>JAXQQM020083288.1:0-198800 GCA_034641835.2 Pinus albicaulis
CACCGAGCGAATTCGGAACTTCAATGTGCCACCACCGGGCAGGGCCGATCTGCAAAAAAAATAATTGCAGACCTTCCCAAAGAGAAAGAGGCTGACACTTCTCTGATTCGAAAAATCCGCGCCGAAATCAAAATGCGTGCGAGTCCCAGCCCTGGCGCTTCTCTGATGCGAAAAATCCGCGCCAATCCGCGCCGAAATCAAAATGCGCGCGAGTCACCAGCCCTGGCGCGACTTTTGCGTGTACTTCCGCGCTAATCGCGTATTTTGGCGCGCTTAGCTCCCTAAAACTCGCGCCAATGACGCGACTGTTCGCGAAAAAACCGCGCCAATCCTTTCTCCTTCTCAGAGATGATCAGTCATCTGAGACCTGTCTTCAGGTGTTACTGCAGTCCACCTAAATCTACGAAAACTTCTATAAGCTCTTCCGCCACTACGGTTCTGTAATCAATGATGCATCCTAAAAAAAAAAACAAATTAAGACTGTCCCTACTCTGTGCTCTGATACCAAGATAAAAATGACACTGAATTGAAAAAGAAGGAGTTGCAGCTCACAGGTGAGTACTGCACCTGGAGACTGCACTCAAACCGAGAGAACACTCTGAGTTTACTCTACATTCATGAATGAGGAATTACGGAACTAATCCTAAACTAAGGAGATACGTTACAACTTGTGTAACCATTTCTCCATTAATATAAAATAATATTAATTATTTTCAACTACGTGGCAGTTTGGTGATAGTCCAAGGCTACAACAATTGGATCAGCTTTTGCTCTGGTACACCGAAAAGGAGCCTTGCATTTCCAAAGAAGCGTGTGGAGCCATGGGTGGAACAAGGTTGACCAAGAGACTTATAAGTAGAATGAGCAGGCAAATTTATATAAACTAGAGCGATGAAATTACCATTGTTAACTTACAATGAGCTAGGCAATAAATAAAAGAGGAAAATTAGTCGACATGAGAGGCCATAGACAAGTCTCTGAGGAAAATTACTTTTACTCTACATGAGAGGCCATATACAAGTCCCCTTGAATGCAAGTCCCACCTCCTATGACTTCATTTCCTGGTTAAATCTAGCTTGCACGAGAGCATCTCTTGATGTATCATCGTGGTTGCATGTGGTGATGAGAAGGTAAAAATGCCTAGTACATAGTATATGGGTGTTTATTTTGGAATATGTTTTTTCATTATTTTAATTTAATTATTTATAATTATTAAGTAGATGGTAGAAATTTAACCTATATTGAATATTCTAGAATATTCATAGTAATATAGACAAATCAAATGTTGAGATTTGTCTTCAAAGTAATTATACTTGTTTTACATTTTTAATTAAATTGATAAACTAAAAATTAATGTCATATGAATAAGTGTTATATGAAGTAAGTTATGGTTTTTTTTGGGCATGAGATATTGATAAGTCATAGAATTGTAACAGAGTATTGTAACAAAGCCTATTTATAGATTAAAAATATCCATAATAAAATAATAGAAAATCCCAATGGTGAAAAATATTATTTCTTACTATTTTAGATATATATGTTTAGCTTATATATTAATTCTAATTTGAAATGTATAGTAAATATTATAATATTTATTATGAATTATCGAGAAATAAATCAAAACAAATTAAATCTATTAAAAACTTGTCCACAAACAGTCGATGAGCTTGGTAACTGCCAAACGAAACGAAAACTCCTAGCATGCCTCGGACCAAAGTTGTTAACCTACACACATTCCCAAAGTGTCTCAAACACGTTGAAAAAATAACACCCAAACTTCATTTCAATTCAAGGACTAATATAGAATTGAAATGTTTGTGTGTTGGATGTGGAAATCACCTCATATTTTCATTTTCCAAAGAACCCTCTTAGAGATATTTTAATGTGTATGTAGAGGTTGACTATCAATGAATCAATAGTTTTTTTATTGCATTTTGCATTTATTTTCAGTGTTTTTAGGGGATAATATTCACGGGTAGACTAGTTTATTATGCTTTTTCCAAAAAAATTAACTAATTTCTATTTTTGAAAATTGATTTGCCCAAATTGTATAGTATAAAATTATTTTACCCAAAAAATCGCCAAAAAGTTATATATATTAATAAGGTTCACTAACTTTAAGATAAACTTTCATCCTTAAAATTTTCCTTGGATTTTGTTGTTACTATTTTGATTTTAGTGTCCTACAATGGAGAATATTCTTATATTCAAAAGCTATCAACTTTTGACAGTTAAAAAAACATTTCTTCGAATAAACATATTTTCCTTTTTATGAAAGTATATGATGTGTTGTTTTTGGTGACAGGTTTTAAGTGGTTGATATATATAGTTTTTTCATGAAAGAAAAAACAATAATTTTATGTTAGATAAAAAGATATTTTTATAATCATGCATATAGCATATGTGCTAAAATAATTCCCATATTACATATCATTGATAACAAGACACTAGGCATTCAGGCTCTTTAAAGAAACCCTGTAGGAAACCTAGATATAGCCAAAACAACATGCAACCACACATAAATCCAACAATGTCAGAATGTATCTGACCAGTAAAATAACATGCCAAAAGATATTCTGACTGACAAGATATACAACGCTAGAAGATACTCTAACTAACAAGAACATAATATCACCAAACATTTCTTTGACTAACACGAAAACCTGAAGACCCTCTGACAACATGAAAAAAATCATGCACACAAGCCTCTAGAAAAGAACCCCATTCTTCAAGGAAAGTTGTGATTACGCTTATCTAGCTTAGTTAATATATGTTTGATGATATTTGTTAAGGTTACAGAACAACGATCAAGAAAAAAAAGAATGTGAGTCGATAGAGGCCATGAATGGGTATCGAGAAACATAATTTTAAGAGTGTAGTTTTCATTCAGTTGCGCATGAGCAGTTAGAATTTTTGAAAAGACAACAAACAACCATGATCAAAAAGGGTAGCAGAAGGAAAAATCAGAGTACCCATTGGGAGTGAATAAAGCCAAACATTTTTGGATACATTTGATTGAAAGGACAATGCGTCAAGAATGCATTCAAACATGACAATAGGACAAGAAAGTTCAGAACCTATGGAGACAAATGATCTAGGACAAGTGAAAATTGCCTCATCAACCAAAGCTGGGAAGTGGGTTTGGGTTAATGCCAAACAATATCGGGGAATTTTATTTTCTAGTTGGTTTTCAAATGCCTTTGGCTGTGGGTTGAGTAATTGATTCCCAAAATTCTTAGTTGCATAAACGCTCTCGAATCCATGTAACAACTTGGGTTAAGTTACTAGTCCTGGAATCCTTGGTTGGAAAAATGCTTTGGAAGTCCTTAGTGGGTTGAGTTACTAATCCTCGAAGCCTTGGTTGGACAAACGCTCTGGAAGCCCGGTGCCAGATGTGGGTTGAGTTACTAGTCCTAGAAGCCTTGGTTGGAACAAATGCTCTGGAGTCCTGGACAACTTGGGTAGAGACCAATATGGTGATGGTTAGTGATGTCTGATCGTAAGGTGGAATCACTGGTTGAGGATTGAGGTAGTTTGGCCTCTAAAAGCCCTAGTTTGGTTTTGATTGATTTGTTTTATGAGATCCCACATTCATGCTTGATGGAATATTTGGGTACAAAATTTCCAAATCACCATATTTGAAGTAATATTTATGCTTGAAAGCCACATGATTGTAGTTAAAAAATTTACTTTAGGACATGCCTACTACCACTATCAAGATGTATTCTTGCAACAACCTTGATGTAATGTCAATTTATACACACAACTCACATGTGTTGTGACATATTTATAATTGGTCTTTAGAAATAAAGTTTCTCCACATCATTTCATAAGTGTAATGTTTGAGTTGAAGACCTTGTTCATAATGGTGTTAAAGAAAACTACTTTGCAGAGGGATTATTAGAGGGAGACCAAGGTTTAAAACACATGCCTTACTACCCTTAAATTAAGGAATCTTTGATTAATGATTTAAACCTACTTGGTATATTATCCATAAAATCATACCCCATAATGAAAAAACATTGAGAATGGATAAATAGTTGATTCTTATGAAGAAATAAGTTTCATGCTTTGTAAGTACAATAATAAAGTTTTAAAATATTACGTTGTTTTTTATTTATTTTTAACTCGTGCAAAGACCTTTCATTAATCAAAAAGATTTTACTTGGAGTTTACAATATCCATTTGAATGCGAGGGTTTCCAAAGAGACCAAAACCAAACTGCAAGGAAAGATATAGGGAAACAGAGTAAGAGAAAACAAAAGCATCACTTAATGTCATGTCCCCATTTTTATTTTCCTCTATAGTTTAGCCAGGATGGGTTTCCAGGATATGTGATGGAGAGGCCGCAGGAGCAAGATTACATCATCAGGGGTCTTGAGGGAGTTTTGAGTAGTTTTTATGGGATCCGATGGCATATTCCATTATCCACACAACTTGAGTTTTGAGTAGTTTTTATGGGATCTGATGGCATATTCCATTATCCACAAAACTTGTCTTTCTAATCGTTGCATTTCGACAATTTTCAAAAAACAACATTATTATGGGGCCTAACTTAATTATTATGCTTGAGTTGGTGTTCTAAGAACATTATTTTATGGAACACCTTAGTGTAATAGTTCCTTGGAACTAGAATGAGAAGATATATAGGATGGGATGTTGAGAAGTGACTTCCAGTGGCCGCAGAGATTATGGTGTATGATTTACCATTTTCCCTTAATTAAAAATGGCTTTAATTAGTCATTTCATTAAATAAAATTAATTAATTGGAGGAAAAGACCCAAAAATTACTTAACAAAATAAAATTAAATTAAAAAGTCAATTAAGATAAAGTTAATGGAGGAGCTTTTAGAATAATAATAAGATAAGATGCTTCTAGAGCTTTGGAGATCTATCCATTAGATCTATAAAAGAAGAGGAGGTCATTTGAAGACATCTCGATTTCAGCGTTTGTCTTTATTGTGGAGTGAGAATCTAGTTTTCTACCTCATTATCCCAAGGAAGAAAACCCTTAGGTGATTTAGTGAGAGTGGGCAAGAACCCATCTCTTCCCTTGGTGGATCAATTCAAGATTCACAAGAAGCCGTTATTGTGAGAGGTTGAGGTTGACATCAGTTTTAACTCTGCTCTTATATTATGATAAATAAATATGAGATTTCCTACATGTGTTTATTGCATATTATGAGATAGCAATTTATATATTTACAATTTGTTGTCAATTTTGTGGATTAATTTGTGAAATATGTTTATGAAAATTGCGGCATTAATTTTTGAAGCAATTTTCTGCAAATTTATAATTTGGAACATTACATCCAACTTAGGAGTCTAAATCAAAAGGGTTTTACTTGTCAATGTTGATGATGAAGCATTACCTCAAAGAATATTATTATTATTATTAATATTATCCAATTTTAATGTCACGGCTACGCCAAACACCGAATTGGCGCATGAGACCCCCTTGTTTGTGGGACAAGGGACCCACCTTCTTGCAACGATTTGACTACTAAGTCCACAAAGACATATATACTCTACCCCACTATGGTTTTAAACATGTAACCTCTTACGAGGTAACACATACTCTTAAAAATTAGGTCCACTCAATCTAATTTGGAATATCACACGTGCAATTGATCATGCAAGAGAGATATTTGAGAAACAACAATGTGCAATTCTTCATGCAAAAGAGATTTTCAAGTGAGAAGAAACTTCTTGGTAATATATTAATTCCTTAAAAAAAAAAAAAAACTAAACTCCTGAAAAAGTAAGGCCTTGTTCAAAAGATTTAATTGGCACACAAGTTAGAGTAGTTGTTGAAATCTCCACGACTAGAAATGAAAGACACCACTTAAGAGCTTCATAATAACAACTCCTAAAATAAAATTAACAACCAAGGTAGAATCATCTTGGTTGTTACTATCAAAGTGGAAAGAAAATCCATAAAAAAATATAATAAGTTTGGAAACTCTTTAAAATATTTGATGAAAAACTATTTAATAATTCTAATATAAAATTTTAATTTAATTATCAATAATTATGTAAATACAATAATAAAATTTTAAAATATTACCATCAACTTTCAAATTGTGCTTTAATGTTTCACTACTTCTTGTTTTTCCAGAACAAATATGTGAACCTGTCAACCTGCTCAAATCTGCCCAATTTAAAAATTGCATATGCACTTCCCTGGAAAATGAATGGGTCAAAATGCGCATAATCTGCATTATAGAACATTTATTTTCTTTGTATAACTGCGAAAAGTAGTTGGACTCTGAAAAAAAGGGCAATATGCAGACAAGAATTCAAACAGAAGCAACAAAACCAATGAACTCGATTCCAGATGTGGACTGGGGCAGTTTGGTGATAGGCCAAGGCTACAACAATTGGAGAGCTTTAAAGGAGCCTTGAATTTCTCAGAAACATGCCGAGATCGCGTCAGAAGCGTGTCGAGCCATGGGTGGAACGGGGTTGACCACAATTACAAGAGACTCATTAGATGAAATTACCATTGTTAACTTACAATGAGCTAGGCAATCAATAAAAGAGGAAAATTACTGGACATGAGAGGCCATGGACAAGTCCCCGCCTCCTTTTCATTTTCCAAAGAATCCTCTTAGAGACATATTAATGTGTGTGTATAGGTTGACTATCAATGACATTGTATTAGTAGTTTTTGTATAGCATTTCGCATTTATCTCCACTATTTTTGTTGTTTTTGTTTTGATTTTAGCGTCTTACAATGAAGAATATTCTTATATTCAAATGCTATCGAATTTTGACGGTTAAGAAAATATTCGTTCCAATGGACAGAATTGTTTTTTTTGGTGATAGATTTAAGCGATTGATATAAATTTTATTTTAAGGAAAAAAAAGGAAAAAAAAACAATTTTATGTTATATACTAAGTCACCGGGTTTGGTGAATAATATCTTTCGGATTCAAAATTTTTCCCAACCCCAATGCAATCCGAACAAATTCGTTTGTGTTTGTCGAATTCAAACTTATGACGAATATGTATTCGAACCCGTACACGAACTCGGAACAAAATCGAAAATTCGCCAAAAAAATTCGATGGAATTAGTGTGACGGTTTTGTGGTTCGACATTTTTCCAATGTTTATATTAAAAAAAATTAAAATTGTAACGCTAACCAGTCTAAAACTTAGAAGTGGGAAAATGTCACTCTCACACTATCACTCCACAGTCCACGTTGCACAGTCACGACTCACACTCGAGTCTTGACCGACTGATGACGACCCTGCATTTTCTTTTATTATTTATACCTCGACTTTGCAGTGCACACCTTATAAGTTAGCCCACAGGTCTGAGGCACAATAGACAAGCCCTCGACTTTCAAAATCGAAAAACATGAACACTGTCAATGACTACATTCTAAAGCCTACAAGCTAGCCGCTACAAAAACGCACAACTACAACTTATAAGCCTAGACTACATTTTAAAACTTTAACTCGAGGTGCATTTTTTTTATTAGTTAATATTTAATAAATAATACGTTGCTATCATTTTAAAATTTACACAGAGATTTTACTTTCATTTGACTAGCATGAACAAACACTGCGATCATTTTACACCTTCATACTTTAAAAGTTTTAAAACTAATTAATGTAAATTAGAATTTTTTTTTATTAAATTATATATATATATATATATATCGAATTTTATACCATTGACGAAATTTTAAGCATTGAATTTTATTCAAATTTGAGGGTCGTCGAACTTGAACACAAACACGAACACAATGACTTTGGTTATATAAAAAAGATATTTATATAATCATGTATATACTATATATACCAAAATAATCTTCATATTATATATCATTGATAACAAGACACTAGGCATTCGGGTTCTTCAAAGAAATTATGTAGGGAAATCTTGATATAGCCAAAACAACAAGAAACCACACATCAATCTAACAACATCAAAATGTATCCGACTAGTAAGATAACATTTCGAAATATATTATAATCGATAAGATATGCAAGCGCTTAAGATACTTTGACCAACAAAAACATAATATCACCAAAAAATTGCTTTGACTAGCATGAAAAACCTAGAGACTCACAACTTGAAAAAAAACAACACACAAGCCTCTAGAAAAGAACCCCATTCTTGAGGGAAAGTTGTGATTATGCTTTCGCTAATTTATTTAATATATGTTTGATGATAGTTGTTAAGGTTACAAAAGAGCAATCAAGAAAACCAAGAATGTGGGTCGGTAGAAGCCGTAAATGGGTATCGAAATATAATTTTAAGAGTGTAGTTTTCATTTAGTTGGGAAGTAGGAGCTATAATTTACGAACAGGACAACGACCAACCATGATAAAAAGAGCGAGTGGAAGGCAAACTCGAGAGGACCGATTGGGAGTGAATAAAACCAAACATTTTTTTGAAGTGTACTTGAAGATGGCAATGTGGAACAAGGCGACGAGGTAATGGCAAAAGGACACGGGGGTATCATGGTATTAGTGAGAGAAAAAAGGTTGTTTCATTCAATGAGAAAAAGAAGACTCAAATAAAAAAATTCGTTTGGTTTAAAATATCGGAAAATAGAAATCACATCAAAATTGCGAGCGTGTTATTTTGTGCCATGAAGTTTCAAAAAATATACAAAAGTAGAGGGATTGACCACAAAGATCCCTTTGCAACCTTAAAAGCGAGATATTGCAACATATTCTCAGCTAGGTGAATCCTTATAGTGGGTGATTTCAATGCTAGGATTGCAAGCTGAGCAAGCTAGCATTCTTTTTTATAAAGAAGATTACGACACTATATGGCTTATAAAAGAGAGTAATCACCGAGTGAGAAATAATTTGAGTACAAGGGCTAGAATCTCTTTGGTGAACAATTTCTTACTCTATAAGGGGCCTTCGATTTAGTTATTTGTAATGGTTTGAATAGATGGGAAAAGTCACGGTAATTTCACTTACGGTACTTACAATGGAGAAAGTGTAGTAGATTATGTAATTTATTCACATAGTTTTTGTGAGAAAATGGAGGAAGTTTTGATTGGAGATCATCTTTGGGACTTAAAATCAAATCGCGAGCCAATTATTTAAGTTTCTTTGGGACCGGAAAGACTCGGTTAGGGTGAAAAACTCACTTTGTGTTTAATAAAATATCCCAAAGGGAAAAAATTCTTTTGACTCAGGAAAATTGTAATACCTTCAAAATAAAGCTACGGAGGCTATTCAAGAAGGAGAAAATCTCATTTCATGAACTTCATAGTCATGAATTAACACATAAGGCTCTTCGAGAAGGAGAAAATCTCATTTCATGACCTTCATAGCTAGGAATTAACACATTTAATTCAAAGCGCACTTGCAGAGTGAAAAAGAGCAAAAATTAAGAAGTATGAAACAAATGTCTTTTTTGATTAATGCTTGTTTTGATGAGGAATTCAAGAAGGCAAGGAGAATGTGGAAAGATTCAAACAAGGATAACAAAATTCTCAAAGCTTACAAACAGAGATATTAAGAAACAAAAAGGTCAATTTCATGGTTTCAAGGAGAGAAGAACTAATCTTCCTTGAGAAAAAATAACCCCAAATTATTTTGGAAGGAGCTCAATCGAGAAAGTTACAAAGCTCGAAAACAAAATTACAACTTCTAAATGGTTTGACTGTGCAAGACAACTTTATAAGAAGAATCCTAAGGTTGACCCTCCTCCCTCGGTCAACACGATACAAAATTCTTCACGGTGTAAGAGGTAGGGATAGGTATCAAGAAGTTGGGTGTTGGGAAAGAAAAAGACCTAGTTGAACTCCAAGCATAGTATCTAAAGTGGGGCTTAAATATTCTTGCACCTCACATTACAAAAATTTTCAATAGCATCATACAACGGGGGTTCCCTATAGATTGGAAAACTAGTATGAAAATGACTCTTTTCAAGAGTGGTGACATCAATGATACCTCCAATTATAGGACCACAATGATGAGCCCCTTGTTTGAAAATTTATTTGGAAGCATGTTAGAAAATAACATCGGTGAGTGGGAAGAATAAAGAGATAAACATGCTAAAGGGAAAGCATGTTTTAGACCTAAACATAGCACGATTAATCATGGTATAACTTTAAGGCACATCATTGAAAAAAATATAGGAGAAAGTGGAAGAAGCATTTTATTGCTTTGTTGATTTCAAAAATTCCCTTGACACGGTTCCTAGGGATAAAATTTGGCACGAATGGAGGAACTTGGAGTTCCAAGGCATTTGAGAGCAGTGGTGCATAGAATGTTTGTATGAAGAGGTGAAAGCCGAAATTAGAACTTCGGTAGGAATTTTTAAAAGTTTTAGAAGTGATATGAGGGTCAAGCAAGGTTTCCCATTGTCTCCTACCCTTTTTGGTTTATATATCGTCAAGCTTGAAGAGCGGCTAAATTCATAGGGGATGATGGTATCCGTTTGGGAAAGTTTGTTATAAATCTTCTTTTGTACACAAGTGACCTTATTTTGATTGTTAAATCTGCTCTTGGTTTGTAAAAGCACTTACTTTCCCCTTGACAATTTTTTGTAGAAGGGTTGGGATGCAAGTCGATATTAGCAAAACGAAAGTAGTGGTTTTCTCGACATAATGAGCATAAGTTCTACTTTGAAGGCAACATTCTGGAAGAAGTTGCGGATTACAAATACTTTAGAAATAACTTCAATAGAAATCTAAGTTGGAATGGTTGTAGAAAGAAAAAAAACTTTGGGGGGGGTTAGAAAGCATTTAATGCTTTTTTAAAATAGGTGTAGAGAGACGAGTTATGGGATTGGAAAACCACTCCAATTCTTTTTAGGCTTTTAGTGATTTCGATGATTCTCTACTATTGTGAACTATGGGCTAGCAATATATCGACATGTAGTGGAAACAAATTGAGAAAATTCAAAAGGGCAAGCCTAATTTTCAAACTCCATTTATTTGTTTAACGATATTTGTCGGCAATTACATTAAACTCAAAAATATAGTGCCTATGACCCTCACTCGATCCTAGATCTCAAAAATATAGTGCCTATCACCCTCGATCGATCCTAAATCTTATCGGTAACAAATGATAAAATGAGATGTTTGAATTGATAAATAAAAACTCAGCTGTCGGCTCTACGAAAGGAGTCGAACCGGGGAGAGTGCAACTTTGCGAACTCTCTCCATTCTCAATACACTTCAAGCATTATATAACATACAAGGTTTTAGGGAAGTTAGAATCATATCCTAAGAAATAGAAACTAATTCCTATCCTAAGGTCTCGTGAACCAACTCACACTAATATAGGATTCTCCATTATCTCAACACTCCCCCCTTAATGGAGAAGGGGTTCAAAAATATGCCTAACATCTCCCTAAACATTTAAAACTTAATTTTTCCAAGAAGTTAGTGAAAATGTCGGCAACATTATCACACATTTTACAATATACAAGATGGATTTCTTTTGATTTAAGCTGTCTCCTTGACAAAGCGAAATTGTGTATAAATGTGTTTAGTGTTCTTTTGAAACACCGAGATTACTAGCAAGTTTGATTGAACTCTAGTTGTCGCATATGATAGTTGTTGCATCTTTCTATTCTTCCCCAGACATCTTAGAGAAGTATCGCAACTAAAGCGCCTCACATGTTCTTGCACACATAGCTTGATACTCTGCTTCTCTCGAAGACAAAGGAAAGCGTAGTTATGTTTCTTATTGCTACATGTAATCACCACTGGATCCAATGTTGAATGCATAGCCTATTATTGATCTTTGGTCATCTACATTTCCCGGCCAAGTCGGAATCTGTGAATCTGTCGATCTAACATCGGAAGAATCGGTATAAATAATACCATAATCTATAGTTCCTTATAGATACCTTAAAACACCTTTCGTTTGCATTCCAATGACTCTCAAGTGGTTTGGACATGTATTGACTTAACACCCTCATTGCATAAGCCAAATCTGGTCTAGTAGTGGTTAGGTCGATTAAACTCCCAACCAATTAATTATAAAGTGTCACATTTGCCTCTTTAGAGCCATCCTCACTACGAAGTTTAATGTTATGTTGTAGTGGTACTTGTTGCAACCTTGCAGCGATCCATCACGAATCTTTTCGGTAGACCTCTAACATACTTACCCTAGGATTTGAAAAGTTTGTCATCGAATCTCTCTAGATCTCGAGACCCAAATAATATCTTAATTCACAAGGTCTTTCATTTCCAACACTTGTGTGAAATTTTTCACGCTTGATTTTGTTGATTAGATCAACAACATCACTTTTAATAATTAGATCATCTACATACAAAGAAATCAACACTATGTGCCCCTTTTCATATTTCATAGTATCTGATTAGGGTCATTTTTACTTCGTTGTAAGCGTATGCGAGAAAAAATGAATCAATCTTTTCATACCATGACCTAGGTACTTGTTTCGAGTCCATATAGAGCTTTTTTTAATCTACGAGACTAAATGTTCTTTCCCTTTACTGGAAAAACCCCTCGAGGTTTTTCTAAGTAAACCTCCTCTTTTAATTCCCCATTTAAAAATGCGATTTTACATCTAGTTGGTGAATCATCCAATGTTTCTTAGTAGTTAAAGTAATCATCATTTTGATAGTATTTAGTTTAGCTACGGGGGCGAAGGTTTCTTCATTGTCAATGCCTTCTTTTCGTGAATACCCCTTTTCTACCAATCTAGCTTTTAATTTTTTCTATGGTTCCATCTACATTAATCTTGGGTTTATACAACCATTTACAACCTATGGTTTGTTTCCCTTGGGGAAGTTCAACCGGCTCCCAAGTATTGTTTTTGAGAATAGATTCATATTCTGTTCCATAGTTGTTTTCCATTCACTACATTGATTTGCTTCTACTATAACTAGAAGGTTCCAACAACATTCATCATACTATTTATAAAGGCATTCTCCCTATATGTAACGGGCAATTGAATCGCCTACACGATCTCTTGAGCATTGGTGTAGCTTCCAACCCTTTACGAATTTCCTTTAACAGACTCGACTTGGCTTGCTGTATATAGAGTCTACCTACGCCTTTTACGTTGATCATGGTTGTTACTTTGTTTCTTCACTCCTTTCCATGAGAACAAAATATTCCATTCCTCATTACGCTTATCAGATTCATCATGAACTGCTCATGGAACATGACATTTCTCTTGACAAAAATATTGTGAGTAGAGGGATTAAATAATCTATAAGCTTCAAATTGTGAACAATACCCTACAAAGATACATCGATGGCTTTTGAATCTAGTTTTCTTCGTCTTCCTTTGGAATGTGGGCAAATGCTTTAGACCCAAATACTCTTAAATGTTTTACTGCGAGCTTGAATCCATATAATGCTTCAAAAAGAGTTTTAAACTTGAGACTTCTTGTAGGACTCCTATTTTTTAAATAAACTACAATATTCAATGCTTCGACCCAAAAACCATTTGAAACATCCTTACCTTTCAACATGCTCCTAGCACACTCCACCAATGTTACTGTTCTTTCTTTCGGCTACTTCTTGTTTCTTTGAGAGTATAGAACCTTGTGAATTCTTTCGTAATATCCCATGGTCTTTACAATACTTGGTAAGTTCCTCCTTCTGTATTCTCCCCCTTGATCGAAGTGGAGAATTTTTTATGTGCTTCCTTGTTTGCTTTTCAATCATATATACGAGCTGCTTAAAGTATTCAAATGTGTGACATTTATTACTCATAAAATACACTCAAGAAAACTTTGTGCGGTCGTCGACAAACGGTAGAAAATACGGTGCACCTCCTAATGACTTTGTTTGCATGGGTCCATAAAGGTCGGTGTGCACTAATTCAAGTATGTCTCTCTTTTTCCTTTCTACTCGAACAAGGAATTATTCTCTATGCATCTTTCCTAACGCACAAGCATCACAATCATTATGCACTTGTTTTAATATAGGAATATCTCTTACCATTTCCTTTTTTGAAGTAGCAACAAATCGTTGTAGTTGATATGATCAAGTCTCGAGTGCCATAGCTCATTTACGTAGTCAAACTCAATGCGCCAAGCTCGGAGTGGTGTTTTTTTCACATGCAATTTGTCTTGACCTCTATTCGAATTCTGAAGCAATATTCTTGATGCAATCCACGGATCTTTAATATAACGAATTAGATTTAAAAATTCTACCTTGAGATTACGATATGTAATCATGGATACAAAAATCGAGATTATTTGTCACTCCGGTACATACATTACATTATGAATATATACGATCACTACCATTAGGTAAAATAACAAAAAATTTCCCGCACCCTTTGATCTGATGACTTCTATCATCACCAAGGTAGATTTGTGTTCAAGTTGTTGATTTCTTTAAAATCTTCGAACCATTGATACTGTTCCCCGTCATATGTGTGGATGTCTTTGTCGAATCTACATACCGGATATCTGCATTGACATTCTCATCAAAGTCTGCCATGAACAATTTGAAGTCCTGAACATGGTCATCATTTGCGAAATGACCTACATGTCTTTTATGCCTTTGTTTTTCTTCATGAAATTTCTTCTTCTCGCACTCTTTAGCCATATGATGCAGTTTTACGCAATAAAAACGTCTAATTATAGAGTTGTTTTTATTCGGATACATACCTTGAGTTTGATTCGGTATTTTTACTAGGGTTTTCCTCTTTGTTTCTTTGTGATAGATTTCCTTTTCCTTTGAAGAATTTCTTCTTTGCCATTAGCACAAGATACGCACTACGAGGTTTCAAAGTTAATCTTCTTTCTTCTTCTTGCATTAATATTTACGTCAGTTCTTCAAACTTTGGGATTTTCTCTCTCGCACTTATTCCAATGATAAACATTTGGTAATCATCGGTGATACCATTCATGGTAATCAGTAACCAAATCTGCATACGGAACTATCTCAGCGATAGTCGCCAATTTTTTCTTGCAGATCCTTGATCCACGATATGAAAGAAGCAATTGTTTCATTCTCCTCCATCTTTATGGATAGAAACTTGATTTTCAAACCGAAGATGATTTGTATTCTTGATCTCGTACAAATCCTTCAATATTGTCCGGATTTTTTTCTTTCGATTTTCATTCTTCGAGTATGCGGTATGATGCGATCTTTCACATCGACATCTTCAACAACGCCTTTGCTTTACCTTCTCTCTTCTCCCAATCTGGGATCGATGCTTGCTCCCCATCTCGGCTTCGGTTCATCCCCATTGCAATCGTCCAAACACTTTACGCTTTTCGCACGATGTCTAGCATCTTGAATTTCCAATTTGAGTAATTGGAGCCATCAAGTTTGTTACTCTCATTCAAGTATGCCTCGATTATTTGATTATTCATCTTGACGATTAAAAAAAATTGACGGGGAAAAAAAACTGATCGATCTGCAGATCTTTATCAAAGGCAATGTTACGATACGGATGTACACGATCGCGAGTCGATTCAACATGTTTTTTTTCATGTTGTGTGACAAGCTTTCAAATCCTCACTCTCGACAAGATCCGCTGATTTCCTCCTTCATCGGCGAATTTTCACCAAATCCCTTCATTGGCAACTTTTTCACTAGGATTTCCTCCTTCATCGATGGTGTCCAACGCTCGGAATCTATCTTAGATCTCTTCGACATAAAATTTACTTTTCTTCTTAAGCGGATCAATAATCATCACTTTTTAAAAAAAACTTTTCAAAAAACACTTTTTAAGAACTTTATTAAAAAACTCCACTCATGAAAAGCATCATTAAAAAACTCCACTCACAAAAACGAACCATTAAAAATTCCATTTTGAAAGAATTAATTCATGTGATTTTTTAAAACAAATACATGTATGAGAGTGTATGAGAAAAAGCCTTTGAAAAAATACCAAAATGTTTCACGTATGGGACAAATCACTCTTTAATTCAAATCCCTTTTTGAAAGAAAAGTTTTACGTAAGGGAAGGCTCGTTGGAGTAATCACGAAACCTCTACATGGTATCGAGCACCGGACCCGAGTTCGATTCCCCATTTGCGTTTGAGGGGGGTGTTGGAGTAATCACAGCACCTCTATGGAATCCATAATTTCCACCACAGGGATCTTAGTTACCGGTTTGGAAGTTTACCAACACTTGCGAGTTTTGGTGTAACGCCAAACCTCTACATGGTATCGAGCCTGGACCCGGAGTTCTATTCCCAGAGCTATGTTTGAGGGGTGTATTGATTCCCCTGAGTTGCGCTTTGAGAGGGGGGTGTTGGGGTAAACATCACACCTCTATGAAATCCATAATTTCCACCACAGGGATCCTAGTTACTCGGGTTGGAGGTTTATCAACACTTGCGAGTTTTGGTTCAACGATAAACCTCTACAAAAACCCTCTTAAATCATAGTAGTCGTATAAAGTTTTAAAAAGCGAAACTTTCAAAGCTTTTTAAAACTTGAATACGCTCACTAATGCGACCCAATGTGAAACATGGCGGCGTGTCTAATGCAACCTTTGTTCAATTCTCCCACGTTAGTGCGTTATCCGGTCGCATGCATGAAAACGTCGATAAGTGCTTGATGATTAACATGACTTTATGTAGTGAGGACCCACGTTATAAAGCTTTGTATTTCACTACGAGATGCGTTATAGCGGAAATGAGCTAGAAAAAAAATTCCCACTCAACGAGGCTTCTCCTACTGTGCTGGATACTCGCATGAATCACGGTGCCTCGGCTATGAATCGTCCCTCGCAGCTCTAATACCATGATAAAATGAGATGTTTGAATTGATAAATAAAACTCAGCTGGTCGACTCTACAAAAGAGAGTTTGAACCGAGGACTACAGTAAAAACTCTCTCCATTTTCAATACACTTCAAGCATTATATAGCATACAAGGTTTTAGGAAAAATTAAAACCATATCCTAAAAAAACAGAAACTAATTCATATCCTAAGATCTGGTGAATCAACTCACGGTAATATAAGATTCTTCATTATCTTCAACAACAAATAACCAATCTACAAATTTCAATTAAAAAAAATAAACCAAACAAAAAATATCATTTATAGAACCAAAGTTGTTCACCTATACACAACCATAAAGCGTCTTAAACATGCAGAAAAAACCATATCCACTTTCAATTCACAATGACAGTCAAATGATAATTTATAAACAAAATAAATTTATATTTTATATTTCTGAATAACCGCCGTCTGAGACAGATTAATATCTGTTTTTGTTGCTTCTGTTTTGGGATTATTTTTCCCTACAATACGAATAAGAATAACCGCCGTCTAATACAGATTAATATCTGTTTATTGTTGCACTGTTCCCTAGTGGAGAATATTATTCTTCTCAAAAGCAGACATACAAATAAAATAGAAGTTCTAGAAATTTGCAGACTTTCGCATTTTTGACCCATTCGTGTTTTTGGGCACCTTTGAACAGGGTGACAACTTCACATATATTTGTTCTGAGAAACAAAAAGTGAAACTTGAAGAAGGCTACTCAGCTTTGAGGTTATGGTTTCAATTTCTAGTTTAGATTCTATGTTCAAAGGCACGTGTTAAATTTGTGCCATTTACTCATTTGGATGTTTATGTTTATGCCTTTACGGAGATGATTTCCGTTTTTTATTTAAATATTTACGTTTTTAAATATGTGTGTTTAACCTATCGAACATAAGATATAAGATTACTTTTTGGCCATATTCTATTATAATATACCATAGTCTATGTTTTTAGAAAATCATGGAAATTCTAAGATTTTAAGAAAATCAAAATCTTACGAGTGATTTTTGTAAAGCTAGCTTATAGCTCTATCAAACTTTAGTATTTTGGGTGTCTTGGGGTTTTTGATGGTGCTCAATCCATTTTTCACCATCAAAAAATATGATTCAAACTGCTTGCTACGACAAGATTTCTTAAAAATTTTTTTGCCTAGATTCCAACCAATTTTAGCGGGGTCGGGCAATTCCTCCACCTCTGTAAACAACTCCTTATAATATACTTGAAAATTTTTGTCTTTGTAAAGATAAAGGTTTCCTATTAGGCGTTCTCTTAAGTGAGGGCTTTTTCCAAGTTGCTATAATTTGTTTTAGCCAACTAAAACGTTTCTGAGTTTGTCAACCTCGTGCTTGGAGTTGTTATTAAGAAGCCTCTTTAGTGGTGTCTTGCTCAATGAGATCTATCACAACATTTGCCAAGTTGTGTGTAGAAGTAGACATTTCATGAAGGGTTGCAAAAAAACATCTTGATAGTGGTAGTGAACATGTTCCAGAGTAAAAGGTTTGAGTACAAGCATGTGGTAAAGAAGACATCTTGATAGTGGTAATGGACATGTCCTAAAGTAAAATTTGAGTGCAAACATGTGGCAAGAAGACAACTTTAGTGGTAGTGGACATTTCTTAAAGTAAAAAGTTTCGGTGCAAGCATGTGGCCTTCGAGGCATAGATCTTGTTTCAAATATGTTGATTTGGCAATGTCAGTACCCAAAGATTCTATCAAGTGAGAGAGGAAAGCCCCTAAAAAACCCATTTAGTGAAATGGAGCACAAGACCATCACACTTCGATTGGGAGACCCATCAATTTTTTTGAAGAGCTAGTAATAAAAATGAAAAAAATCGGTATACAATATTCCAATATATAAATATTGGAATGCGAGTGTAATGAAAGATGAGTTTCATTTATATATTATTCAAATCATATACATATAAATACGGGGTTTTTTTTGGGTGATTATTGAATTCATCTTCCAAGGTCTCTTGGACTTCCACTAGACACTTATGTGCACACCATAACCCTAACAAATTAAGTGTATATCATTCACCTTCCTTAATCCAAAGGGTTTTTTTTCAATCCAAGTAGAGAAATTAAGGTTGAACACCAACTTAGAAACTTGGTTCTAATGCTCAACATTCTTGGAACATTCTAGGATTTTCTTTGAAAGTTGATGTATCCTACTAACTATAAGTGCTCTACAAATCACTATTTGAAAATGACCAAATGATATCTAACAAGAGTTGTAAGTTTTCTACTAAAGGACTATTTTAAAGCGCAAACCAAATCACTCTCATGGCTTTAACTTTTTATCTAACTACAATTCTAGTTGCTAGCTTTGAATCTTAGCGATGACTTAGAATGGCTTGCACATACTTGATTAACATAAATTTTAAACTAAAAACCTCACTTATAAATTTCCTTCTCTATCTTATACATAGTGAAAAACATCTTATACATAGTGAAGAGTGAAAATATTTTACAATGATTTACTAAAATGAAAATAAAAACTATGTTCTCATAGCCAACTTAATGAGGTGTCGAGTTTATACCAAAAATGCATACAATTTAGCTAATAAACCCACCAAAAAATTATATTTATAAGCCGCCATTATTCATGATTATAGTGATGCATGCATTCATCCTTTAAATACTAACCAAAAAATGGCTGGTCAAAATCACTCAAGATTGGTCTAATGCACCACCAAAAATAATCTGATAGTATACGTGCATATGGTGAGAGCGCTCATAAGAGTATAATGAGTTTTTCTTTTTTATGGACAATGCCAAATGGCTTGGTCGTAGGAGTAATCATCATCCTTGAACGTTTTTCAAGATTGTTTACATTTTTTGAAAGACAAAGTAATTTTAATTGGGCAGATTTGAGCACGTTGACAGGTTCACATATTTGTTCTAGAAATACAAAAGTGAAAATAGGTTATATTTGTGTTCAAAGGCACGTGTTAAATTTATTCCATTTATTCACTTGCATGTTTATGTCTGTCGCATCGGATTATTTTCGTTTTCACTGACAATACGAATTGTTTAGAAGTATTTAATTTTCGTTAAAATATTTAATATCTGATTAACTTATCAAATATCTTTTTTATTTTATTATTTTTCATATCAGGTTATATTTTTAAAAAACTAATGTAATTATATAGTTTGAATAGGTTTAACGAGTATATGTTTTTTTTAAAGTGATTATAGGTTTAAAACCAGAAAAAGTAGAATATGTATGTCTTTATAGATTTAGAAGTCAAATATAAATTATATAATTTTTGTATTATAAAATAAAAAAATTCTCATAGAATATATTTCAAAATAAAAAGTTTTTTCAAATTACTATATTTTTAATAGTTTTTTTGTTAACCTTATTTTAAAGAGTTTTTATTACTAAACTTCTTTAATGGTGTCTTAAATATTTCACCTAACTACACTTGTGTGGAATCAAATCTTTCGAGCAAACTCTTGGTACTTTCTGAGAGTTTTAGTAAATTAAGTTAATATATTATCGAAGAAAGTTCTTCTCTAATAGTTTTCAAGGGCATGCTTCATCATCAACATTGACCAACAAAACTCTCTTTTTTCAATGGTTATCTTAGTCTTCATCTTGAGAGTCTCTCCCCAAAATAACTTTTTTTATACACCGTTATTGTTGGTGCTGGTTATTTTTTAAAGAAAGTAAATTTTTAAGGATATTAGTTTTCCTTATTGTGTTGTGATTTTTTATTTTTCAGCTATAAAGGTTATTCATGGGGCTCATCTCATTATATATATATATTTCATTTTATGTATTTAATTAAATATCTATGATTTTGTTTTTTTGGTCATATTTTGTTATAGTATATTTAGGGTTATGTAATAGTGTGGAATAGCGTATTTAAAGAGTTTTTACATAATTTAACAATTCAACATTTCAGACTACTTAAATGAATTTTATTTTTAAAGAACATAATCTTTTTTGAGAAAATTAATGTGATTTTTCAAAAGAGCTAAAATCATAATATATAAATATAAGTGAAGTGAAGATGAAAATTGATAAATTAGGTAGTTGGAATGATGTTGAGTTTTTTTAATTTTAAATTACATTTTTAAAAATTTATTTTAATAAATTAAATTATTGATGATGATGATGGTTAACGTCCTTTGAGACCAATATTTGGTTTATCGGACCTAAAGAAAAGCGTTATTTAGTTTGATTTAAGATTTGAAGTCTCCCGAGTTCACTATAATTTTGACATCGAAATATTTTAATTTTATAAATTATTTAATTACTTGTTGATGATGATGATGATGGTGGTGGTTAACATCCATTGAGGCCAATCACTTGGTCTATCGGGACCTAAAGAAAAAGAGTTATTCGGTTTGATTTAAGATTTTATTCCTATAAAGAAAAGAGTTATTTAGTTTGATTTAAGATTTTATTCCTATGCTCGAAAAAGCTTGGAAAGCCTCCCGAAGCTCACTATAATTTTGACATCTTAAAAGGCTAGGAAGGTCAGTATTCCAACAAATATTATGAAATTGAGCTCTAATGTGGTTGTACGCGGGGGATTCTAAGAGGAAGTGATTTTCATCCTCGATGTTCATATTCTCATAGAGATAGCGGATCCTTTCCATCCATGGTGTTTTAGGGCATCCCGACGGCATCGTCTCACTATGGAGCACATGAGAGTTCGTTCTAATCTTGGCTATATTAATTTTCTTCTTTGAGCTAGTTAAAACGGATAGATCTTTTGATCTTCTAGGGTGGGGTTGATGACCTCCTTATAATATCTTAATTTTTCTTTTAGTTTGCTATATCATTCTCACACACATTTTTTTCTTTGAACTTAGAAGTAATAATTTTTTTTAATGTTATTAATTTTTTTGCAATGCAACATTCTCGTCGATCTCCCAATGGGTTAACGAGGCCCTGGTGTCTTTATACCAACCTCGTTTAAGCCTTAGGTGGTTTTGGTGGAATTTAAAGCTAGCTTAGGAAGTCTATGGTCTCCTATGATATTGAGCTTGTGCTTGTACAACATAAGCCTAGTCATACGCTAGGCTCCCGATAGGGGAATGACCCATTTTCTATAAGGAGAATAGGATAGGGTGTATTGCTTTTTAATTTTAAGGTTATAAGTTATAAAACGCTTAGGATTTGCTCGATCTTTCTCAGAGATTCTGTAGAGATGCGCAACCCCAAACCTGCATCCATATATTATACGAGTGACTAAAGTTTCAAAGAGAACTTCTTTCTATCCACATTACGAGTTTGCCATTTTACGATTATTTTCAAGACCAAAATCAGCTTTCCACATTAATCCTTTTCCGAATGTTATAGTTCCGATTGAGCTTGTGATGAATATCAATTCCTAGGTACTTGTAAGAAGACACTTCCTCCAAATTACTATTGTCATACACAAAATTAGCGTAAGTGTCCTTCTTGGATTTGATAATCATAACTTTTGTTTGTCGGTGTTAACGGACATACCCATGGTAGAGCGAGAAATCGTAAAAGTCTAAGTTGCTTATCAAGATCAGATGGGCACCTTGCGAGAAGAACAATATAGTCGACGCATAGAGAAGAAGGATGATGACTATCCCGACTAAGATCGTGCCGGCACATCTTGCTTCCTCTAAACAACCTTCTAGCTTGTCGATGTAAATTCCAAATAGGGTAGGGGGAGGAGCGGCAACCTTGCTTTTAACATCGATATTACACTTATAAATTTATATTGTCAAATTAATTAAAAACTTTATTTCTTTTTTTGTTTTTAAATCAATTTAAATTATTTCAATAAATTATTTAATTAATAAATAAATTATTTTAAATTTATTTAATAAATTATCTTATTTGATGTGTTCTAATTATATTATTGCTTATTAAATTAAAATTTTATTTTAATACATTATTATACTAAATTATTTTAATTACTAATCTAAAAATTATTTTAAAAATTAATATATTTATTTATTTATCTATTTTTTATATTTATTTATTTTGTTTTAATAAATTGTTTAAATAATTATAATTTAATTGAATCATAATTATTTAAATTAATTATAATAAAATATTTAATTAATTATTAAGTTAATCCTAAATTATTTTTAATAAAATTATGTAATTAGTTAAGAATATGGTTTAATTAATGGTTTCCAGTGTTACCAGTTTTAAGTCATCATCACCATTCAAATTGTTTTTCTTTTTTCTATTTCAATTGCTTCTTTAATTTTTCTTTTTAAGTAGTGGTCTTCTTTTTTGATAAACTTAGCTTATTCCATACCATGTATGTGAGGATGGCCATATTTCTTGAAATGTTATCCTTACCTTAAGGGATCTACATATCTCTCATATGTATTCTTTCAAAGAACAAGGTATTGTGTAAACACCTTTGTTGATTAGAGTTTCAGGATCTTTAATAGAATCAGTATGAATAGTATTAGGGGGTGAAAGCCACACGGTATTAGATTATTTACATTTTTACAATATATGGTTGATTAGTAATATATATATATGTGTGTGTGTGTGTGTGTGTGTGTGTGTACGTACACACACACATATACACACACACACACACACACACACATATATATATATATATAATAATTTCAATATATATATTTACAAAATATGGAACTTAATTTTTAATCTATGGAGATTTATTCTTACTTCATCGTAGAATTTTTAAACCACTAACTCACTTCACAAGACACATCTTTATATGACTTTTTTTGAAATTAATTAGTTAAATTAGAATGACATAAAAGATATAACTACTTTGGAGATAAATTTATCTTTGATTTGTATATAATCTTCGTTGAGTTCATGCTTCATCATCAACATTGATAAAGAAAAAACCATTTTGATTTAGACTCCTAATTTGGATGTAATGTTCCAAATTATAAATTTACTGAAAAAATTGCTGGGAAATTCATTTGCAAATTTCATAAACATATCCTTTCACATATTACTCCACAAAATTGACAACAAATTGTAAATATATAAATTACAATCTCACAGTATGCCATAAACACATGCACGGAAATCTCATATTTATTCATCATAATATAATAGTAGAGTTACATGCTAACTCAATAGTGAGGACAAATGGCGAGAAGACCTCGAAATATTACGCTACAAAATGATGTCAACCTCCCACAATAACTACAACTAAAGAGCACAGCTTTGTGAATATTGAATTGATCCACCATGGGAGGAGATGGGTTCTTTACCCACTCTCACTAAATCACCTAAGGTTTTCTTCCTTGGGATACGGGGTAGACAACTAGATTCACGATCCACATTAAAGACAAATTTTGACATCAAGATGTGTTACAAATGACCTCCTCCTCATCTTTTATAGATCTAATGGATAGATCTCCAAGGATATAGAAGCATATTATCTTATTATTATTCTAAAAGCTCCTCCATTGACTTTATCTTAAGTGACTTTTTAATTTAATTTAATTTTGTTAAGTCATTTTTTGGGACTTTATCCTCAATTAATTATTTTTCTTAATTAAATGACTTTGATTTAAAGCCATTTTCAATTAAGGAAATGGTAAACTCATGCACCATAATCTCTCTGTGCCAGGAGTCACTTCTCAACATCCCATCTGTATGTATCATCTCATTTATTGTTTCCGAGGAGCTATTACCTTTAGGTGTTCCATCAAATAATGTTCCCTGAGAACACCACCTCAAGCAGATTAATTAAGTTTAGGCCCCATAATCATGTTATCTTTTTTTGAGAAATTGTCTGGGAATGCAATAGTTGAAAGACAAGTTGTGTGGGTAATGGAATATTCCATAGATCCTAAAACTACTCAAAACTCCCAGGGGAACCATGATGATGTAATCTTGCTCCTGCGACCTGCTCATCACATATCCTGGAAACCCATCTGGTTGAACTATAGAGAAAATAAAAATGAGGACACGATATTAGGGCGTCTCTTGCTTTGTTTTATATCTTTCCTTGGGAGTTTTAGTTTTGATATTTTTTTGAAACCCTCACATTCGGATGGGTAGTTTATAAACTCCCGAGTAGTAAAATCTTTTTGATTAATGAAAGGTCTTAGCGCAATTTTAAAAAAACAACGTAATATTTTACTATTATTATTACTTACAGGGACATGAAACTTATTTCTTCATAGAATCGACTATTTATCCATTCTCAATGTTTTTTCATTATGGGGGTATGAATTTTATGGATCATATATACCAAGTAGGTTTCAAATCATTAATCAAATGTTCCTTAATTTAAAGGGTAGTAAGGCATTTGTTTTTAAACCTTTGTCTCCTCCGATAATACCTCTACAAAATAGTTGTCTTTCACACAATTATGAACAAGGTCTTCAACTCAAACATTACACTTGTATAGGGTTGACATTGTGGTCTTAATAGGAAATGATGTGGAGAAACTTTATTTCTAAAGACCAATAGAAAAAATATGTCACAACACATGTGAGTTGTGTTTATAAAGTTACATTACATAAAGGTTTTTTGCAAGAATACATCTTGATAGTGGTAGTAAACATGTCCTAAAGTAATTTCTTTTACTACAATAATACGAGGCCTTCAAGCATAAACATTGCTTCAAATATGGTGATTTGGAAATTTTGTACCCAAATATTCTATAAGTGACGGAGAAAGCGCTATCACTTTATTAGAATGGTAGACAAGACCACCAAGCTTTGTGAAAATAAGGGACACACATCAACAAAGGTAGACATTCAAGTTGTGATAGATAAACCAATTCTCTCTTCTCACATGATGGAGATTCCTCCCCATTCGCCGCCATAGAGGAAAGGGGGATGGATCAATGTGAAGAAGTGAAAAACAAGGGTTATAGGAGCGGGAGAGCCTTTTTCTTATCGAGGCTCATGTAACATCGACGTCATGCAAAAGTTATGCAAAGACAAGGTGACTTGGTTCAAGAAGTGTGAAAATAAGTCACAAGTAGATTTTCTGTGAGAAATAAGCCCCATTTCGTCCATATTTTCTTTTGAAAGCTTATCTAACATAAAGCTTCATGGAAATTTTTGCTAAAAAGGTAGCTTATTTTGAAAAAGTATTGCAATTTGATTTAATGATTTATATTTGTATTTGTATTTGGTAAAATAAATTATTTGTTTGTGTTGAATAAAAAAATTATTTTGTAATAATGGAAAGAGTGAATTTAAACTTATTATATATAAATATAAATATAAACTTTGGTGAGATATGTGAGTACCCAAAAGATAATAAAATGATCTCCAATATCACAATCACTTCACCTACTATTGAAATAATTCATATCTTTAATGAGTGAAAGTTGCAAATCTAATCCAAATTGGTAACTATAATAAGAGGCTTCATTTAGCTCATGACCAATGAAGAAGAAGAATTGGTGTGTATTATTTGAGCCCTTGAGCGCAGAGACCATCATCCCTTATAGACTTTGGTTCGTATTGGAGAAGATCATCATATGCAATGAACTATTGGAAAAACTTGTTGTGATAAATTTAAATGGTGTTTTGGAGATAAATTTAGATTGTATTCTCCCAAGTGGATTGGAAAGAGAGAAAAATGGAGTGATATGCGAGCAGGCGTCGGTGGTGCCCTAGGGCTCTCGTTTACGGGTCATCGGCTCTCCAGGAGCGGCCGCACCTGATCACGGTTCACGCGAAAGCGGATCCTCACTTCCAGTGCTCGGTTGGGGTTTGGAACCTCGTTGGGCGAGCATCCCTTGCCTTGTGCTGTTAAAGGAGTTCGAGGTCGAGACCCTGCTGGCCTCGGCTCAGGACGCGCCACTGGGTGGGCGGACATGCCATGGGAAGTCGGACACTGGCTGTCTGGTCTTACGTGGGTGAGAACGGTATTCGCATTTTCGATGTTTGTGGATGCTCACCGGTTTCCTTGTTTTCTACGGTCGTTTTTCTTTAACCTGTGTCGACGTCTGCTGGCGAGGGCGGCTCGGTACTTCGGACCATATGTAGCCCTCTGTGCGTGCACACCGTATGGGTTCGGAGTCCCATATTGACCACACGCTCGCCTTGTGGGCGGATTGGGAGTTACCGAGACTGCTGGATCGAGCGCTTTGCACATGATAGATGTTCGAGAGGGCAAAAGGAGCGAGCCAACTCATACGGCGAGATCGAATCTCGGAGTGAGGCTCGGATCCTTTTCAAATTTTTATTAAGCCTCCGGCGTGGCGGTAGTATCATATTATGGATTCCAAGGCACGCAGATTGGAGTTCACAGCTCTGAAGGAAGGAATACGGTCTACGAGCGGGGTATCCGTACGGAGGTTGGAGTCATTGATCTTTAAAGGAAAGCGTGGGCGGTCCACTTTGCACTCTAAATGAATAAGCCATTGTTTACCGGGTCTGCACCTGTTTGTCTCAGCTCCGACTACGTGGAATGATGGGCCCAGACTCGAGCACATGGCCCCCTCCATGGGAGCAAGTGCATAGCGGTGCCCAACAAAGGGACTCATGCGACAATGTATTACTGAGAAAAAGCAAATCTTCGGCCACCGAGATGTCCACCGTCTTTCGCGAAAGCTCCCCCAAGCCATATATTATGGAGGCTGCGGAGGACCGGTGTGCACCGAGATAAGCATAGACAGCCCGGAGATTGATGTGCATGAAATGCCCTACGAATCCCAAAGCGATAATAAGGCGAGATTTAAGTGCTTTCTGGCGAAACCAATGGGCTGCATTTCCATTGGATTTTTCAAAGCTGGACCATGGAATGTGAGATTCTACCTATGTTCAAAGGGGTTCTTCATTGTCAAATTCTCAACAAGTTTGAAGATAGGGGAGCACCATCCTTGAAGTCGGGGACCATGGATTACGTTCCACGGGACTCTTCATCACACCATGGTTCCCAAAGTTTTGATGCGTCAACACATGGAGGTTACTTAGAGATGCGGTATGGGTCGGACTCTACAGCCTCACGCTACATTTTGGAGATGAAAATGTACTTGGCCGACGTGGAGAACACCCTTGAAGCAGATACGACTAAAACGGGCTTCTCAACGCACGGAGGAGCGCATCTTCACCTTTGCACGTATCGTGACTGGAGCCGACTTGAGCAAAGGCCTCGAGTGTATTATGTTGAATAATAAACAACAAAAGACGGACACTGGCATTTAGATTATGAGAACACGGCTTTTCGATCTCATGGATTTGCGAGTGCACGGGACACCTACAAAAGCTCTTGCCGGCGCGAGCAAAAGGGATAACGAGGAAAAAGAAGAAATCGAGGCAAATCGGCGAAAGGTTGGCAATTTCCTTCGAGGAACGAGGAACTACTGAGAAGAGAAGAGGAGGAACCCTCCACCTCATGAGAATCCAACAAAGCAGAGGATACCTCCATAGGCACACATGGACGGGGAAATGCAGAGTCCTCTTGACACCACCACTGAAAAGACTTCGGCCAAGATATGGTACCTGGAGCACAAGACGAGGCGAGGGATATAAAAAGAACACATACACCGGACACATCGAGACTGCGATAAGGATATTGGAGCACAAACGGAAGAAAAGCGGCTTGTCCTTATCGAAGGTGGCAGGCCAACACAAGGTGCTTGAGCGTAAGGTCGAAAAAGAAGAAGAAAGGAAAGAAATCTGTGATACTTTCCTTTGTATTTTTTATTTGCGGCTACTTTGCATGTCCTTGGGACTATTGCGACCACAATGTAACATGTAATTTTGTTTTCTCATAAATAAAGATGCAGATCCTTTGTGAAAAAGTGGATTGGAAAAAGTATTTTTATGATTTCGAGGGTTTTAATTGTATCTACCATTGATATATAATGGTTTCTTATAAGGTTGGTGAATATAGTTAAAATACTAGCAACTATTTTTCCACTAGCATCCTCACACATTTTTCTCCCTCCATCATTTTTTAGGGTTTTCTCTCTTGTGTATGGCGAGATATAACAATGTGAAGGTAAGTAAAATTATCTATAGAATTTAGAGAAATTAGAGGCTCAATGATGACAAAGTGCTTATCCATAGTGTTTGATCTAGCTTTTTTCGGAGGGTCATTTTCTTTGAAAGGCCTAAATACTTGTGCTCGGCGAGAAAGGTGCTTCTTCATGGTAGCATAATTTTGTACATCAAGTGTTTGATGAAAGGAGTTCTTAAAACTTCAAAAGATTACTATAGAATATTAAAGGCTACTGAGTTCCTAAAATATATTGGTATATTCTAATGGAATTTTAAATTCAATGATGGTCGTGTATTTAAAAAAATGATTACTCTCAATAAACATGATTTTAAATCTCATTATCAAAGTTATCAATGAGAAATATTTGAGGTTGTGGGTGCAATCTAATGATTTTCTAGTAGATATAAAGCTTAGTTTAGAGCACACATAGTAGCAGACACATGTGTACCAACAACAGAATTTTATATAAGGGAAACAAATCCATAACTAAGATTTCCTTTCATGCAAATGGATTTGTGAGTGTTAGCGAGAGTTTAATACTTCTACGAAACGTTTTGTTGCCATGTGAAAGCTTGAACCTTACAAAGTCAACCGAGAAATTTTTATGCAATTCATTCACATCCATCCTCTTCCTTGCATGCATTTTCAAATTTGACTTTCTTCTTCAATGGGTCAAAGCCTAATTCCAAATGTAAAGGTGAAGTGGTTTGGTGATGAGGCCAAGGTGGCAGCAATTGGATCCAACTTTTGCTTTCTGCTACAATGTGGTAGAGGAGCCTTGCATGTGAGAGGAGCCTTACATTTTCTAGAAAATGTGTGGAGCCATGAGTAGAATAGAGTTGACCATAATTCACGAGGGAGACTTATAAACAAAATGAACCAACAAAAGCTATGTAAAATAAAATAAAGCGATGCAAATGACCAAAGTTAATTTGCGATAAGCTAGGTAATAAATATTTAACAAGGAGATTGCTCTACAGAGAGGCCATAGATAAGTCCCCTTGAATGTTGAAGAGTCCTCATCCCTATGACATCATTAAATGCTGGATTACAAAGAGAGCATCTCTCGATGTATCTGCACATCGTGGTTGCATGTAGTGATGAGAAGGTAGGAAATGCCAAATACATAGTTGTCAAGTTTGATTGGCACCCTACATAAGAATTTTTTTATGTAAATATTAAAAAGTATATTATTTCAATTGGGCGTGATTTGAGCGGGTTGTTAGGTTCACATGTGTGCGAAAAAACAAAAAGTGAAACTTGTTCCATGGCAAGAGAACAAAGTGTTGACGTCTCCATTAAGGCGAGTGTGAGATACGGTTTAACACATACACTGAGCTTTTTATATTTTTCATCGGCTCAAATTGGCGACTCACTTTGCAATCGATCTTGGTATGTGAGCAGGTCTTAATGTGTTGCGGCAAGTATTAGAATTAATGTGACTTTCGAAACTTGTTAAATGAAAGTAGCAAACATTAAAGCGAGATTTGGTAGATCGTCATCACAGGCGACACTGGGAATAGAGACGAGCGGATTTGAGTGGAGAGCCCATAAAGGAGAAAACCACATCTTCTTATTGTTGTGATGCGAAAGGCAAGCTCCAACTCCCTCTCACTAATGTTTTTGCGGGCACCAACCTACGGGAGGCTCCATCCTCAGTCGCATGAAAGCTACAGCACCAGGAAGGCTCCAACTCCCTTCAATTTTCTGCGAGGCACCAACCTACAAGAGGCTCCAACCTCGGTCGTGCCACAGCGGCGGCTATTCGTCCCGGCGATTTGTCACGAGATCCTGCAATTCTCTGTCCGCACATTGGAGGGCTTGTCCAAGTGACACGAGCGAGCGGTGACATGATGCTGAAAACACTTTCATGACGTTTCACTGGTGCATGGACTTTCATTCCCACTGAAGGCAGCGTCTCTTGTACCCTAAAAATAGCCTTTTCATCATTGACCGCTGACCTTTGATGTTACACACGCACCTTTGATAAATCTTCCAAAGAGAGCGCGCTGATTGGTGCCTACTGTCTCGAGTCGCACTCGCGTCTAGGCTTACAGGGTGTTTTTAAAAAATAAATGGCGGAAAGATTGAATCCAACAAAGCTCTGGCAGGCCGGACTCTAAATCGAGAGGATTGGGACATTTGGCTCGGGTTCTCCATGTGAGAAGTAGCTTTCCACCTCTCCATGGAGGCTTCCTTGAGGATAGGGCCAATCCCACTGGTTGCCGTCCCAACTCCCCTTCACATCTATACCAGCTTTCCATTTCCCTTTGCAAGCTAATCTCCAAAGGAGAGCCTTCATAGCCGTAGAATCTTGCAAGAGCTTTGATAGTCCTCTGCAATTGCCAAATCCGCGCAGGGAGATTGATGATCGAAAGAGAGAGGCTTGTCCCCATTCCCGAGCAAAGAAACTGCTTGAGACGTCAGCGACGACCCATGGCGACAAGGAGGGTTCAACGATCGAGCACAGTTTGTATTTTCCTTTGATGAGCTGTTGATAGCCGGCTTTTGGTTATGGTTCCACTCGATTTCTGTTCATTATGATCTTGAGTTTGTGTCCTCTCACGAGCGATACATAATTGCATATATATGTATCGGGTTTCTGCGCTTGTGTTTGTCGTGTTTTTCTTGTGTGTGCGGAAGGTGTTCGATCGCGGCGAGCGAGAGGAGTGTGATGTTCTGTGGAGCAAAGGAAACGGGGACGCCATCTTCTCCTACGAACAGCATAGCGTTGGACTTGAGGTGAGGCATTCTTCGCAAGTTGGTTTATTGTGAAGTGGGAACTGCTTGCCTTGAGCGTGGTATACGATTGTTGCTGGGCTGGGAGTCAGGGCCTAGTAGATCACTCTCTGTCCATAGGGGAGTTGACTCCTGACAAAATTGGCGACTCCACTAGGGAGAAGGATGATCCATGCGGTTGTCGGACACGGAGACCATATTGACTTGAATGGTGTGTGGTGGCGGCGCGAGAATACCCATTAGGGCCGGGGTCCTTGAAGAGGCTCGGGCTACCTTTGTCGAGGAGTGGGTGTCGATCTGCTCCACGTAAGGAGACGTTGTTCTCGAGAGGTGGAGGTGAAAGGAAAGACAATTGATCCACGATGCTCGTCCCTCATGTGAGGAAACTTAAGAAGAAGTCGAAAAGAGGGTGGATAGCTTGCACGCATAACATGGCATAGGTCAAGCATGCTTGTGCAGAAAGCGAGTGTTCGTTCAGCTTGGCGTCAACTTCTACTTCTTCATTGGCTTGTCTGCTTGTAACGCGTAATCGAGAAAACTCTCGAGAACACCCCGGGGGTTTGGATTCCAGACCATCGAAATGCCCTCCAAAAGGCATTGGGAGATGATGAAAAGCGGCCCGGAGAGCCGGCGCTTCCTTCTAGCCGGAGTGGATGACACGAAAGCGGAGTACAGAAGCACCCTTCATCCACGATGGCCCTATGGATGTTAAGGCCGATTGATCTAGGGTGGATCACAAGAGAAATTTTCTCGGTCGGAAGTCGTCGGGCTCTCTGGCGGTCGAAGGCGAGAAGACTAGAATCGGTGGGATCGATCCCGGCGTCGCGGTCTCTTGAGCAGCTCCGTTCTGCAGAAGGTCAACTACTGAGAGACTCCAAAGGGACTTCAGAAGCGGTTCGCCAAAGAAGCTTCGTTCCCATCTCCGACGGAACCCTTATGGTTGAGAAGCCCTCGCCATACTGCACCATTTGGGTCCCGAGTCTTTATGATGAATGGTGCTTGCACATTGTCTCGGATTGCTACGCGTTTGAAGAGTTACGTTGGATCGCGTCGGGCGGTGGGAAGGAAGTTGTGGATGGTCCGGCTCCTCCTCTTTGTCTCCGAGTTCTTTGGAAATTGAGAAGCCCTACGTTGAGCACATTTGTTGCGAGGCCACACTTCTAGGTGTTCTACAAAGGTATTCCTACGATCCAAATTCTTGCGTGCCGCTCAACACTACAATATTGTTGAGGATTTGGCTGCGGCGCCCACTGCCGCTATGTCCACATTGGAAGTCCTTCAAATTTTCCCTTCGCAACGAGCTGCGGTATACGCGATCGGTGGGATCGATCCCACTCGAGGTTCTAGTCCTCTTCTCACCTTCGATCTAGAAAACTTTACCCCCAGAGCTTCCGCATCGAAATTGCTCTCTTGTGATCCAAGTCGGGATCCAACGGTCTTAACATCCGCATAGGGCCATTGTGGATGAAGGTGCATCTGCTTTGTGTCATTTCGTGCCACTGGCTGGAGAGGCCATTGGCTCTCCAACGCTTTCATCATCTCGATGCCTTAGAGGCATTCGATGAGTCGGGGAATCCAGACCCGCTGGGTGTTCTCGAGAAGCTTTACGACTGCGTTACGAGGGAAGACAATCAACGTAAGTAGAAGTGGTTGACGCCAAGCTTAACCTGCGTCTGCTTCTGCCGCAGGTTGGACTCACGCCGTGACCCATGTGTGCCATCCACCCTCTTCTCGACTTCTTAAGTTTCCTCATGAGAAAAATTGCACTTATGGATCAGGACGCCTTTCTGCACCCTCCACCTCACGAGGAACAACGCAGACTGCTATCGTGGATAAGATCCCTCACCTCCTGACAGCGTGCTGAGGGCCCGGTCTCTTCGAGGACCCAGGCAGTCCTCAGCAGGTGTTTTCTGCTGGCAGCCACCACACAGTTCAAGTTGAATATGGTCTTCGGAGTGCGATGACTCATGGATCATACCTTCGCCTGACGAGTGTTGCCTTTTTGCGTGGGAATCAATGCACTTAACTCTAGTAGGGATCAATTCTTGTGAAATCGTCCAGCATCCAGATCCTCCCTCCCTCTCCAACATGCTCCCTTGAGCATGGCTTTGAGATATCTACTCTCAATCTCCACTGGCTCGGTGAGGCGTCACTACTTTGATCCTCTAAAAAGAGATTTTTCCTTCGAAAATAGCAGCCCTTGTTGAAACAATGTCTCTTGAGGAGGCCTGCAGAGCGATAGGACATCATCGTTCCTCCTTTCATGTACCTAACTGAGAGCCGAGTAGTCAGGGTGTGCTAGAGTGTTTTGCATCTCGAGGTTCCTGCTCCCCCTCTCCGGACACCTATGTTGGTACACGAGGGTCCTTTCGGAAGGGAAACCCCCGAGCAACATTACTCAAACCACTCCGATCGACATCTCTGTCTGAATACGATAGTTGAAAATATACATGTGGGAAGTAACTTGTTCCCCGATGGGGTCCCAATTTTATCACGGTCTTTTTCGTGAATTCAAAGACGTGTTCGCTTGGTCCTATGAGGAAATGCACCGGGATTGATCCCGGCGCAGGCGAGTGCCTTACGAGATTCCTACCTATCCGTCTGGCTGCCGTAGTGCCGTCGCCTACGCCCGGTGCATCCTCGCAAGCGTGCGCATTCAAAGCGGAAGTTGAAAAAAATTCCTATACGCGGGCTTCACCATTGCGGATTCCCTCGTGGGAATGGGTCTCCAACATTGTCACTGTAGATATGAAACGGAGGGCACTATAAGAGTACGTGTTGAATTCACGGGATGATATTGATCGAGGCATGCCTAAGGACAACTACCCCCTCCTTTCATGAGATCAAATCATTGACGAACGTGTTGGGAGTGAGATTTATTCCACCGATGGATGGCTCTTTCGGGTATAATCGGATAAATATTTTTCTCTGTAGAATCAACACAAGGCTTGCATTCATCTATCCATGGGGTACCTTTTCTTACAAAAGCTCTCGTTCGGCTTGAAAGAAACGGTTGCGGAGCTACTTTCTAGCGTGCTATGTATTATGCGTTCCACAACATACACCACATCGTTCGGCCTTATTTGGACGATGCTGCCGTCTCCACTTAGCTCGACGAGAGGACCATCCCGAACACCTCCACGGTTACTCATCGCTACTCGACGCTATTATAATATTCGGCCTATGCCCTCGTAAATGTGTCTTTGCGTGGATTCCGCTTTTCTTTTTGGGGTTCATAGTCTCAGCGGGACGGGATTCGCCTCGACCCTGCTAAGGTCGAGGAACCATTGTCAACCTCCCATCACCCTCTTCGTTACACCAATTGCGGAGATGCTGCGAGGGAAAAGCTAATTTCCTTCGACGCTTCATCTTGAACTACGCGGAGAGTGGCGCAAAGGACTTCACCCGTCTTTTAAAGCTTAAACACGTTCCCTTTTGTTGGGACGTGCTCGCGCGAGTCCTTTGAGAAGCTCCAAGGCGTTACTTGTTAATGCTCCAGGTTGCTTCGTCCTCCCAACTATCACGAAAGTGATTTCACTTTGTATTTGGTAACGGCAAGTTTAGCACTTTCGCCTGGCTATACGGACTGCGTGGATGTCGTATGATGGCTTGATGAGCTCGTCGTCTTCTCTACTAAGAATCTGCGCAGCGTGCCAGTTACGCATCACATGTAGTAAAACCGCCTTCCTTGTAGTCCCAAGCTATGTACATCGGCGCTACGCCTACACACTTTCTGCTTTAGCGATACGATGGCAGTGGTTTGGTGCAACCCCATGACATGCATTCTATCTCGACAATTAACGCAGCAAATACTCTAAATGGATCGTTATCCTTCGAGGAGTTCGACTTAGAGTTTACCACTACTAATTCGGCAAATCTTGGTTTTTGCGAGATCTCATTTGTTCGCTCTAGACGGAACTCCACATCTCACTCTGCGAGGAACATATCCCGAGACGGAAACCTCTTCCTTATCGGTACTCGCGATCCATGGTATGGCGATAGTATTATTGTGTCTTCAAACATCAACGTTCCGGTGCTGATTTTGAGCAAAGATGCCGTCGATGGTCCCGGCCTACGGTCTACGGCCCTACTTGGTATTGCGGGAGATAATTTATACTTAGCGTTGGAGTAGATTCGGTGCTCGAGTGGGTGCCTCCCTTTGGAGGCCGAAGAGTCTTGAATTCTTTTGTCTGTTAGGCGCTGTGTGCGAGTCACGTGTACGGATATGCCATACTGGCAGGAAGATTACGCATCTTGTCTACTTCAGCGTCGATATTCAAAGGCTGTATTGGTGTGCAGTCCACGAAAATGTCACGGGTGTCGAGGTTTTCGAGCGCAAAATGTGCACGCCACTTCTCCCTCTACATGCACGTCATTACGCGTCGGTCCTTTTTGCGTGTGTAGATTTCATGAGCGTGTAACCCTCATTCGGCCGGGGGGCATGCATATATAATCGTTGTTGTGGGCGCTGCTGCCTGATGGGCCGAGCGATGCCTACACTAGCCTGATAGTAGAAGCGACTACGGTTGTTCAACCACATTATGTGCATGTTTCGTCCCTGGGGCCATTGTTACGAATCATGGTACTTTCATTTTCGAGATTTCATGATGGCCGGTGACATCAGTGGGCTTGCGACATGATGGCTCAACGCCATATTGCACAGGCAAATGGCTTGATTGAGGCGTAAAGCAAAGTTTTGGTCACGATGCTTCAACGGACAATTGGGATTCATAGAAGTCGAGTGGCACCACTCAGTGTTCTCGGATCTGTGGGCCCTCTGGGACGTCTGGCAAGAGTGTGCGCCCAGGTTCACACCTTTCACGTGGTGTGTAGATACACATGGAAGCAACTCTTATTTGGTTGAGTGCTGAAATTCCTTCTTTAAAATTGGTTGTGGAGACTTTTTGCCGGAGACACACTTCTCCACGAAGAAGAGCGTCTCTTGTATTTGGAGCAGGCTTTGGATGAAACACTGTAAGCTTAGCGGCTTACAAAGTCATTGAAGCACGAGAGAAAAAGCGGGTCGACCCACTTTGATCAATCTATATCTCCCAGCTTTCCTTTGTCGAAAGGGGACCTCGTCCTCCTGCGACCATGCTTTGCACGCTAGATGAGGACAGTTCCAGCCTGCCTTTGTCGGCATGGGCCTTGCATCGCACGAGTATTGAGAGAATGGGGCCCATGAGCTCATTGCATTACGAAGGAGTTCAAAGTTCGCGCGGCCTAGAAATGGGTTGTACCTTAAAAAATACTACGCTTGAAGTTATTTTTTGGTGCGAGTCGATGTACATAGGTGTGTATATTCATTTGTGTGTATATGTGTGCTGATCGGGTCATCACGATTGTGCGGTGTGTCTATTACTACTGTTTGTCGGTTTCGCGGATGGTGCTTCCCGCGATACCGGGAATGCTGTCCTCGGCGACACGGGTAATCTATGATCTGGCTTGGTGAGTTGGTTAATTTAAGTGTGTCTAGGGCCTACCACAAATAATGTTGCGGAATACGGTGTTGTTTTAGAATTATTCGCAGAGGCGGGTGTAACCTCGGCATTCATGCACATTACTTGTGTATCTAGACTCACGGCTTGTAGTATTACAACTTAACGGTCATTATTCGGTAAGACCCATCCATTTTACGTACGTATCTCACGTATTACGTTCTTTGGAAAAGAAATTTTGATTATATCACATATCAACACATACCCGGGCATATGAATACATTAATAGATGCGATAGCAGCTAATTTGGTTTTAGATAGACATTTGCGTAACTTATAAAAACATCATCACATGTAAAAATATCCATCCGAAAGTAGGTATATATGTATATATGTCGAAATGTTTCCATAATGTGCATCACATAAAATAAAAAATATACATGTTCTGTACGATGATAGCTTGGAACAACATGTCTCTCAAAAAATATGCATGAAAAAGCCCTAAACTAGCTAATCGGCATGGTGCTCGTGGTAGCATGCCACCTTGCAAAAGCACCAATCGCCTCGACGATGCGACGATGGCGGCTAGGCACCCCCACGGTGTGTACGGCCGTGAGCTAATGGGACGTCACGCTGACCATGCATAGTGCGGGATCCCCACGGGCAATGCCATCGAGTTGCGGATCAGTTCTCTCCCTTCGCCACCCTCGGCACCGTCATGGCCGACATGGGTCTCGGCGCAATGGGCGACATGCCGCGGGCCTCTCTGCAGGCGCGTACGCATGCCGCAAATTGTTGTTAGAACGGACATGTATTACCAAAAAATCATAAATACATAAAAATAGAGTATCATGCACCCAACTCCTCGTCGATCGTCCCCCTTCGAGAGCGGAAGATCGAGATCTGCAGTGATCCCGGTCCCGGCGCAGGGCCCGGCTTCGACCACGATCGAGTTTGTCGCGATAACCACCCAAAAGGGAAATCTGGCCTCCCGAGACAGCGGCGGTGGCCTCCTCCGATGCTGGGCATAAGTGCTTTGCCTGCTGATCCATCCCTCGGCTCTCTCGGTATCGGCTCGGCGACTATGCGCGCCCTGGCACTGGCAAATGGGTAGTCATTTCCGGGATGAGCGACAGCCACAAAAATGGGCACCGTAAGCAGAGGCTGGTTGGTTTGTCCTTTTGCTTGCATTTTGTTAAGTGCCTCTTTATGTTGGTTGTCACGCTGTGGCAATCGAACAATGTAGGACTCATACACTCTGAGGCTAGTACTGATTTGGGACTTGGTTGCCTCATGTGGAGCTTGTGATCCGCCGGCTCGTGTAATGGTATGAAGCACTGCACCGAGTGCTAGGTCGGCCGGAGCTGAGTGTGGATGTCCACCTTCTGCTTCCGATCTTGTTCGTGCCCACGGGCACACTGCTGCGCCATTACCATCTCCATTTTTTCTCCCGGAAGAGTGCATTTCATGTTATGATTGTGGCTGGACCTGCGCGGCGACGATCCGGTTATAAAGTAAACATCGGAGACCTCAGAGGCTAATACTTGGTCCGAGATTTGAATACTTCCTCGTTCTGGACGTCCCATATCTTTGAATGATGCTTTGGCCAAGGATTCGGAGGTTGAGCTCTTAAGCATGGTGTAAGGAAGAATTTTTGAGTCCACAATTCTTGAGTGCATTCATACGAGGCTTCGTTTTCCATAGCCATTTCATCTTCCTCCCCATGCTCCCTCTCCTTCCCATTCGATAACCATTTTGCTTGAATCTCTGCATCAACACCATCAAAATGCTTTGTGGGCCTCCGGTACATTTGAAAATCCACATGGGTAGCTCAAATTTTGAAATTGATAAAGCGGAAAATTAAGTTGCGCCATTGGCGCAGCCCCTTTGTGAAGAAATATCTATTTGCGCGGAGTCAGTGCACGATGCCGCGCTTGATACGGCGGCGAGCCACTAAAATTTTAAAAGGTCCTCCCGAAGTCTAATGCCTGATGAAAACTCATAAAAAATGGATTAAAATGGAGTTTGAGGGAGCGCCTTTTACGCGGAACAAAACGAGGGCGGAATGACGTCCGGATAGAGTCGCAATCACCGCCGCATAGTTTGCTCACAAACGAGACCAGCATTGCTCTCCAAGGAAGTGAAGGTAAAAAGTAAAAGTAAATTTATTTTACCATTTTGAAGCCTATTTATAAATTTTTAAGTCAAAATTAGGTTTTAAATGTCATTTTCTCAATATTTTAATATATTTTTGTTGAAAAATGGATTTTGCTGCACTTACCTTTGTACGGCGTTTTTACGCCTTGCAGGCGGTGATACGAGGTTGTATTTTATACTTTTTCGGACTCGGTAAAAACATGAAAAAGTCATTTTGGAGGTCATCTTTCGGCTCTTTTATGACTCTCTAAACATGAAAAGATTGTCGAGTCCCTTGTCGTTTCGATCTCGTTAAAGTGGACAGTAAACATCATCACTCCGGTATATGTTTACCTCTTTTTTCGAGTTTGGGATAGATTACTTACAGTAAAAATAGAATAGCCTAGCCTTTGTGTGACTAGGAGTTTTTCTACGGACTTTGGTTTTCTACATTTTCGGATGCGAGGAGCTGTTACGAAAAGGTTTCGTTGTTTGCTTTTATGTGTCTTTTCAAACTCTAAACATGAAAAGACGGATGAGTTCTGCTCACTCTGTCGAGGCTCGTTCAATCACGAGTGACATCGGATTCGAGTGTAGTGACTTGATGGTAGTCGAGTCATACTCCTTTCCTAAAGTGTTTCGTTAAATGTACTAGGATGGATTCGATCACAATGACGAAAAGACGTACATGCTTTTCAAGCATATGTTATCCTTCGAGCTTGTTTTCAAAAATAATTGGGGTAATCGCCAGTAAATGGTGAAAAAATGGAACCTTGACATCCCATGTCGTGTCGGCGAGTATGTCGCTCTTGAACATGGCACTTGTACGTCGTGTCGGAGTTGGGACATCTCATCTCATTATCTGTTGGCTATAAAGTAGGTTTGGGTAATCCTTTTTGACCTCTCATTTGCTCTTTGCCTCGTCATTATGACCTACGATCTTTTGATGTCAAATCTTGCCAAACTCTTGTCGTGTATGCATATGTTCAGAGAAGTTGACCTCTGCGAAATTTCAACCTTCCTCTGATTCTCATATGATCGTTCACAAAGACATTATTTTCCTCTATCTCGCGTCGATGATGTAGAAGCCTATAGCCCACCTTTGATCGGGGTCACTTCTGTCGACAAGCTCATTATCAGTCGATCTAGGGAGCTCATACCACGGTACCTTAGAGCACGTACCTCAATGGCGAGTTCTTTGCGTTCGACGTGAGGTTTTTCATCATTGGCCTCAGATTGAGTGATTCTACGGGTGTTCAACGCCGGCTCAGCACGATTCACATCACCGTGGGTGTACCTATAGTGCCTTGAGACCATTGTCATTGGTGGTACCTCTTGCGTACGTTAACGAGATTTCATCATTGGGCAGTATTAGGCAATGTTCTTGCATGTTCGACTTGACTCACTTATTCGCATGCTTGAACTTGTACTTTTGTTCGAATCGAGAGATGGACGCAAGACCTGGATTTTGTCTGTGGGGAAATCCAAATTTTGTGATTTTGTGGATTATTATGATTAGTTACATGACTCATTCAACGGATGGAAACACGACCATACACGAGTCTGTTATTGATCCTCAACGGGTGGCTCGTCCATGCCTTGGATCTGAATTATTTTATACTTTGCTATGGATGTTTGCACCCATACCACATATATATCATGTATTTTAGATATTAGTTGTATTTCTCTAAGCGGGTTTTAAGACGGCGGTGTTTTTTCGGTTGGACACGTTCTCATAAAGTATTTCAACCCTCTCTCTTTAGGGCCTCATGCTTTAGGGGCATTTGTTTCATAGCAATGCAGTCCCACTTAGTCAGCACGATTCTCCATCATACATTGGAGGGCTTATTCCATGACCTGTGGCTTCGGTGACATGATGCGAAAACACTTTCATGACATTCCCTAGACATGGACTTTCATTCCCCTCAAGACATCTCCTTGTAAAAAACCTTAAAAAATAGCCTTTTCATCATTGGCGACTAGCCAATGTTTACGCACCAATGGGGGAAATCTTCCAAAGAGGGCGTGCCAATTGGCGCTCTGTCTCGAAGTCGCACTCGCGCGGGGAGCTTAATAAAGGGTTTTAAATAAATGGCGGAAGATTGACTCAACAAACTCTGAGCCCGGACCTACAATCGACTTTTGGTTATGGTTCCACTCGTTTTTCATTATGATGCTTGATTTGTGTCCTCTAAGTGATACATAATTGCATATATCGGGTTTTAGGCTTGTGTTTGTCGTGTTTCTTGTGTGTGTGTAGGTGTTCGATCGCGGCGGCGAAGAGAGTTGTGATGCAACGGGTGCAAAGAGCCGGGAGCGCCATCTTCTCTACGAACAACGGCGTTGGACCCAGAGGTAGGCCTTCTTCGCGAGTTGGTTTATTGTAATTAGGAACACATGCCTTATTGTGATACGATTGTTTGCTAGACCGTCTGGGCTAGTAGGGATCGTCTACTGTCATGATTTAACTCCACAACAACTATCAAGCTTCAACTTGATAGGAGCTCCAACTTCCTCAATTTATCAACATGAACGTTTGCGGTTACCTCGGATATCAGCTATATTCTCAATAACTCCCCTTATGCTCTTCTCTTCCTTATATTCTCTATTTCGATCTTCTATATTCAACAATCTCTATCTTTACTCTCTCTAACCTCTCTTCCTTATCTTCTACGCCTCCAATCTTCTATGCTTTTCATTCTCTATCTTTCCTCCTTTTGCTCATCGCTATGCATATCGAAGATGATATTACTTATAGAGAGTTCTTGATGACATTTTGTATTCTCAAAATTCAAAATGGATAACCATACCCTCTTAGTCTTTTGCCTTCTCATTTATTTTTCAGCTCACTCGGAAAAATGTAGCGCGGAATTAGCATTTTTAATATTACGGTGGGATGTTGTTTCTTAGGGAGACTTGCCAATGCATCACAAACAATAAAAAATTCGAATTCTGATATTTACATTCACATATAATGAGAACTCCGGCTCCCTCATTTAGCCTCTTGTACCATTTTGCACATTTGTCTTTTTCTTTATTTGTGTCTTTGTTCCTTTCGGCTCGGTTTGTATCCTTGTTCTTTATGCAGTGTAGCGTAAGTATGCCATACATATGTAAGCACAACGCTTTTATATTATACTAATTAATTCATAAACTTGATAATAATAAGGTGTTTTAATATGTGCTCTGCCATGGTATATACGTAAGAAGCGCCTTTTATATATATGCTAACTTCAGCTTTCGGCATGATTTTAATAAGTTTAACATATAAACCTTTTTTTTTTTTTTAATTTGCGACTTAAATCAACTCTCGACATAATAAAAAAGCATTTAAGCTATATAAAATCCTCTTCGGGCCCACCATCACGAACTTACAGTATCCTCACGATTGCGATCGGCCTTCTCCAGATTTCCGTTAGATTGCAGATCCAATGCGATGCGATTACTCTGATTGCGATTGTCCTTGTCATAACCTCCGGTGCATGTTCCAATATTCCGCTACTTTTTAGATCACGATCAATCGCTATTCACTTAAATGTCACCGTCACGATTATTTGAACTCAAACCAACAAAATCATAATTTACGGACCCATGGTCGGAACTTCCATCTTGTCATAATCCTTTATTGTCATTCTCCCGATGCCACCGCTCCTTCTCCGTGCGGTGCCCAGTCAGGTGCGATTGGGCAGTTTCCGTACGTTTGAATCATAGTTCATATACCCATCGGGTATGGAACTCAATCGGAAATCTTGTCGACATTGTACCAATCCTTTCTCCGTCTCGGTGGGTAGAGGTCCCACATCATAAGACTTGTTTGACTTAAATCCGAACAAACCTTTTGTATTCTTTAATTTCGCATCCATATAGATTAATATATATGCTTTGGACCTTTGTGCATAAGGCGCAATATATGTATCTGTGCATATATATATATATATATATATATATAAGCTTTTATGTTTCAGCTTTAGTGTTTTCCTCCCGGCGTGGGTAATGATTCCGGAATGAGATTTCTATATACTTTGCTGCTCCAATATTTAGTGTATCTTCCGTGAGGTAGTGATTCTCGGAATTTGTTTGTATATATATACACAAGCTTGGGTTAAGATTCTCGAATTTACGTATCCTCCACTTCAGGTTACGATTCCGAAATGAGATTTATATATATACTTTCTTGCTCAATCTTTAGTGTATCTTCCAGCGGTAGTGATTCTCGGAATTTGTTTGTATATATATATATATATACATAGTTTAGCAGGTTAAGATTCACGAATTTACATATCCTCCCACACGGGTTACGATTCTCGAAAATTTATGTTTAGTGTATCTACCGGTACAGAGGTAGTGATTCTCGGAATAAATGCGCCTCTCTGCCCTCTGCCCCTCTGCGATAACGGCTACTATGCCTTTACTGCACAGCACTAACATGCATATTATTTGCTTCTACCTCTTTGCTACTCGATCTCTGCCTCTGCCTTATTTTGTAAATATTACCTGTGATGTTCTTTGCCTATCTTTGCATCTTAACGCCTTCTTTGTCTATCTCTGTCTTTTTTCTTCACACTCTGTGCCATCAATGAAAACATGGGGACATGACATTGGGTTATGCTTTTTGTTTTCTCTTACTTTGTTACTATATCTTTCCTTACTGATTTGGTTTGGTCTCTTTAGAAACCCCCACATTCGGCGGGTATTGTAAACTCCAAGTAAACTCTTTTTGATTAATGAAAGGCTCTTTGCATAGAGGTTAAAAAAGAAAAACATACTATTTTAAAAATTTGTGTGTACTTTACAGAATGAAAACTATTTCTTCATATGAATCAGCTGTTTGTCTATTCTCAAGGGTTTTTCATTATGGGTATGATTTTATGGATAATATACCAAGTAGGTTTAAATCATTAATCGAATTCCTTATTTTAAGGGTAGTAAGGCATGTGTTTTAAACCTTGGTATCCCTCTAATAATCCCCTCTAGCTTGATTTTTCTTTAACACCATTATGAACAAGGTCTTCAACTCAAAATTACACTTATGGGGTTGACAACTTTGTGATCTTAATAGGAAATGACGTGGGGAAATTGTATTTCCAAATACGATGATACGATATGTCACAACACATGTGAGTTGTGTGTATAAATTGACATTACATCAAGGTTGTTGCAAGAATACATCTCGATAGTGGTAGTGGGCATACGCTAAAGTAATTTTTGTTACTACGGTCATGTGGCCTTCAAGCTTAAATATTTCTTCAAATATGGTGATTTGGAAATTTTGTGCCCAAATATTCCATTGAGAGGCAACCACTAAAAAAAAAATACACTTATTGGAATGGTGGAAAAGACAACCAAACCTGACGAAATAAGGGACACACATCAAAGGTAGACATTCAAGTTGTGAAAGATAAACTAGTTCTCTCTACTCACATGATGAATACTCCTCATAGTTCACCCCATGGGGATGGATCAATGTGAAAAAGTGCAAAACAAGGGTTATAGGAAGCAGAGAGTCATTTCTTATCAAAGCTCATGTAACATCGGCCTCATGGAAAATTTGTATAAGGTAACTTGGTTCCAAGAAGTGTGAAAATAAGTCACAAGTAGATTGTTGAGAGAAAAGAGCCCCTTCATCCATATTTTCTTTTGAAAGCTTATCTAACATAAGCTTCATGGAAAATTTATGCAAAAAGTAACTTATTTTGAAAAGTGTTGAAATTTGATTTAATGATTTATATTTATTATTTTGTTTAAATTTTTATGCATAATTTATTTTTATGTGTTGAATAATGGAAAAAAATTATTTTGTATTACTGGAAAGTGAATTTAAACTTATTATATATCTATAAATATAAACTTTCACAAAACGAGTACCAACAAATAATAACATGATATCCAATATCACAATCACTTCACCTACTATTGAAATCATTCATATATTTAATGAGTGAAGGTTGCAAATCTAATCCAAATTGAGTGAATATACAAAGAAGGGTGGGTTCATTTACCTCAACAATGAGAAGAAAGAAATAATTGAATGGATATGATACAAAACTTGCAAGACCATCATCAGACTTGCAACACCATCATCCTTTGTATATACTTTGGCTCTTATTGGAGAAGATCCATCATATAGCAATGAACTATTGGACAAACTTGTTGTGATAAATTTAAATGGTGTTTTGGGAATAACTTTGGGTTGTATTCTCCCAATTGGATTGAAGAGTATTTTTATGATTTTGAAGGTTTTTAATTGCATCTACCATTGATATATAATGGTAACCCATGAGGTTGGTGAATATAGTTAAAATACCCAACCCTATTTTCACCCCATCCTCACACATTTTTCTTCCCTCATACATTTTCTAGTTTTCTCTCTTGTATATGGTGAGATATATGAGGTGAGAAATAACGGTGTGAGTAGTAAATTTGTCTATAGAAGTTAGGGAAATTAGAGCTCGGTGATGACAAAGTGGTTGTCCATATTGTTTGATCTAGTTTTCTTTAAGGGTCATTTTCTTTGAAAAGCCTAAATTCTTGTGCTGTTGAGTAATACCATGGTAGCATATTTCGTACATGTTAGTGTTTGATGAAATGACTCCTTACTTTAAGGAAGTTACTATGGAAAGTAGTGTCAAATTAGTTCACCCAATTCCTTCAATATATTGGTATATTCACAATTGAGATGTTAAATTCAATGATAGTCACTTATTTAAAAGAAATGATTACTCAATAAATATGATTTTAAATCTCATTATCAAATTTATCAATGGAAAAATATGATGTTGTAGATTGCAATCTAATGTTATAGTAGATATAAAGTTTAATTTGGCATACACATAGTTGATCCATGTGTACCAACAACAATTTTTTATTTTTTTTATTATTATAATGTGGGAAACAAATCAAGGGTTGAGATTTCCTTTTCTTACAAATAGCTCTGTCGGTATTGGTAGATAGAGTTTAATAGTTCCATGAAATATTTTATTGTAAAGTGAAACTTGAACTGGATTCAAGGGAAAGTTTTATACAACTAATTCCATCACTTCTCCCTTGCATACATGTTCAACTTTGACATCTTCTTCAATGTTCAACTTTAACATCTACTTCAATGGATTGAACCCGATTCCAAATGTGGAGTGGCGTGGTTTGGTGATAGGCCAAAGGTTGCAACAATTGTCGGAATTTTGAATAATTCAAAACACACAAAGGAATACAAATTCTCGGCTTAAACACGGAGGTTGATGCAAAAGATCTAGACATAGATGCTTTAAAAATTTCTATTTCATTAAACATAGAAATCTATTACAAAGTAGAAGATTATGTCTTGAACGAAGTTAAAGGATTTTCAAAAAGTTAGATGCTACAAACATAGCGTTAAAATTCTTGCTCTCATCCTCTCTTTTGCCTTCGGGAATTACAAAACAATACACATACGGTCTAGCAGTCTACAGCAGTCTGCAGTCTCTCTCAATATTACGTAAAAACAAAAATTACATTACATATATGAAAATTTGTCGTGACTAGTAAAACCTAAATCTCTAATTCAATGCGGTTGTTCAACAGCTTTTTTATTGCCAACCTATCCAAATGACCCATACACCCATTAAGCGGCGTTGGTTCTTGCGGTGCGTCAGCACAACGGAGGCACCTCATGGTACCGGAGTGACCATCGGCGTTTTGCTCCGCCGGTGAAGATCCACGGTCGATCTTTGGTCAAAGCATGATGGCCGGGGCCAACGCGGAAATGCCCTCGGCTTTAAACGGCAGAGCTAATGCTGCATGTTAGTTGATATAAGATCAATAATAATCACGCTCGTTGATGTGGGCGGATGTTAGCGGAATGCGGCAATGTACTTTGCTATTAGTCGATGGTGGACCTCGGCGGACTTCAAAACAAAAATCAGCTAGATTTGATGAATGCTTATCGCATTCATTTAATTTGATGTGTATTGACTTTCGGACGCCATGATAAACTTAATTCAAAGAAATAATTTTCTATCGGGTGTTTGAAATTTGATCCTCAGCTCCTTTCTATGCGATAGGGCGTTGAGTGGCCAATTGGTTTTGCGTTGGCGGAGATGGGTTCCACCACTATGACGTGGTGTATTCAAATCGAAATGAAAATGCAGCAAATAAGATGGTTGAATTGAAATGGTTTAAGGCGGGAGGTAACGTAGTGCAGACCACGAACTTGAATGCAAACTGGCAAACATAGGCCCGACCTTTTTTGAACCAAAAATTGACCTTTTCACGGGGTTTAAATGCGAGATGGAGTGTAAATAAAAAAAAAAAAAAGACTTTCTATTATTTATTTATTTTCCAAAATTTCCATCAAACTTAACTACGTCATCATGCTTACGGTTACGGTTAGATTATCTTCCAACACTCCCCCTCGATTTCAATTTATTTGATTCCTCTCCTGCATACCCGAACATTTTATAGGATAATCCAAAGCTTTTACGCTGATAGTTTTGTCTAAATATCGGCAAATTTTTCTTCGGTTTGCAATGTTGCAAAACAATTCCTGTTACTCACTAACTCTGATGTAGTGATACTTGGCATCAATGTGTTTCATTCTCTTATGAAACACTAGAATTATTGACAATGCTATTCTTTGAGCTATTATCCTGATAAATTGTTGTGCCTTTTACACTGTTCATGACACAAACTCCTCCTTTATTATTCTGTCAAATTGCCTCATCTTCATTTGTTATAGCGCCACATACTACTTACCTCTACTTTGTAGATAAAGCCACAATTAGCGTTCTTAGAACCCATGAAAGTAGCTCTGATCCCTTGAAAAACATATCGAGAGATTTTTCATGTCATCCTCCTTCTAGCCCAATCATTGTAGGTATATCAATCAATTCAAAATTTCTGAAGTGGTATATAAAATTTCATACCTTTTTTGCTCCTTTCACATACCTCAAAATTCTTTTTGTTGCTTTCCAATGTGCCTCCTTTGGCCTTTCCATAATCTGGAAATTAAATTCACAACATGCACAATGTCAAGCATAGTTACGATCAAATACATAAATTTTCCAACTGTAATAACTTGTCTAAACATGGATCAACATCCTTCTTCCATCTTCTTCCTTAATTTCAATCCCATCCTTGTATTAGGACTAATTCTTTGCCTTGCAATCCTGCATATTAAATCTTTCTAAAACTTCATTTACATATTTAGCTTGAGAGATAAATTTTATTTTTCATTTTCTCTACTTCTATTCCCAGAATATTTGGCCAATCCATATCGATCATCTCAAATTCATCCTTCATGTGTTTTAAAATTCTCGATGATGTAAGCATCATTGCTGTGAATATAACATCATCAACATACAAAGTACCAACACCCAATCATCATTTTACCATCTTTCTCTTTGATGTATAATGTGGGTTCTCCTTCACATTTACTTAAGCCCATTTTCTAGTAGATAGGAATCTATCCCTCTTTGTACCATGCTCTTAGTGCTTGTTTCAACCACCAAAAACAACTGTCTGCATGCTGTGCTCTTGGAGATTTCTTTCATATCTCGGAGGTTTATTGACATATACCTCTTCCATCAATACTCCATTCGGGAATGTTGATTTCCACATCCATTTGGTAAACTTTCCACTTGTGTTGTTACTGCTATGGACAACAATGCTCTTACTATTTCGATTCTTTTAGCTGTAGTTGCAAAAGTTTCCTCATAGTCTCTTCCTTGTTCTTTGCTTGTAGCCTTTCAGAAATCGGCCTGTGCCTTTCAATATTACCTTCAACATTGCTTTTGGTCTTGCGGACCCATTTGCCTCAATAACTTCTTTACCTTTTGGAGATCAACTAATTCCCATGTCTTTTTTTCTCTATGGCATTCATTTCTTCATCCATAACATCTATCCATTTCTTATCTTTGATAGCTTCTTCAAAATGAATAGGATCATCCTACATGACAATACAATGCAAATAAAAAGTTCATACCTTCATTTTATTTGCCTCTTTCTCATAAATTTCATTGGACTTGAATCTAGTTCATTTTCACTTGTTGAACTTGTGTTTGTAGAAGCACTCAAATCTACTCCTTGTGATGTTCTTGAAGCACTCTCATCACCTTCTCAAGGGTGTTCTCATACACCTTTGTGGTGTCCCTTGATGTCACTTGTGTTGGTGGAGGTGGTGCTGCTAATGAGGGATGTATTTAAGCCATCTCTTCCTCATTATCATCATGAGACCATCAACTTTTTACATTCACCATTTTCTCAATGCTTCCATCCCAAGCTTCTTCTACAATAAATTGCACATCTCTGCTTGTAAACTTCTTGGTGGATGGGTTATACAATCTGTATGCTTTAGATTCTTCATTGTATCCAATAAATATGCACTTCTCCTTTCTTGTCAACTTCTTCCTTAGTTCATGGAATGTGTGCATAAGCCACACAACCAAAACTCTCATGTGGGTGACAAAGCATTTTATGCTACTCCATGCTTCTTCTAGAATTTTGTTCATTACAACTTTGGTTGGGAATCTATTCAAGATGTATGTTGCCTGATGTACAACTTCAGCCCAATATTCATTTGGCAAATGTTTTCCTTCAACATGCTTCTTACCATGTCCATAATGGTTCTATTTTCCTTTCGGCAACTCCATTTTTGCCTACGGTGTATACTAGCGTAAATTGCTTGTGTATCCCATTTCTGCAAAAATGCAGAATTTTTGAGATATATTCTCCTCCTCTTTTAGTCCTTAAAACTTTAATATGCTACCCACTTTGGTTCTCAACAAGAGGCTCTAAAATTGACATAATTTCTCAGGCTTACTTCCTCTTATATTTCAAAAGAAATAAACCCATGTTTTTCTTGTGTAATCATCGATGAAAGTCGGCATGTAGTGGTTGTTTGCATTGGTCCACAAATTTGAATAGACAATTTCCTAAGAGGTGCCTTTGCCCTTATGTTCTTTCTTTGATGGAAAGCTTTCTACTGTGTTGTTCTCCTAAATTCAACCTTCACATGGTACATCAGGTTTCTCGATCAATGGTAATCCCTCTACCATTTTCTTTCCTATGAAACAAATTCGGATCTCCAAAGTTGAGATGTCCAAATCTCGGAAGCCAGGCTTGTATCAGAGTGTTCATCCTTTGCTTATCTTTGGAATGTCTCTTGTGTCAACGCTGCCATTGCGGTTCCTTTCTTCCGTCTGCTCTCATCTTGAGAGGGAACATTCTGTTCATTTTCATCTTCACTTGTCATTGCTTGCTTGGTGGTTTATCCATGATGGTGCATACATCATCTTCAAAGAAAAATTGTATTTTGAATGAGTTGTCCCGATGCTCAAAAGGTTACATAAAACCACCCGGACACATAATAAACATTTTATATGGTTTTCTTTCTCCTTTCTTTGTAGCTTACCTACTGTAGCCTTTCCATGACAAAAACCTTCTTTGTTTGTCTTGATATTTACTTGAGACTTTACATTTCATCTAACATGGAAAACATGGAAATGTTTCAGTCATATGGTTGCTACATCTGAATCTAGAAACCATATATCTTCACTCTTTCTTGACCAAATTACATACTAAAAACAACTTCTCTTGATTGATATTTTCTTTAGTAAAATTTACCTTAGTTGTTATACTCTTTGTTTCTTCCTACATTCATTAGCATAATGGCCATATTTCTTATAGTAATGAAATTGGACTTGGGATTTATCATACCTTTGTCCATGTGTGATGTTTTCCACCTTCTTGTTCTTGTGGCCTTGGATTGCGATTTTGATTCTTGCCTTCCACTTGTATTTGCGGGGTTGTTTTTTCCTCTATTTTGGCTTCTGCCTCTTCCTTTCCTCATGTTTCCTGCACGCAGCTTCAAAAGGCATTTGGGTCTTGAAAGCATGCTCCAAAGATGATTTTGTTATTCTACCCAATCTTTGTTTCATATATCCTCGATGATGCATGTAGCTCATCAGCAAACTTTGAGAGATCCTTTGTCTCTTCAATAGTTGTTACTATCACGTCAAACATTGAGGTAGCTCCTCAACACTTTCTCCACTATTCTTCTTTCTTCTACTATCCCTCCATGAGATCTCATTTTGGGTGACCCATGCCCAATCAATAGAAAAGAATAGGAGTGTCTCTTGTATCAGAACTCCTTCATGCAAATAACTTCAAAAATTCCTTCTCATCAATTGAAGCTTTGCAATATTTACCTTCTCCATTCCTTGGTAAGAGGTACATCTGGAGGGTATCCCTTAAATGGCAAATATGTTCATACTGCTTGATAGAGATGAAGAAGTTTTAAGTTATTCTTCTGTGCTCTTCAACAAATCCTTCTCTGTCCATGTTTAAAATGCATTTTCATCACTAGTTTTCAAAATCATCTTCAGCTAGCTCCATAAATCTTGAGAGGCAAACGGGCTCTCATTGTGATTCCTAATAGTCATGATTCTCCATTATTTATTGGGGTTAGTGTTTCCACTTATAATTGCTTATCTTTGGCTCTTGCCATGGCTAGCTTCTGAACTATGCTCTAAAATTCATTGTGTTTTCAAACAATACATCTCCTGGGGCTGCACTCTTTAAAAACAAAACAAAACTCTTTGTTTTATGTCACACAATCTGTGAGCCTTCCCCACCTTCTTGGTCAAAAACCGCAACAAACTCCTTCCTTGACTTCTTTGACAACTTGAAAACTTGGACAACCGATATGTCAAATTTACGGAATAATTCCAAAACACAAAGGAATAAAAATTCCTCGGCAAGCACGGAGAGGTTCAATGCAAAAGATTTGGACAAAGATGCTTTGACTTTCTATTTCATTAAACATAGAAATCATAACCCAAAATGAAGATTTTGTCTTGAGAGAACAAATTTATGGATTTTAAAAGGATTATTTGCTATAAACACAACATTACAATTTCTTGCTCTATGTCTCTTTATACCTTGAATTTACAAAACAATACACACATACAGTCTAATAAGTCTAACTTGGTCTGAGTCTCTCTCAATCTTACATAAAAACAAAAATTACATTACATATATGAAAATTTGTGGTGACTAGTAAAACCTAATGTAATTCAATGCGGTGTTCAAGAACACATTACTTGGCTGTCAAAATGACCCATACACCCATTAGCGGTGTTGACTCTTCATGATGTGTCAACGCCGGAAGCACCTCATGGTGCAGATCGACCATCGGAGTTGTCTCCACGGTGAAGATCCGTCGATCTTTGGTCCAAGCGCGATGGCGAGGAAGTCAACTATGGAGGTACCCCCTCGGCTTTAAATGGCGAGCTATTTGCTCCATGGGTCTGATTGATCTAAAATCCTTGATAATCAAACCAAGATTGTTGTGGGCGGACGTTGGCAGTGCCGACCTTGATACTGTGTGTGGGCGATGGTGGACCGGCGGACTTCAAAACAAAAATCGGGCGGATTTGATGAATGCTTATCGCATCCATTTCTCGTTGGTGCGATGTCGGCTTAGGACACGTGATAAAACTTAATTCGTGAAATAATTTTCTATCGAATTACGTTTGAGACTTGATCAACGTCAACTCCTTTCTATGCGATAGGGCGTTGATTGGCCCATTGGTGTTGCATTGAGATGTGTCCCACCACACTGCTGATGTGGTGTATTCAAATCAAAATGAAGCATGGCCAGCAAATAAGGCAGTTGAGTGGAAATGGTTTTAGGTGAGGTATGTTGTAGACCACGAACTGAGTAAACACAACAAACACGAATACGTACCTACAAAAAAAAGAGTTTAAATGCGAGATGTAATGTAAATAAAAACAAAAGACTCCTACGGTATTTGTCTTTCCAAATTTCCATCAAACTTAACTACATCCTCCTGCTTCTGATTGAGTTGGAATTAATATTTCCAACAACAATTAGATCGGCTTTTGCTGCGGTACAATGTAGAGGAGCCTTGCATTTCCAAGAAATGTGGAGCCATGGGTAGAAAGGGTTGACAAATTATATGTTTGTGTGTTGGATGTGGACATCACCACATATTTTCATTTTCGTAGAACTCTCTAACACATATTAATGTCTCTGTGAATTGATTATCAATGACATTGTATCTGGTAGTTTTTTATTATCAACGACACATATTTCTATTTTGATTTTTCTTTACGGCTCTCTGCTTTGCAGATGGAGAATATTCTTATAACTAAAACGCTATCGACTTTTGGCAATGATACCGAAAATAATTGCTGAGAAAATGATTCTAGTTTTGGATGAAAACGAAGCACATGATGTATTGTTTTTTTGGAAACGATTTTAGGTGGTTGATATACATAAATGTAAATGTATAAGTTATATAATTATTTTTTCTCATTATCAATTTGATTGAACAATAATTTTTTTTTAACTTGTTCAATTAGCATTAATGATTTTTTTAATGCAAAATAAAAAATTTCTAAATAGGTATATATTTTTAAGAGGTCAGTTAATAACAAAATCATATCCTTAACCTACCATCATTATCTTACACAAAACATGTTAATATTACATAGTTTTTATTTCTTAATTTGTAATATATAATTAATTTACTAAATTTAATTAATTTATTAAAAACTTAAATTTAATTATTAAATAAAATAATTGGCCTATTTCAAAATATTATTATTTATATACTTAAATAAAATTTGATAATTTTTTTAAATCCTAAAATAACTTGACCCTATTAAGTATCCGTAAAAAATATGATGATGTACAGTCTTATAAAATCCCATAATCAACTTGGAGAGATGGGACACTCCCAAAGTCGAAAGTGGTCCCACTCTCCTGAAAAAACCACGTAAGGAGGAAGAGAGAGACATAGAGAAGTATAATGTTTGTGTGAAGGTCGATTATAGTAGAATACATGAGGATACGATGTTGTATCCGTAGCATTTGTATTCAATGGGCACTTGCCTCCATTGGTTCTTCTTTTGTTGTTTGTTTTTTATTTATTTATTTTTCCATATGGAACGATTTTATATTGTTTATTTTGTAATCACTAAGATTCTAGTTTGTTTTGTTTGTAATTAATAAAATTTTAGTTTTCACTACCATTTTACTATATTTATAAATAAGTTTTGTTATAATATTATAAGCTTATTAATAATATACTTCTAAAAATTTATATCTTCTTTTATATAACAATTGTATATATAATAATTTTTTAATTAATCAATTTAAATAAAAGGATAAAAGCATGATTAATTTGAGAATAAATCTTAAAGTTTGATTTGTGGTTGATATATTATGAGATTAAATCTTTATCATCTTTTTAACAATTCTTCATAATTAAATTAATACTCTAAAAGTTTTATTCCAAAATATTTATTATGAACATAAAATTAAAATAAATATTTTACAAGTCAATTTTGCAAATGAAAAAAAAATTTAAAATTTCAATAATATCCTAGATTCCAAAATATTTTGTTGGAATATCTAATTCCTACTTCATCTAGGTTAGAGTTTGTTCTATTTGTTAGGTTAGTTCTACAGTTTGGTGTGACGTTGAGATATTCTCTCAACTAAATTATTGTGCGTATTTAAAGATAGCTTCTCTATTTTGGTGTACCTCATGTATATATATGTAACTTGATTTGATTAATATAATACAGCTTGTACATGCTCGGTTTCTAAGTTGGTATCGGAGCTGTTTGGGCAGCCTTGGCTCCTCTGAAGTAGGGAAATAAAGATTTTGTAGAGTGCTTGTATTTGTCGATTTATTTGCTTTTGATTGTCCATTCGTTTGAGCGTAGGTGTCTTGGAGGAACGTGCGCCCATCCTCCGCCCATCCTCAAATTTGTACGTTGTCTACATATAATATTCTTTGCCTTAAGTCATTTGCTTTGAGACCAAGTGGATTACCGGCCAAGTGGATTCCCTGGAGTGGAGGAGGAAGCGACCAAGCACGAACCTTGTTAGCGAGCGCGATCGTTGGAATGTGTGATGTGCTATTTGGGGATAAATCCAATTGTCTTTTGCATTGTGTGTGGTTACTGTGTGGGAACAAATCAATCCAGTAATTTGTTGAGCGAATAGGTGAGTCGGACGTGGAAAGGGTGTCTCCGGTGTTGGCATTACGCTGCGTATGTGGATTGCTTCTTTGGTGGCACTTTTCTCCTAGCGTGATGTTCTGGTGATAAGAAACTTGAATGGGAACATTTGTAGAATAACGAAAGGGCGCATGGTAGTCAAAGCGAAGCATGTGGATTACGGTGGCATGTTGTTCCCATGGCGTAAAGATTAATTGGCGTGTTGTTCACCACTACGGGGGCCATCGTCATTAAGCATCAGATCTAATATTCTTGACAAAAGGAGATCAGATTTCTCCTCACCCATTTGATATTTTTCATTCTTTTTAATGGTCTTGTTTTAAAATCTACGATTACGGGCGGCTTTGTTCCATTGATATTCGAGTGCCCAATTTGAATTCTTGATCTAATTTCTTCCTATAACGAGGATTGAGCTGTTGAGTTTGCGTTCACTAACATTTTCAAATTGTCTGTTGTATTGAGAAGGAGAAAGGGCGTGTCCAATATGGCCACAATTAAAGAAACGAGTTGTGAAATAGATGTTTGTGCTACATTAAAGGCTATGCTCTACTCCTCCCTAAGTAATTGTAATAGGTGGTGGATTTCTTTGCAGAATTTTGGTATCGATTCTCTTCACAATTCATTTTGTTTCAAGGTGATTTTGTTGGAGTCGGGGATAGAATTGGAGGCCATGTATACACAGTTATTCTTTTTGGTTTTCCCATTGACATAGGTGCTTCATGGCTACATGGTGTTTGTCAAGAAAATCCTTTGCTTTGTGATTGGGAAATTGGGACTTCCATTTTATCCTTTTTAGGTGGTGATAATTTTGTACTATATGATCATGATTTGGAAGCTACGCTCCTTTTGACATGGATGGTCATCAAGTTCCACAAGAAGTGGTGACTAAAGTTGGAGAGGCATTTGAAGTCCTTATAGAAGAGATTAAGAAAGTACAAGATGAAATTGAGAAGAAATATGTCGATGCGAAGCTTTTCATTGTATTGGAAAGACGTCCGGATTTAAGGCAACATGGGCTTTCGCAAAAAGTTTTGCAATGGTACTTGTGTAGAATGGAAGGTTGGTTTCTTTGCTGAATCTGGTCATAATATCCTTAAAGTGGGATCGGGAAGAGGCTGCTTGAATCGGAAAGTCGAACTGCGTAAGGAGGAGACTACGTGCTTGAGAAGAAATCGGTGTTTGCCTTCTTTGCCTTTAAGGAACGTTGTCCGTGGTCTCCGCCATCCTCACCTCCTCAATCTCTGGCTAGTAGAATCGGTTACTTGTGCTTAAGTGGGTTTGGTTGCTTAAAATTTGGTCTTCTGTAGTAATGTGGTGCATTGAAGCTTAAATTGGGTTTGGTTGGTTATGCTTGGTGGGACCTCTTATACTTTCTTGATGGCAATGTTAAAATTTATGAAAGCGCTTGTTCTCATACGATCTTTCATAAAGAGCACATGAATTATTTCTCTATGATGGGAATTTGTTAACGGTTCTTATCGTGAGGGATTCGATAACCTTGAAGGAGATAATGGTGGTTCTTCTAAATTTCGGGCCAAAGTTTACAATGGCAATTTGAGTCTCGATGAAGCAGCATCTGGAAAATCTATATCTTACGGTGTGCAAGCATTGATTATTGGTGGGTTGCTTGTTGGTATTGTTATTGGCATCTCTTCAGCTTTGGTGCCACTTTATATTTTAGAGATATCACCTCTGAGATCAGGGTGCTTGGAGTGCTGTGAACCAACCATCTGTGTTGGTATATTGCATGTTCTAGAGAAGAGTTGGTAAGCCTTAATGGCTAGTGGCCCCTTTGTGGCTGGTGTGCCTTAGTGGCGGATAATTTGTGGCCATTTGGGTGGGCAGGAGAGCCTTCGTGGCGGTGATAAGCCTTTGTGGTTGTGATAAGCCTTCGTGGTTGTGTTGAAGACCTTTGCGGTATGGTGAGCCTTCGTAGGCTGTGGTGAGCCTTCGTCTTGTGATAAGCCTTGGTGGGTTGAGCCTTGGTGGCTACATTATTATCTCCTCAAGGTTGAGGCGCACGGCGGTGGAGGTGAGTGCGCTTGTCAAATGTGAATTAGCAAGCGGAGTGAAAGGGTGTTACTCGTGCATGTTCATGAAGCAACATGGAGCGTCGAGTTGTCGGTGATCGATAGGGATCATATCGAAGACAACATGCAGTGTATGATCTTAGATTTGCTCACAATAAAGTGTGGCGGTGTTCTGAATGAACTGAAATTTAGGGCAAATAAGTCATAGCCGATTAATGGCGTGGCCATGTGTTGAAAAATTTGCATTATCATTTGGTATTGTTTGTTTGAAAGCATGATTGTTTGTGTATGTTTAGACCTTGAAATATTTCATGATGGACATATTTTTGGAACTAAAATTAATATACATATTGAGATTAGTCACCTATTAATAATTTATTTTTATTCAGAATTGACTACTCTAACAAATGACGGGTTAAGGATGGAGTTCAAGTTCTAATTGACAAAGACAAAGATTCCCGAGGGATGTGAACATTTCAAAATATGATGTAAAGGAGCGGCGACAACATTGAAAGGAGGATGGACAATCAAGTTTGAGAGGTTGTTTTATTGTGAGTTTCTTGGAATAGACTCATGACCATAGTCACAATTTGTAATTAGAATCAAATCTACATGTCATTTATTGTTTGTACGTCTTTAATAAGACCCGAGAGAGGCATGCATACCCCTTTGTTATATTTTCTCTCTGTCAGAGAGTTTTAACACACGAAAGAGTGTGTCATGCGGGATGGATACACTTGAGTGGGCGTATTGGTTTTAGACTCCATAGTGAAATTTTATATCAAGGGGGACTTAATCGAGAGGTTTGATGGTAAGTGTATGTGAAGGACTTCCTAGTAGGCCCAGCGGTTGCGGTGGTTGGAACCCATGCATTTCGGTAGATGGTTGTTCCTTTGTATGGACATCAACAAGCAGTCATTGCAGATTTTGAAAATGGATATTGAGATAAGTAGTCATTAAGGGGGAGTGTTGGAATATCTAATTCCTACTTGTCTTGATTAAGAATGCTGTTCCTATTTGTTAGGTCGAGGTCCCTGGTTGGTGTGAGTTGAGATATTTCTCAACTAAATTATTGTGTCTCTAAGATAGCTTCTACATCTTGAGGCGTACCTCATGTATATATATGTAGCAGTTTGATTAATGTAATACAACTTGTATGCTCGGTTTCTAAGTTTCCCAAATTTAAATATTATATTTTATACATATTTGAGATCTAAATCCCAAGATATTCTCAAAATAAAATATTATATTTTATACAAATAAAATATTATGTTTTTATACAAATTTGAGCACATTAACCTTTTAATAAAATCATTAATAGTTGTTTGGTTCATGTGAACATTATTCTTTGGATCGCGAAGGCATGTTTATAATATTTTATAATCACCTTGCCTCTTAATTGTGAAACTTTGAAATTTTATTATAATTTCACATCTTCTTGGCGGCATTATTATTCTTTGGAGATGGCTTTCTTACAAATTATGAATTTTGAATTACAATACATTCAAAATTCAAAGTTCCTAAGTAGTTTCAACATTTTGTTATTTTCATTATTGTTTTTTGTTTATTGTCAAGTTAGTTCCAATACAAATATTGGAACACTTCAAGATTTGAACCAAATCCGAGTCGCTTCTAGGTTATATTATGTGTTGCGTGGGTGCCCAAATGAGTCATGGGTTCTCCTTTTTCTATCTCTTGGATTTGCGAGTCGATACGTCTCTCTTATGAATTCAAAAGAAATGTTTGCTTCTTTTGATCGAGTGAGGATAGCTCCAAAACGGTTTTTGAACCTCAACTTCACGTTCTATATCGATGAGTGAAACGCTACCCTTCAACCAAAAAAAAAGGTTATTGGTTTAAAAAACATTTGAAAGATAAGGTTTATTTCAAATTTCAAAATTTTATGGTTAAAATTATTCACAATTTAGTTGGAAATTAGAAAGTGGAATTGTAAATTTCAATGTTTATTTTAATAGTAAGAAATTTATAAAAAAGCTGATCATCTTTTATTAAAATAAAGTTTACATAGTTTAATACATATAACCCCGGATAAAAACATGCATAGATCAAAATACCAAGGGAAAGGGCAAGGGCAGGGCCATTCAAGGTCTTAAAACCGAACAAACAATAAAGCAAAAAAGTCACAACGATTTCGTGAAAAACCCAAAAGCCATAGAGAATACTTCTTGTTGGAGTTATTGCTTACATTCTATATTTGAGAAGTTGGTTTGTAATGGTTGAGAAATTCTCTCAACCTCTCTCTCCTAAATTAGGAATAAGTTGCATCTTAGAAACTCTATTTAATGAAATTACTGAATGTAATACGTATTGTTGAGTGTGTTTACACCACCATTTATTGTATAATATATATGAGTGTGATGGGCCCGGCCCTCGTTAACTCTAACCTTGATGATAACACAATACAAAGTCAATAATTGTGATATAATAAAATAACAAATGATTTTTTGTTTCGAAAGATTTTGTCGATCGATGTTATTGATTAAACTTACGGATGATCGGATATTATGGTATTTTGGAATTTATTTCGTTTGTACATAAATTAAGTTTAGACAGGGCCTTCATATCCCCTATAAATGGATCACACTCCCAGCCTTTTTGTATTATCGGAAACCCTAACTCGGCTCATTTGCTATGTTACTCTTTACCTCGCTGACAAGGGTTTGTTTCGCCTTTCTCATATTTGTACGTGCATCTTCTATGTTTTGGACTATAGGCCCAATCACTCGGCCTACGGAATGCTTATGGGTTCTTCTCAGTATTGTTGAACCAATATTCTATCTCTAGAGCATTTGTAATTTCTTGTCTTTCTACAAGCTGACCGAGAAAGCAATGATGCAGCAGAAACCATGACTCGGCTTGGTCTATGTGCATATCTTTATTAAGCTTTGGATTTTTCGTTAACAAATGGGGCTTATTCCCATTTCTTGTTCCTCTTTATGAAATTTCTTTGCATTTGCCTGCTGTCTCTCTAATTTGTTCTTGCGGTTGCAACCCGGGTTTCGTGGCTTTGTCTACGCTTTCAACGGCCGGAGTAACTAATCACTCCCTTCTATCATTGCTTAAAGCTTTCTTCCTCGGTCACTAATAATTTTCGCTCCTTCGTGAGCATAAACCCTTGTTGTTGTAACTTGTGTCTCGACATTTTTACTCACGAATGCTTGTCTCTCTTTCTTGTGATTTCGTTACTCAGTTCCTTTCGTTACGTTTGCATGCAATAGCTGAACCTTGTTCGTTTTATGTGCTTGTAGGTGGGGTCGATCCACCGAAACCTTCTTTTCCTTGTTTGCTCGTCTCTTGGAGTTCAATGTACCACCAATTACTAGTGTGGCCTTTTCTTGATGCGAATTTGTTTAACTTGTATAGATTTACGATATTACGAAGGAATCTTATTCCTATTATTTTATTTAGAAACTAAAAACACAGTTTTCAATGTAATACTTGTGTTGTCTACTTGAATTGGGGTTTGTATGGATATTTTACTTTAGTGGTGAATGTCTAAGATGCAATGGATTTAGTCGATTCTCTTTATTAGTTTAGATAGCTTCGAGGCCACGCAATTCTTCGTTATAACACCTATATTAAAAGTGCCTATGAAGACGTTAATCTTTCTTTGATATGAGAAGTCCTCAGTCTATGCAAAAGAAATAAAAGACAATTGTATTTTGCCATTAATCAATTTCATTTATGCAATCAAGGGTACATTTATAATTGTGATGTTGCTCTGAGAGGGATGCTGAGAGATTTATATTTATATTTCTTTTTATTCTCTTTTTCCAAATCAAACACATTGCAATGTATGTTTTTGGTTTTTATATGATTTGAGAACAATTTGTGGGCTTAACTATTGTCGATTCATCCATCGATTACATGATTTCTAAGCTTCTTTGCGAAGAATAGTACTTTAACCTACGGGAATTAATTTGACTAATCATTAATTAAAAACCAATTTGTAATTCCTAACTGCTTATTCTCTAAACGCTATTTCTTGAGAAATGTTAAAATTAAAAACGAAATGTCTTTTTCATCCTACATTTCCTCCTTCATCCTTCCGAGAACAAATAACCTTCGGCCATGATAACCTGCTCAGTGGATGCTCTGCCGCCCGAGGGCTCAGGAGCAAATAAAAAAAATCATGGCTTCGCTCCATAGACGTCTCATAGGAATAACACCTTGTGGCAATTGCGCATTTGCGTCAACCGAGAGCTGTCCTCGATGGGACGGTTTTTCCACTTGACCGAATCAGTAGATATTCCTTTCGTGAGTCCACTTAGCCACTTGTGTATCGGGAATTTTCTCGATACCGGGGGGAAATGACTAGGCATTTGCCTCATCCAAGAATTGTCGTCACTCTGGGTGTCTTGTTACATTACTGTCGCATTATTGTCTTAAGGACTAACGTGTATGGGAACGGATACGCACGTTGAAAATGGGTGATATACCTATATCGATGGCGGTTGTATTTCATAAGCATTTGGTGAAAATTTACGAATTTTTACAAGGGCCGATTTCTTAAATTTCAATTTGTTATATTTGCCCTTAGTAATCGTTCCTTGCGTAAATGCACTAGACTTCATCCCCAACTTGCTTGTACTTCTCGCCACTTTAAATCTGCACATCTTTTGCTTGTATCATTAGGCTGTTGTCCTATAATTTTAACTTCTGCTCCTGTAAATCGCTCATTCTTGGGCGAAATATTCCCAAATCGGCACTCCCTTCTTTCCAATTTTCCCAAATCCTGCAGTTCATGCACTCACGTGAGGATGCATGCCATACGAGAACTTGGGAGCGTAATCTCGTCTTGTGTTGGTGAATCATCCTAATAAATTCCACTTGAGCAAGTACACGATCCCACATTCGTGAATTTTCAGCAACAAACTTCTTAGCGGGTTTAAACTCTATTCACCGCCTCCAGTTTGCCCATCGGTACGCGGTGATATGCGGAGCTGAAATTCAAGCTGCGTGTCCAACTTCTTCCACGAAGTGCGCCAAAAATGTTGTGAATTTTACATCCCCAATCGGGAAATAATGGACCTGTTAGGCCATGCAATTTGACGATCTGTGAAAAACAAGTGTCTTATGTGAGTGGCATCAACGGTTTTTAAACAAGGAATAAAATGTGCCATTTTAGAAAACCTGTCGACTACCACCATCACGGAGTCAAAACCTCGCTGCGTCCTAGGCGGTCCACGAGACAAAGTCAGCGGCGGGGTCCCACGGTCTACCTTGCCAGAATCAGCGGTGGTGTATAAAGTCTTGTATTCGGCTATGTCTCTTCGCCAATTGGCACATTTTACACTGGTCACATATCGGCACGCACGTCCGAAATTCGCATCTTTAATTTAGTAATAAAAATGTCAGAAATTTGTGATAATGTTTTGTCTATGCCTAAATGTCAGAGGCTAGACCTCTTGCTTATGCTTCTCACGAATAATGTTCTCCCTCATCGAACGGTCGAATGCCTCTTGTCCTCCTCTAAATAACAACCCTTCCTGCCAAATTATAGTCTAGCCATGGACTATTGTTCTCAACAAAGGATTTTTACGGGCTTCATAAGCCTCTTTAAACTCTACATACATTAAAATTACAAGTCCTTTAAAATGCTCAAAACCCGGCATATCGTACTCCTGGCAAGAAAAGCTCTTCTTCTCGATGCATCTGCCACCTTGTTGGCCTATCCACTAATGTGTTTCAACACAAATGTGAAACTACTGCCATCTCCTTATTCTTCATGCTTATGGTTTAATTTGTCTTCAGCGCATAATATACTATAATGCGGAGATTATCGAAAAAATAAAACAAATTCATTACCTAATAAATAGTGTCTCCAATGCTTCGTGCTTGGGCCAATGACATAAAATTCTTTATCATAGGATGAGTACTTTTGTCTTGCTTTCATTCAACTTCTCCAAAATAGCGACCAGCATATCCTCTTGGCTAAATGCGCTGATGGCTATACACTAGCATCACAACGAACTTGGAAAAGTTTGTTAAAATCAAACAACCTCAAAATCGGTCTTTCGGTGATCTTCTCCTTCAAATTCGAAAACTTCTCTTTCTTTACATACATCCCATGAAAGGTTGATTTTCCTTTTTGATGGTATCCAACATAGGTGCGTAGATTCCACTAAAATCTCACGATAAACTTCCCCGTAAAAACTTGCCAACCCCGAGAAAACTTGAACGTCAAAACGGGTTCTTTGGGGATGGCCGGCTAACTAATAAGTTTGCAACCTTTTCGGGTCCATCTTGACTCATTCTGTGATCCATAAACCCAAATAAACCAATTCTTTCTTAAAAAAGGTACATTTTTTCAAATTTATCGGTAGCTTGTTCTGCTGCAATTTCTCAACACACTTTGAACATGTCGAAAGTGTTCTTTACTATTCTTCATGAAAATCAAAATATCGTCAGGAGTAAACAATCACAAATTTCCCAATGAACTCTTTGACACTTAGTTCATCAGGTGTGAACGTACTAGGGGCATTAATAAAACCAAAAATGGCATTACCAGCCCTCATACAGCCCTTCATTAGTCTTGAATGTTGTTTTCCATTCATCCCCTTCTACGATGCGAATACGATGATAACCACTCTTGAGATCAATTTCAAAATATGATGCCTTGCTTAGGCAGTCCATCATATCATCCATTTAAAATTATTGGAAGAGTAGGCTTGTGCGAAGGTAGGTAATTTTGTTTATTACTCTCGAATATATACACATCCGCCATTCTCTCCTTTCTTGGAATAACGGCTTCATTGAAGCCTCTGAGGGACTTAAACTTTCCTTATCGATCCTTTGTCTGATAATTCTTGCACCTATTTTCTAATTTCCTCATTATCTTTGAGATCATTCGATCGTTGCCCTTATTTGGTAGACTTGCTCAGTATAAAGTCAATGTGGTGACTAATAATTCTCTTAGAGAGCGATTTATCTGGTAAATCATCAACTACGATGTCGCTAAATTCTTGTAGCATTTCTGAATTTCCTCGAGGCAAATGCGAGATTTACATGCAACAACATTGTTTTTGGCCTCCTTACTGCTGCATATTGTATCTCACTTGTTTTCAATACATTTAAATTCTTTTCACGAAAATAATGCTTTAACTCCACTTGTTTTAGCTATCTCTTCTTCCTTGATGGGCACAAGCGTGTGCTTAATCCTGTCTTTGACAAATTTGTAGCAATTTCTCTTCCCATCGTGTACCTTCATCATCTCTTGCCATGGTCTCCCCATAGAGTATATGACACACGTCCATAGGCATAATATCGCAAATAAATTTATCCTTATACTTGTAATATGGAACTCAACACGCACTCATCAACTAATAGTGATCCCCTTTGTAACCCGACACCTTGTAAGGAGTGGGGTGTTTCGGCCTCTTCAACCCCAATTTCTCCACCATTTTTGTGGCTACTAAATTATACGTAGCTACTATCAATTATCAGTTTGCAACATTTACCATGTGATTTGCAAGCTTGTCCAGAGCTTTTCTTTGATCTGGTTCAACTCCCTCTTTTCTTTGATTTAAATAACACTGTCTTCTCAAGGCCTCCCCTATTCTGGTACATTTTCTACCTCTTGAGGTGGTGCTACCTTCCTCCTTCAGGAAACATATGTTCCTCTACCTCCGTGGTTCACCTTAGGACGGTTATAAGACTTGTGCCCCCATATGGCACCTGCTTGGATAACAACTCCTGCATATATAATTACCTCTTCCATGCTGGTATGGCCTTTCCCCTCTAGTGTTATTATCTCTTTTATTTGTTCTTGCAGGTCTTTGAGCTTGCTGCCTTCATCACTAGGATTGGCATCTCTACCTCTATGGGGCGAGTCCTTTCCCTGCAATCGGATCCTCCTCCTCTTACGGCATTCTGCTTCTTGTTTATTTTCTCATCTACTTTTTAAAGGCACAACTGATATGCCTCATCTATGGTTCTGGGTGAAATAATGCTTATTTCATCTAGTATTTCCCCCCTCGATCATTCACAAACCTTGTTGTCTCTTCGGGGTGTCTTAATATACCCGGCTCTCAAATTTACTCTGTGAATTCTTCCATCATATTCCTTTACAGTCAACCCCTTTGTTGAGTTTTGTACTGCACATGCATCATAATGCGGTAATATTTGGGTAAGAATTTACCCTTCATTTTAGCCTCCATCCTTGCCCACTTTTTAATAGGATGCTTGTTCAAACCTTTTCTCACACATTGCTGAACTCTTATCCCATCATAAGGACGCATGTCCTTTCAACTTGATGTGAGAGAATTTCACTTTCTTGTCTTGATCTCTACATAAGTCAAAATATTTACCCAGCTCTTGACCCAATCAGCTGACACCTCTGCTAATAAATTTCCATCATAAGTAGAAAGCATGCTGACACTACTTGCTAACAAAGCGGCTTCCAAACATTCTGAGTTCGAGGTCCTTCTCCATCTGAACCATCTGTAGTCTGCAGCAGCTTCTTCATCAACATCATCTCCTCCATCGGATCCCTTCTCCTTCACCGCTCCCTCTGGCTGCTAATCGAGCGTTAAGGATCCGGATCTCTTCCCTCATTCCTTCATCTCTTGCTTGCGTAAACACTCTTCACGAGCCTCGCCTTCCAACTTCCATTTCTGTCAAATTAAACAATAGCTCTGATACCAATTAGTGGGCCCGGCCCTTGTTAACTCAACCTTGATGTTAATTATAATACAAAGTCAATAATTGTGATAGAATAAAATAACAAATGATTTTTTTTTTGTTTCGAAATATTTTGTCAATCGATGTTATTGATTGAACTTACGGATGATCAGATATTGTGTTATTTGTAATTTATTTCGTTTGTACATAAATTAAGTTTCGGCTGAACCTTGTCCTACCTCGTGGATCCACCTCCTTTTGTATTGTGAAACCATAACTCGGCTCATTTTCTATGTGTTTACCCCGGCTATAAAAATTTGTTATATCAAAAGGTGGCCAAAATATTTTTGAGCCTTCAAGAAACATTTTTATTGCTAAAAATGTTATCTTTTGAAGACTTTTGAAGAAATCATGCCCTTGTTTCAATCTTCATTGCTGTTTCCTTTCCAAACTCAGAAATTCCATTGATTTCATGAGAAAGAACTGCTGCAAAATCCCCCTTTTTTTCCTCATTTTCCCCCTCCTTCCATTTCCAAAGCTAACCTCATTTTTACCCCTTTATTCTCCATAAAAAATCCTTCATTTTTATATTTTCCCTCTTTCCCCTCCATCAAAACCCCTTTGATAAGGTTTAAGACTCTTTCTTTGCCTTAATCCTTTGAAAACCATTAAAAATCTATAAACCCCATTTTTGTATTACAGACTTAAGCCCCCTTGGGCTAAGTCCTAAACCAATTCCCCACATGTGCCCACACCCCAGGAACCAGGCGCTAGACCCATCGAGTGCTTATCGCATCGGAACTTCCGAATAAATGCAAGTCTTTTTGTGTGTAAACATTGAAACCTCCGATGTTGATTGGCATTTTGTATAAATCCCGCCCTCTGCTTTTTTACCCCATATAACTTTCACCCAGGACCAAGTGTTAAAGAGTCCCGAGGTGTTAATCGCATCGCGAGTTTCAAATGGTTAGATTGAAAGACCGGGCCTGAAAATTCCGATGCGATTGGCCTTTTATCATAATAAAGCCCCAGGTCTATTATCATTTCATATAATAAAAGGCCCCACAAATTTAGATTATGACTATCTCCATATATATATATATATATATATATATATATATATATATATATATATATATATATATATATATATATATATATTAATCAATAATAAATAAAATCCTTTGTTTTACATTGAATGAAGGTTGGTAGATTAAGGGTTTCCCCCATGCGATGAAAAACAAATCTCCGTCGTTGATCTTGAGCTGATCAAACGGCTCACGCTACATCGCATCGCAATTTTCATTGGATGCATTTGTTTTCCCCCCCCGATTGGCCATCCCTCCGATTCACTCCCCACCGTTGATCTGATCCTCAGATCAATGACTAGCGCTCAATCTCTTCGTCGCACTCCAATTTCATTTCCCAGTCGATTGTGATCTCCCGACGCATCTCCCACCGTGGATTTGATCTGCAGATCGACGGTCTTCATCTAATCACATTGGATCTTTTCATCGGGTGCACTTTTAACTTTTGTTCTTTCCCCGTCCGATCATGAGTCCTTCGATTGGATCTGGACCGTCCATGTGTCCAAATCGGACGGTCCCAGATATTTCCCTCATGGTTTTATCGCCCTTCGCCTTCCACCAAGAGGATTTTAACACGTAATCCCCACCGTTGATCTCTGCGCGATCAACAGTTCTGACTTATTATTCCCTCTACTCTCCTTATTAACCTTATCTTAGCTGATCTCTACCATTGGATGTTGCCATCCAACAGCCACGCTCCTTCCCCACAACCTCTGAAGCATTTTACCCAATAACGCAGGATTTTTTAATAAGTTTTGTATTTTGTAGGTGTTTAATGGTTTATCCATTATGATTAAAGAAAGGCCGAAGGCTGGGAAAGATGTTTCCCGTGCCTTTGATTCATCAAAGGAAACCATTCGCAGGGTTTGAACTCCACGTCTCGTCAATGCTTCATGGGAATTGATGCCTTGTGAGCCCTGCGCAACACTGCACATCAACAAGACACAGTGAGTGAAATCACAATCAAAGAGTATCAGTGTCAAAGACAAAATACACCAGAACAGAAGATTGAAGACAGACTTGTGGGGATTATGGCTAAGATTGATTATCAAAAGCCTAATCCTCCAAATTAAAACAGAATTAAAGAAAAATCAAAGGATCATCAAACAGAAAGGCCTCCACCGCCACAACAGAGGCCAATTGATTCCTCTCAGCTACCACAAAGCCACCTGTTGCCTCAAAGAATTCAAACAGAGGCTGAAGTTATTGAACAGAGAAAATATATTTGCCTCAGCGCAGCCCAAATAGTTAATTCTGCCAAAGAACTTAATGCAAAAATATCAGCAGAGTTACTACAACATGACACAGAGCCTCAAAAGTCAACAAAAGCTCCCACCGAGATTAAATCTTAATGTAAAATATTTAATACAGAGGACACATATGTAAGCTTCTTCATCGAGCCCCTCAAAGGACGAGAAGCCTTCAGTTTGTATTAAATTCCCTGTTAGATCTTTTATCCTCTCCCACCTCCTCATTCCTTCTATAAATATTCCTGTAGAAGATGAGAAAATGTTGGTTGCAGAACTTTGAAATATACTTGAGTCTGAGATTTCTACTTGTAAATAGTGTTCACTGGCTCTTGAAGCTCTGCTTGTGATAGATAAGTTAGTCTGGGAAGTATAGATGATTTCTAAACTAAAGCATTGGACTTAAAGCTGTAACTGGTTTGAAGCATCAATACAAGCTGATTTATGGGATCCTAGTATATGTCGACGATGATGTTATTTCTTATTGTAAATTGTTATTTCATTTCTGTTTCCACTTTTTTCATCTTCTCTTATAAAGAACAACATGAATAGAGTTAGGAACTACTGTATATCAGTACCCGTCTCTGACTGAAAATCTTTATCTAAATGTTTTCTTCCAATTTTTGTTATTTAGGAATGCTTTAATTCAGTTTAAGCATAGGAATGTTGGCATTCCGTCATCATACTGTCTGAGCTAGTTGTTATTCTTAAATTTTATTTTCAGTGTATGTTAAGTAGAGATGAACTAAGGAAGATATGGCGTGCCCTAGTCCTAGTTTTATCCCAAAAGATTGTCTGAAATTTTTTCTTGGAATGTTTTGAAAGCTGGCTAGTGTTGAAGTACTTACCAGATCTTAGGCCATTCTTTGTTATCTTTGTGTTTGTCTTGAAAGTTACCAAGTAGAGTAGAGCTAGGAGAGAATTTGTGGTGAGCCCGACCCACTAGTTTCTTCTCCAACAGTTGCCTTCAAGTTTCCCTTTGTTTTAAAAATGTCTTCTATTGAAAGTGCATCAAAAGCAGGCTAGTTTAGAAGTACTTACCTGATCTTAGATTACTTTTATGTATTTCTTAAGTGTATGTCAAAAGCAAGCTAGTTTAGAAGTACTTACCTGATCTTGGGATGCTCATTGTTCTTCATTTGTTTAATTCCCCTTCTTTTTGTATCATTTCATTCCATAAATAAAACTTCAAAGAGATCCTTAGACATAGATTACTTGCCCCATGGACCACTCTTCAACCTGGTTGTTTCAATTAAAACCCTATTATGACTCCATAGCCCAATGGACTAAAACCTGCAATTATCTATCTTTTTGGCCAAAGCTTGTTCTGATTGCTTGCAACTTCTCACCTTTGAAACTCTTTCCATTTATGAATTTCCTTCAAACAATATTCATTCTCAAACATCCAAAAACAAAACAAAACCCTTGGCCTTCATAACTAGCCTAATATCATTACACAAAATTTCAAAGACAAATCCATCTTTGCACTTATTGGAGAGATCCCTCTCCGGATTCAGGAGGGCTAGATCCTAAAATCCCAAAGTGGTTGAAATAATGTTTGTTTTACGTGATTGGACTTTTCCAATATTGCTAATCCATGATTCCTAGCATTACGGCTACTCAGTAGGAATAGAACCCAAAATCTCTAGTTCCTCTTAAAATTTCTTTCATTTATTCGTGAGTTAAAACGTATACACTAAACCTTTACCAAAGCGGTGGTAATCATGATAAAACTTGTTTGAATCGATTGTAAAACTAGGCAAACCTAGGATTCTCATAAGAGTTTATCTAACCTTGAAAAATCAGGCTGACAGCCATAAAGAGTAAGATTGTCTTTGTCTCTGCTTGGTAGACAAGTTGTGAAACAAAGATTTAGGACACTCTGTAGCAATAGGGTAGAAAAATAACTCGGAAAACCCAAAAATATTTCAAATTGGTATTCAATAAACATAGTGGTGGACCATAAAACCTTTTACCTCCTTGCAGGAGCTAAAAACTTCCACTTGGCGACTCCTAATTCAAATAGACCTTAAGACTCCCTTTGGGAAGAGCCTTTGTCATTATAACATCATCTAAAACTCGGTTAAATTTGTAGGATTGGTATTGTAAAGCTGAGATTAGTTAACCTCTAAAATTTGTCATATCTGGTTGAAATTTTCTGTTTAGTTGGGTCTAATAACACGGCAGCATAATGGCTCTAGAAGATTCATACTAGAGCCCATCACAGACAAACCCACACAGACGTTGATAACTTGAAAGTATCCTTAGGAAGTCTCCTAAGATAAAATTACTATTGTTTTGAGATCACCCCATGAGAGCTAATTCAATTCCTGAAAATATTTGACTCTACAACAATCACAAGCTGACTTAGTAAATCCATTTATAACTAGGTCATTTGATGATATAATTTTGCTAGACTCACAGTCTTCACTTGCATCCTCAGAAACAAGTGAACATCCTGGTAGTAAGAAACAACACCACGATTTACATTTCCTTCACAATTTAGGTGTCTCTCATCCCAGTGGCTCCAACAATCTACATTTGTTCCATCCATACGGTCACCAATCATCCTTCTCCAAGCCACTCCATTTGACCCACTTTCCTTTTGTTAACCCATCTCTTGTAAATCCACTTCCACCACATATCATGTGCATCTGACATGGTATGCTCCCTTGGTCCTTCCTATACCATTAGTCAATATTCCATAGGACCTCCCGATCCAAATTCCATTATATGATGCTAGCAATGCTATTTGCATCACAACATGTGGATAAAATGAATGACTACTTTGTGAAATAAAATTGATGATGATTATATCAAGCGGAAACTATTTTCTCAAAATCTGGGGGAGAAGTAACAAAATGGTTTAAAGGCTTAACCCCATAGTATCAGTGATCTAGAAACCTTCATCTGACATTCTTAAACAAATGGGAAGTGAAGGAGAATCCCCTCAGATCCTTTACAGTTAACAACCTCCATAGGAACACAAGGGAAAGTGCTTTCTTTCCTCTTGCACTAGATTTAACGGTGTGTACAATGCACTTCCCCCGGATCTAAAACCTCCCTGAGGCTCAACTCTAAACAAGTTTCCTGAAGGGTTTGACCTAAATGGCCTATCGGCTAAGGAGAGAGATCCTGCCAAGTCTTGAAGATATGAAAAAGGGGCTCTTACTGTGGAAGTTAACCGGTGGAGGAAAAGAGCCAGAAATTAAAATGACAGTATCATAGAGAGGAATCCACACCTTCTACTTCCGGCTCAAAGATGGAAAGAATGATGGAGGAATGATGAAGAAAAATGAGCATCCTTGAGAGAGCACAGAACAGTCAAAACCAAAATGCTCATAATGACTAGAACCGAATCGAAATTTTAGAAGGAACCAACCTCCAAATAGACATAGGGAAGATGATCAACAAATCACTCCTCCTTTCCTTGAAAACTATGTAAGTGAGGTTGAGGAAACAAATGAAATAACGAGAGGAAGATGATATCAACATCTTTGGGGGTAGATAATGACGACTTTGAAGTCCATTATGATAGAAAACAAGGTCTTTACACCTTATGATGACAACGAGATGATGATGAAAATTATTACCCAGACATAAGAGAAAATGTCACCATAAGGTCTCAAAGGAATATGAACTTAGAAATAAAGCCAGTCAACAAACTCCCAACACAAAACCTCTGACAAATCTTCACAAAACAACAACGCAGCAAGCCTAAAGTTGTCGAATAAAAGGACAAAACGGTAGCGTAAATTCGATAAAGGTAGAGAAAGGCACTCAAAACACAAAGAAACGAGTGCGGACCTTAGCGATACTAACCGCCAGTAGTACTCCTGTGAAAACAATTTTGTCAAATGTAAATAGAACAAATCAACAAGTTGATGTTCTTTGATAAATGGCGACTAATAGAAATTTGGAGACAAGTTCTTGAAAAGAGTCAAATTCCTTTGACTAGAACGGGAAATTTCCAAGAATTAAAATCTTTGTTCCCTTGGTAGAGTTAGCTACCGAATGTATATAGGACCCAAATTTTGAAGGCTTTAAACATTGAAGAGAATAATGACACGGTCAATCTTAATGATGACCGACGAGCTTATTTTCGGTCAGATTGGTAGATATCAAGAGGACTTGTTCCTCCCTTTTATGTAAGTTTAAACGTTAAAGCTGACAAGATTTTACTGTAACATGCATGATTCGAGGTTTCTCATAATTTAATGCTAAAATTTGTGATGGAAGCCTTGATGCAGAAATCACCGAGACCTTATAAAGACCTTTAGTCCTTTGATGAAAGACGGAAGTAAAATGTTTATGATTAATCAAAGACCTCTGCGTTAACTTGGCATAGATTCCGGCCAAATGCACAGTCATGGATATTGTTGTGGCTGTTCCCCAGTATGAATGTTATTATCAAGATCTTGGGGGAGGGCTAAGTTCTGAGGGACTATGCGGATGGACATGACCTATGCGACCATCCACATTATTTCCAATCTGAGACCAAAAGACTTCTGAGGGGAGTCCCATATGCAATACCACGGTTACAAGTCAAGACATGCCTCAAAACTCTCCTTTGTATTGTAAATACGGGGCCTTGATTCTTTTATTACGTTTTAATGATGAAACACTTAGTGAACAAGTCCTTTAACATAATCGATGGCCAATAGAGAGGAGGAAGAGCACGGCACGGAAAGTGTCAAAACGGTTGCTGCATTTGAAAATATTGAAACCCAACACGGATCTGAGCTACAAGTCATCGCGTCCATTGCTCTTAAACCTTGACAATCAAGAAAACAACCCTCGAAACACGACGAAAAACTTTGAGTTGAAACAAATTCAACTAAGTCTTGATATTCAACCATGATACGAAAGCACGTTAGTTGAAGAGAATAGAGTAACCAAGATGAAACGAAAATAGTCCTCTATGGAGTATGTATTTTGACGGGTCATGCACTAGACCTAACGAGGCGAGTGCGAGTGCGGATTTGCAAAGCTAGCTCATGTCTGAGAAAATTTCTGTAAATTAAACTTTCGGTGTTCTAACAACATAGTGGAATATGAATCCACCTTTTTAGGCTTACATCTATTGAAAAAGTTAGGAGCCAAAAGATTTAAAGCGTATGGGGATGCAGATTAATCATTAGGCGAGTCAACGGGAATACAACGCGAATCATAAGACTTAGGGCCTATCGAAACGATGTTGTGGATCTTTTAAAAACTTTGAGGAATCTGGGAAGATTTTGTCCCGAGGAAAAGAAATAAATACGGCCATGATTTTAGCCTTTGCAGCTAGAACATGCTTAGCATATACGAAGCCAAAGTACTGCTTCAGATTAAATTCGGACAGTAGTTTACGATAATGAAAAAGTATTGAGAGTATTCGACGAACAAACAAATAGAAGACTTCATGCAATTCGGAAATGAATTCGAACTACATGTCGGATTCGGATTATGTCTGTTTATGCTGTTGATGAAGAAAATTTTCTTGCGAAGACCATCTCTGAGCTTGCTAATATAAATCTATTTGTCAAATAAGCTTAAAAACAAAACGAGGTGATTGCGAGTTAGAAGCATCGGGGAGTTAGAAACCCTGCCGGTCCCAAGATCACGAGTTTTCTAAGGTTGGCCCCTTTAGAAGAGTTGTTCGATTTTAACGACGTGGCCAGAAACTAAGCTGAACTTTGTAGAAGCAGAATGGAAGGTGCAATATAGACGGTGAAATTTGAAACATGATGATCAAAGCGTCTGTAATTTTATGCCAGCTCATATTAAACTCAAGTACATAGAGTTGTTTAAAAAAGAGGTACACGGCGTTTTGTGTGAGTTCTGAAGATCTTAAATCTTTGTAACCTTTGAAATATCTGACATAAATCCCTCTCAAGGAAAACCAAAAAACCATTCAAATAGGCACTTGCTGAGATTAATACTGTTCGGTGCCTTTGTGGATTTGAGAGAAGGTAATCGATAAAATTTATGAAGACGTATTATTGTCCCTATTAGATATTCTAAGTGGGTGTCTAATGCAGTGTCGGTCAGGAACAAAGCTAGGAGAGATCAGGCTTTGTATAGACTTTATAGACTTAAACAAGCATTAAAATAAAACTACCCTTTACACAAGATGGATCATATTTTACAAGGGTGGTAAGTCTAGAAAAATTTCTTTTTCTTGATGGCTACTCGGGGTACAATCAGATCTTAGTCACCACGATGATCAACTAAAGACAACATTTACTACACCTTGAGGCACTTTCATGTATGTGAAAATGCCCTTTGGTCTAATGAATCTTTGGAGAAAATTTTCGAGAGAGCCATGGACATATAGGAAAAATGGGCTACTTCATCATTATATACCTTGATGATGTTCTGTGTTTTCAAAAGCAGAGATGAAAGGCACTTAGAACATTTAAGAAAGGTTTTAGAAATGCGAGAAAGTTTAGGATATCTTTGAACCTAAGAGACCTTTAATTAGGTCTCCAAGAAGGTAAACTTCTTGGGCATTATTCACGAAGAGGTATTAAGATAGATCCAAGAAGGATTGAGGCCATATTGCAAATCTCTCATCCTCAAAACATCAAAGAGTTGCGATCTTTCATTAGGAGAATTAACTTTTTGAGAAGAGTTCATCCCCAACTTAAGTTTGAGCTCATATAGCAAACATGTTAAAAAAGAAGGAGCAAGGGGTAAAATGGACCTCGGGAAGAAAAGAGTCCTTTGAGCTGAGTGAAACAAGCGTTAACCAAAGCACGGTTCTAATAAGTCTTGGTTTTTCAAAAGATTTTTATATTTTTTCATTTGCATCAGAACATACCATAGCATGTGTCCTTTTCTGAGAAAAATCAACAAAGGACAAAATGACCTATTACATTCTTGACAAGGCTTTGAGAGATGCTGAAGTATAACATTATGAAAAAGCAAGCCTTTGCTTTAGTTAAGGATTTGAAAAGACTTCGGGGTATACATCCTTCACTCACACATCATTGCCTTTGTCCCAAATTCGAGTTGTGAAAGACATTCTAACACGGGACCCGGATGGTAAAAAGAGGTAAGTGGATTGTTGTTATTCTTGAATATGATTTAGAGATAAAACCCACTAAACTTATCAAAGGCCAAGGTCTAGCTAGGTCGATGTTGAATCAATTTTGAAGTTCTTGATATTAATATGATTAATGCTTTAGATGATCAAGAGGAAATTTCAACTCCCATTGTTGAAAATCATTTTATGAATTCCTCTTGGTATATCTTTGATATTCTTTATATTTTTCTTAATTTGAATACACCTCTTTGGTTTGACAAAAACAAGGCAAGGTTCCTAAAGTTAAAAATTTGTAAACTATTTCATTATAGATAAATGTCTTTATTGGAAAAAATGCAAAGTGGTATATTGCTTAAATTTTTCCTAGGAGTTTGATACGAGAGAAGGTTAAACATGAATTCCATGAAGGGAGTGTGGAGGCCACCTATCTTGGAAAACAACGACCAAAAAATCTTGAGGGTTAGTTGCACTATTGGCCTACTCTTTTTCATGATGTACACAAAATGATCATTGCATTTGCCATAAGTGCCAAATTTTGAAGGAAAAGAAAATTTTGCTACCTCTGCATACGCATCCAATCCTTTACATTGAAGCCCCTTTTCAACGATGGAGACTTGAATTCATAGGTGAAATCCATTCCATCATCTTGACTCGGCATAGATGGATTCTCACTTTTGAGACTACTTCACTAAATGGATAGAAGCCATCCCTTGTAGGCAAACTGACCAGTTACGGTATTATAAAATTCATAGAGAATAATATTCTCTCTAGATTTGGTTGCCCTACCAAGATCATCAACGATAATCTTATAGCATTTTGGATCGAATGGTTGAGTTACTGTCTGTATCGAGATACTGATGGGGCATTCCACGGCCTATTAACCTCAAGGTAATGGACTTACTGAGAATCCTCAAGCAAAGTTTAGTGAACATAATCAAGAAAGCTGTTGGAGAAGCAAGCAAAGAAGTCTTGGCACACGAAAGCTTGTGCATGCACTTTGGGGCAGCAGTTGACATTTAATCTATTGGAATGTCACCCTACCAACTTGTGTATGGCAACGTGCAAATTTTCCAACCGGCCTTGGTGTGCCAGTTATGAAGTTAATTCAAGAGTTTCAAGGCGAAGATAATGACATGATCAAGGAAAATAAATCAAACAATTCATCTTCATCAAACCGGAGAGGAGTTTATAGCAAGCATTTGATCAGGACAGCATTAAAAAGCTTTTGACGAGAGAACAAAGACGTGACAATTTCAATATTGGGGACAAAGTTTTAAAAATGGGGCTGAGGAAGGAAGACAGGGAAAGCATGGAAAATTTGACAACTTATGGCTTGGCCCTTATATAGTTCATTCGGTGGCAGTAATAATGCCTTTTTCTTACAAAATTTGAATGGGCTATAATTGTTTAAGGGGTCTGTCAATGGCGGGATGCTCAAGCAATACTTCTCTTGATCCATGTCTGATGCAGAAAATCCTTTTTATCTTTTTCTCATTATAAATATTTCACCCATCATTGCATTCAAAGTTAGAAAAATCAAAATACAAAAGCAGTGAAAAAGAAGAAAAAGGAAATTGATTGTAAAAACAATAAAGGAGTCTGACCCCATAACAACAAAAAGAGAAACAAATGCGAAAGTGTGCAAGCTTAAATGCCACTCCACGAAAAACACACTTCTAGTTAGTCAAACAAACTAATCTTAACTAATTAGCTTTAAATTTTCTATTGATAGAGGTAGTGAATTCGATTTGCCAAACATTTTAATCTTGGCTTATCGGTAGTGAGATTAGGCTAGAAATTAAAGGTTCAAACATGCTCAAAATATGAACCTATGTTCCAAAACATGAATGACTCAAAATGCAGCAGTTACGAAGGTCAAAACGGAGAGATGCTTGGTTCTAATTAGCTCAAAATATGAACCAGTTAGACAAAGAAGGAACAACTCAAAAGAAGTAAAAACAAAGTACGTAAAAGATGAAGGAAGTGCTTGAACTTTCAAATCTTAAGCCTTCCATTTTGATTTAATTTTCTGCAAAATAATATCTATGTGCGGCTTGTTTCTTATACATAGATTAGCATCAAGTTAGGCATTGATCTTGAAGCAGTCTTTTAAATTTTGTTGTAGAATTTAGAGAATACAAATTTATTCGGAAGCTGATTTAATCCTAACGAAGTTAGTAGATTAGAGTGAAGAGAATCATGGACTCCAAGTTTGTTTAATGCGAGTCCATGGAGAAATAAGGAGTAGAAATAGATTAGATTTCTTGCTTTCAAAGAATAAAATGTAGTAAATATTTTGCCAATCCAAGTGCCTCTAATGAAGAAAAAATGTTAGATCGGTAGGGTAAGGTGGGTAAGCTTGTTGATGAAGTATCCATTATTTTTTATGGCTGCTAATATGTTTTTAGAGCAAAAAGAAAATCATCCAGTAAAAAAAGAAAAAAGAAAGAGCTGACCCAATGGATAAGGCAGTCGGCCTCCCAGGAGAATGCAAGTGCGAAGTTCTTGATGCCTTCAACAAGGCACCATCCCAGAGTGGAGCCTTATTAGCCGGCTCTAGAATTTGTTATATCAAATGTTGGCTAAATCATTTTAGACCTTGAAAACAAATTTTATTGATAAAAATATGTTATCTCTTGAAGACTCTTGAAAACCTCATGTCTGCAGTCCAAATCTTCATGCTATTCCCATTTTATACTGCGAGTATGTTGATTTCATGAGAAAAACTGTACAAAATCATCATTTTCCCCTCCCACTTGCAAAACTACCTTTATTTTTACCCCTTCCATTCCCATAAACTTCCTCTACTTTCCCTTTGTTTCATTTCCCCCTTCATAAAATCCACCTTACGAGTTTAAAACTCACTTTTTAAGCTACGTGACAATCCATCTAAACATCTTGAAAATATCATAAAAAACAAGTATTTTGACTATGGGTTTAAGCCCCTTTAGGATAAATCCAAACCACTCCCCCACGTATTCCCATGGTGCTAAGACCAGCGCTAACCCCTCTCGGGCGCTAATCGCATCGCAAAATCTAGCGCGCAAGTTTATTTGCCATGTTTTAAAAATTTCGATGCGATTAAATCCCTATTGTTTAAACCTTTGCCCCTGCGCTTTTCATTCCATATAGCTTGCACTCGGGACCAATATTTTAACTCCCAAGGCGCTAATCGCATCGCAAATTTCAAATGGTTAGATTGAAAAGCTAGGGCCCGACCTTCGATGCGATTGGCCCTTTATATCTTTTATGATGCATATAAACTTTGTATATATTAAATTTTTGGGTTTTTCATATGGTTTGAAGAGTTTTTAAAATGGCGCATATCTCAAACCATCTCCGTCGTTGATCATTGGGCCGATAAAATGACCCACGCCGCAATATCGCATCGCAAACTTTGTTAAGCGCGGCTTCCTTTTAATGCCACCTCCGTCCCGGCGGTCACTGATCTATCCTCCACCATCGATGCGATGCGCGGTCAGCCCCAAAATCATCGCATCGGTTTTTTACGGTAGCTCGTTTAAATTTTTTATTCACAATCGCCGTTACGATCTCCGTGCATCTCCCACGCATCGTCACGATGCGCGGATCGACGGTCTGTTGATCGCATCGAAGATCTTTTCATCGGGTGCGTTTTAACATTTGTTTTTCCCATGGGTGCGATCTTAGATTGGATGCAGATTTGATCACGATGTCAGTCGAATGATCGAATATTTTCCCTCATGGTTTCATCACCCTCACAGCCTTCCACAGAGGGTTTTAATGTCCCCTTTGTTGATCCTGCTGTGCGATCAACGCGGTTACGACTTATTTCTCCCTCTGCTCTTCTTTTAACCTCCTCCCAATGGATCTACCTTGGATTGGATGATGCCATCCATGACCACCTCTTTCCCACACGCTCTGTGAAAGCGGTAAAACCCGATAACACATGATTTTTAATTATTTTTGTATTTTGCGGGTGTTTAATGGTTTATCCATTATGTTAAAGAAAAGCAGAAGTGGGAATGACGATTCTCACGCCTTCGATTCATTAAATGGAAGCCATCCATGGGTTCAATTTCCACGTCTCTCAATGTTTCATGGGCATTGATGCCTCACGAACCTTGTGCAACCTTTGCACATCAACAAGACACGAGTGAGTAAAATCACGATCAAAATATCGAGTGTCGAAGACAAAACATACCAAAAACGAAGATTGAAGACCGGTTGGGGATTACGGCTAAGATTGATTATCAAGCTAATCCTCCAAATTAAAACACAATTAAAGAAAATCATAATTGTTATGACAGAAAGGCCTCCATAGCCTCAACGGGCGGAGGTGATTCACTCTCGGCTACACCGGTTCCTGTGGCCACAAGCATTCAAATAGAGGCCGAAGTTATTGATCAAAAGAAAATATTTGCCTCAGTAGCAGCCGATTAAGTCTGCCAAAGAACTTAATGCAAAAATATCATGAAGTTAATATTATAATATGAGCCTTAAAATTCAACACAAGCTCCCACAGAGCTTAATTCTTAAATGTAAATCAATTAATACGGATAAACATCACATCAAACTTCTTCATCGATCCCCTCAAAGGTAGAAGTCATTAGTTTGTATTAATTGACCGGAATCTTTATCAAATCCCACCTCCTCATTCTTCTATATATACTTTAAGAAGATGAGAATTATTCAATTGCAGAACTTTGAAATATACTTGAAGCTTTGAGACTTCTTCTTGTAAATAGTGTTCACGGGCTCTTGAAGCTACGCTGTGATTAGATAAGTTAGGTGAAGGACGCAAATGGGTGCTAAACTAAAGCATTGGACTTAAAGCTATAAGCTGGTTTGGAGCATCAATACAAGTTGATTTATGGGATCTGGTCTATGTCGACGGTGATGTTATTTCTTGTGTGAATTGTTATTTTATACATTTTCACTTTGTTCATCTTCTCTTATAAAGAACAACATGCATAGAGTTGGGACCTCGTATGTGGTACCCTTCTCGGCCCCGAAAATCTCTATCTAAATGTTTTCTTCCCATTTGTGTTATTTGGAATGATTTAATTCGGTTTAAGTAGTAGGGGTGCTAAGCGTTCCTGGAGAATCCTCTGTCTTAGCTAAATATTGTTTTCTGAATGTTATTTTTCGAGTTCATGTTAAGTAGAGATGAACTTCAGGAAGATATGGTGTGCCCTGGGTCTAGTTTTATCCCAAAAATCCATACGAAGATTTCCTTTGGAATGTGTTAAAAGTTGGCTAGTTTCTAAGTACTTACGGATCTTAGGCCATTCTTTGTTATCTTTGTGTTTGTCTTGAAAATTACCAAGTAACGAGGAGCTAGGAGAGGATTTGTGGTGGCTTGGGCAGCTAGTTTCTCTCCAAGCAGTTGCCTTCAAGTTCCTTCTATTTTAAGTGTCTTCTATTGAAAGTATATCAAAAGGGTAGCTAGTTTGAAGTACTTACGGATCTTGGATTTCTTTTATGTTTTTCTTAAGTGTTTGTCAAAGGCTAGCTAGTTTCAAAGTACTTACCCAGGATCTTGGGCTACTCTTGTTCTTCATCTGTTTAATTCCCCTTCTTTATGTATCATTTCATTCCATAAATCAACTTTAAAGAGATCCTTAGACATAGATGACTTGCCCATGGACCCTCTTGCCTCTTTTAGTTTCAATTAAACCCTATTGTGACTCACAGTATCACTCGTTTTTTCCTAGAAGTTGTGTAAGAGGAAAGTATACTCGAGGTAACCACAAACCAATCTTTTAGATGCAAAATCTAGCCAATCTGCATCCAGAGAGGGCTCTCTCTTTATAATTTATCTTTGTTCTTAGAAGGTTTTAGGCTAGTTATAGATTCAAAGTTTGTTTTGGGAAAATGGTGGAATCCACAAACTAAGGGCAAGGTTGAGAGCTTTCAGTCCATTGGGCTATGGAGTCAAAGGATGGCTTTACTGGATTTATATTCTAAACACAAGATGGTATTACAGGGCAAGATAGCTAGACAGAGAACAATCCTTAAAATTTAAAGTGGATGGGATGATCTTGAAGGGATGAAAGGCAGCTAAGAATCTTTCACCATGTTCAAGAGAAAGAAATGAAATGACTACAAACAAAGAGCAATGAAGAATTCTTTGTTATAGTAATCAACAATGTTTAAATTAGCAAAGCAAGAGCATTTAAGAATTCATGCTTATAACTAATTTAGAAGAAAACATTAAGAACAACCACATTTGAAAACAGAGTACAATTAAGCAAATTTTGTTTCAATCCTTTATGTAAATTATTCAGAAATTGATATGATGGTATTATAAACTAATATAGTATTTTAGACACAACCACATTTGAAAACAGAGTACAATTAAGCAAATTCTGTTTCAATCCTTTATGCAAATTATTCAGAAATGGATAAGATGGTATTATAAACTAATATAAAATTTCAGACAAAGGGTAGAAACACTTATTGAACTGTAGTCCAACACATGAATCCTGCAACAAGTCCAGTGTTTTAAATCGTCATCCAGTAAGCCACAAGTAAATTTCTCCAAAAGCTTTTATTCCGAAAATCTCAATGTTACAGCAGAGTAATAGAATCCACCCTCAACACTCTCTTTGAGGGTTTATTTATACACTAAATAATTGAAAATATCTCACACTATCCTAGCCCATATTTTGGGGTGACTAAGGATTAATTTACAAGTAAACAGGAGACAAATGGTCTCGTAGATAGAATAATAAGTAACTGCTGATGTGCTGTTTCCTTTTCTTTGTGGATGTGTTGGAGGTAAGTGCTGAAAAAGGGCTCGTTGCTATCTTTTGGAGTAATTTCTTTGCTTGCTTGATACTCTTTGTCTTTACGGATACTCTTTAACCTGTGTAACTGATGCTCTTTCATCTGTACTCATTTTTACCATTTACTTGATAGTAAATATAAATTCTCATCCTGAAAATAACTTTTATAGAATTTCCAACATTTCCTTCCACCATTGATTATCTGGTATCATGGTCCTTTTGAGTTTTCTCAATGTTTCATCTGCTTCTGTGAGATTGTAGAAGGTGGGCTCATTAGGAAACAGATACCTTATTTCATGTTCCAGATGAAATAAATTCCTTACTCTATCATAGATGTTTCTCCCTGTTGGTAATGTTGATTGTGGTAAACTAGGAGAACAAGCAGTTGTATTTTGAGCATGAGCCTTTATTTTCTTTATATAGGTTTCTAAGTCCATTATTTGATCCTCTGAGAGCATAGGACTTGGTAACCCACTGTCCAACAAAGCTTGGAATTTCTCTCTGAAAATATTGATATCAACCAAAATATCTGTGCACTTCCTTTCTAAATTCTGCATGAAAGTTCTTTTGATGAAAACTCTCTTTATTTCCAAAACTGTGCCGGTCCTGTCCTCAATTCCTAAAACTGCCAGCTGTTGCTTTGTCCGGGTGTTCAAAAATTGAATAAGCTGATTGGCCTGCTCAGGCCTGCCTCTTAATGCATTTCTGGTTATGTTTATTTCTTCTTGGGCTATTTTACCCAACTCATTTTGTTCAAAAATAGCTTGAATAGAGGGCCAAATGCCTTTTATTAACTCAATGATATTACCCCAAAGAATTTCAGTTATTTCCTTTAAAGGCTTTTCCAATGAAAGATCTTTTTCCAAAGCCTGAACCAATTTTTCTAATCTTTTTATTTCCCTGGTGTTATCAGCAACTGTCTTTTTAGATGTATCATATTTTTCCTCCAATTTTACTAATTGCAATTTCGTGGTTTGAAGTTCTGTGACCCTTAGTTGTAGACTTTCCATTTGTTTTATTAATTCATCAGAACTCAAACCAGAAGTGTTTACCTGGGATGGCTGTGTTTGCTGACCTATTGTTGTAGTACGTGTGGTTGATGTCTGCCTGATAGTTTCCTGTTCCTGCAAAGCTTGTTCCAATTCCTTCTCCATTTCACTTAGTCGCTCAGTCATATTTAGGAGCAACTCCATTATTTCTTCCTGTGAATTCCCCTTTAGAACTTCTTGGGTCTGAGGGTGCCTTGAGGCTGGCAATTTTAGCTGTTTTCTCAGTGCAGCTATGTCATCATCTTTCTTCTTTATTAATGCCTCAATACTTTTAATGTCTTTGGGTTTGTGACCCAAGCCAATGATTATGTCTTCTAAGAACTTTATTCTATTATCTTTAACTTTGTGAAGGGCCTTCTCCAATTGAAATTGTCTGATTGTGTTATTCAAAGAATCCTGTGACGTTATAGTACATACATGGCCTTATTGGTAAGGTAGAATAGACCATTTCCCCGGTTTGTCTGTGTAGCTCTATCTGGTCCGGAAGGGATGGATATCCTTTGCCAAAACTTCAAGAATTTGTCTGATGTAGTCGGTACGGTAATGGGTTTGGCACTTTTGACTTAGAAGTGACTCATTATCATTTTGCCTTGTGACATGTCAAATCTTGACATTAGCCTTTCTTGATTATGAGAACCATTTTCATATATTGATCATATAACTTCATTTTTAATGGATCATTCTTTGCTTTCTTAATATTAATGAAGGTTCTTTTAATATCCCCGTATCTGTCTTTGGTGGTACGAAAGGATACCTCGGTATTTAATTGCTTTTGCTAAAGTTTTTCCTTTACGTCTGTGTTTGTTTCACTATTGTGCCGAGTTAGTTGGTAGCTCTTCCCTTCCATCATCAAACACTTCATCTATGATTTCACATACGGGAAGTGGATCTGATTTATGTTTTTTAGTTTGATGTACTGTGAGGTCCTTTGGAGGTGTGGTATGCGGAACACCTTGCCTCTTCTTTCCTATTTCCACATTTAATGGGTTGCAGCTGCGGAACTTGTGTGTGCTTTACTGTGTGGGAGAAACCTGTGATTGTTCGAGTGCTTTGGAAGTTTGTGGCTTCTCCGCCATGAACAAAGTTTCAATGACCTGGATTGAAGGTTCCTTTCCTTTGCCCTTTGATTAACTGCTGTTGATGGTACTTTCACGTAATGTGTCTTTGCATGTAGAGTTATTTCTTTGAAGAAGTGTATGCTGGGAATACACACGCGGCCATAAGATTCTAGGTCAAAGTTTTTCTCAACATCTTTCATAATTTTTATTCATTTTGTCGACTTCACTTTCTTCCTCAACAAGTCGCCTTCAACCCATTCATCTTGATTGGCATATTGTTCTAGATCGGGGAATCTTGTGGTGTATATAAGGGATGATTTATTCTTTAATCTCTTTTCACAAATAAAACCAAATGGGTCATAAGGAACCCAACGGAAAGATGTTGGAACTTTCCTTGTAATATATTCTGCCTCTCTCTCGGCCTCCCTAGAGTTGCGAGATGAAAGGACCCTGAATTGACTTTTTGATCCTTAATTGAGCTTTCTTCTTTACACTACAAAAATGGATCACATCTGAATTGTTCATTTACTGAAGTATTCCAAGGAAAAAATCCTCATGGGCATATCTTGGTAACACGAATGGATGTAATTCACATCCATAAATTACGATATTTGTATGGTTTTGATACGAATGCCGATCCCCACTTTATAAGTCCTTGAAAGTTGCAAGGTCTTTTTTTATTTCATTGCGGGCAGCAGGGGAGATTCACTGTTAACAAAGTTGTTGCGGGATATACAAACGATCAATGAATTCGGTGTAGGAATAGGGAGAATCGGAGGAAGAATGGATTATGGGGGACCAAAATATGGTGACCTGGGGTTTCCCTTGGCATCAAGTTTTTGAGCAGGGAAAGGAACTTTCTGAATGATAGTAGATAATGAGATGATAGATGATCGAGGAATATTTAAAAACTTTTTCATCTAGCCTCATGATTTGTTCATGGATCTTGTTGGCTATGAAGGAGGCAAAGTCATATTTAATCTCGGAGGTTGCCCGGAAGTAAAAATGGATAGCAAAACCAAGGTTATCTCATCCACATATTCCTTTGAGTGTTGAATCCCAAGACAAAAGATATCATATTTACAATGAGCCTTCCCAATGTATTGAAATAATAAAAACCATGGGGAGAGACCCTTTTGGTGATGCTCGGGCAACATGAAATTACGACACATGGATTTTAGCTTTTAAGGGTTAATTGCCGGTCTTCTCAATCAATTCTTATGGACAATGGTGCCGGTTCTTGATGGCAGTTCCAAAGTGTAACATGGCATTGATAGCTGAGGAGTAATGGGAAACGAACACATTGATCGGGAGCTATTCTGACCCTTTGAGTGGGATCATAGTTTGAATGGCAATAATGGATGATTCTGAAATAAATGATGAAGGGATGAGATACCTTGGGAGATTGGATTTCCACAACCCTATAAGATCTTGCCCCTTTGAGTATTCGTCTCTGCCGAGCGACAATAACTCAATAGGGACTTTTCATCAAAATGCAAGTCTTTAATTTGGAAATCTTTATCTACCAAAGGTAAATATTCCAATTCACGGTGGGGCATTCGGTGGAGTGATATTCAAAGGCTGCGGGGCCTCCATTTGGTTCTTGTGGATTCAAAACGGAGGTTTTACGGATTTCTTCACGAGTAGGCGCAATTTCTAAAATGAAGGAAATTAACACAAAATGCGGTTTCGACAATTTCACGGATTTTAAAACCTGCGGGAGATATCGATGATGAGTTTTAATTACCAATTCGGTAGAAAAACGGGGGAAAACGATTTATATTGAAGTTCGAGTATTTGTGAGATAAATACTGTTTTTGGACGAAAATTAACTTTTAACGGGTATCGAGCGATGGCGGGAGTGTACTCGAACACAAGTGCGGTGGAATCTTGGAGCGGAAATCGGATAGCACGATCAATTTCGGTGGAAATTCGGCAAGTAGCGAGACGATGTCGTTTTCAATAACGAAAATAACATAAAAACACGAAGAATTGGCTTTATTTACAATTTAAAGGGTTTTTTAGTTTTCCGAGGTGTCGCGTCATCAACGTACGAGTGTATGGTGGAGGGGCCGGGCGGTAAGTGGTAAATCCCGCACCGCTTTTGAGCACGAGCGGTATTAACGCAAGGGGCGGCGATTCACAAACTTGTTGACGCGTGGACGGGTGAGCTGGTCAATACCACCCATCCCCAGAAGCTGGTTCGCGCCTGACAAGGGATGGGTAGCGGGGTAAACATTGGCCGTAGATCTTACGGTGGGAGATCGGACGGTGGATAGGACAAAAAGATAGTGGGGTTTGGATGTGCGGGGCCGGCGGGGTTTTAAACGCAATTAACTCTATTTAAACCTCCGGGGGGGGGGCATATATAATAGGCGGAAAGATAAGATTATTAGTTAATTCGGATAATTAACTAATTTCATGGTTATGAAGGAAATAGGGGTCGCGGCGTGGTTAAAAGGTCGGGTGAAAAGCCCAGTGGATGAGCCACGTTGGCGCGAGATTTTCCAAAGTTTGATTTCGAAAAACTTCGAGTTTTATTTATATTTTAGGTTTAAACATATATATTGTATGTTTAACGTTTTATTTTCATATATATGTTTTTATTTTATTATATGGTAAATCAACAAATGTATTTAACTTACCATAGGGCGGGTTTACGGTATAATGATAAATTTAACCAAAGGGCGTATAGTGGGTTTTTATTTGAATGCGCGGGGAAATAAACACTTTGGTTAAACTTTATAATAGAGGGTTTTTTTGGGTTATTTATAAAAAGGAGTTATGTACTTAGGACAAGGTATTTTACCCAGGGACTTAGTAAATAGAGTTAAATGTAAATATGGCAAAGGACAAGGAAACTCAAGAATATTTTGCACATCTAAGTGAGAACTTTTGAAGTAAATTTCAATATCTTATCTTCAATACTTAAACTTAGAATAGCAAGTTATCATGAAGGATTTACACATGGAATTTTGCATGATTTTCCTAAGTAAAATTGGATTTTATGAGGAAAAAGTTAAAGTGAATGATTATAATGATGAATTATCTCAAATACTTAGGTCTTTTTGATCATTAGGCGAGGGTCCAGGTCCCTCCAAAAGAAGTCAGAAATGCCTTGGAGACGCACAGTCTCCAAGTGCCCTAGTACTTTTTGGGGAAATTAGTAAAACTTTAAGGGGAAAGTGATGAGGGAAGTTAATGAGTTTGACTTTGCTTTCGGTGATTTTCTTGTATTCCACAACAGTGTTTGTGAAGTGAAGTAAAGGATCAAAACATGTAACGACATCATTCATCTGATAGAAACTTGCAACCATCTACCTACCCTATCTACTTGACACTACCATTTTCTCTTCTTTATTAAGTTGCATTTAGACTTGCCAAACCTTTTCAATCTTTTCTTTTTACAAGGCAAATCTATCTAATTCTACCCTTATTACATCCAAGGGCTCAGTTAAATTTGTTGAGCACCTCTTATTAACTCTGCCTATCTACTTATACGCAAAGATTAAGTGATTAATTGAGATATTTATTCTCTATTCTATAACATGAAATTGAAATATGAGTAAGTCAAGTTGTGATTTTGACTTATTCATGAATTGTGGCAAAGGTTTGACAAAGTTTGCACACAATTGCTTTATTGCAAAAATGAAATAGTAGTGGCATTTGGATTTGCACACTTTCTTGGTCTATTTTTTGTTTTTGAGGTTCATTTCTTTGTCTTTTATTATTTATTCTTTTTACCTTTTGATTTTTCTTTTTGAGTGTCTCCCCTCTTTACATTTTAAAATTTTTTGATTTTTGGTTTTTCAGAATATGGAACACCTTGGCTCAGAAAAAAAGGTTTGAACATATTCCATAGTTCAATCAAGACAATCATGAAAAATGAAACCTATTGGTATAGGAGTCTATGCCGAAAGCCCGCAGGGATGGCTTTCCTTGTGAAAAGTCAAGAACGGCGAGTCAGATGCCTCAAAATGTCTACAAGGCGGAACTTTGTAATCTTCCTTCTTCTGGTAGCTTTATTGTACATATGATGGTGAACTTTTGAAACTTAGGGCCTTCACTTCGGGCTTCAATTCCAAGGAAGTCACCATAATCCAAAAAAGCTTGCATTAGAAAAAGGATATATTATGTACAAGTTAGAAAAATTAAAACATTCTAGTAAATGGGATCAAAATAATGTGAGCATTCGACCATTGAGCGGGTCCTTCTTCAACCACGAATTATCAAAATTCCTTCAAAAAGTAAGTGTTGTTTCCTGCCAAGGCATGAATGATATAGAGCCTACAGAAATCATTTCCATGTTTCCTTTTTCTTCTCTTCTAGAATCCCATCTCAGGACTTTATCACCTAGTTGAAAATCTTCGATTTAGTCCTTTTATCAAACATTTCTTTAGATTTTCTGTAAGACTTGTGATCTTTGGTATACCTCTTCCTGGTTTGTTGCGGAGTGGATTGTTTGATTAATTCTTCTTTGAATGTCATTTGGCTCCACTTGAGCCTCACGAAGTAATTTCTTAACAGGAATTCCTAAAGATGATGGGAATCTTGCTTCAATACCATAAACTAACTCATATGGACTAGTCCCAATAGATTTCTTAGTTGTAAGTACGTACGCCCCACAATGCATTGGTGGGTTCTTGTGCCAATTCTTTTTGTTTTTCTTCCAATAACTTTTTTGATGATATTGATAAGGCTTTTATTAGGATTAGTCCATTACCACGGGAAGTAATAGGGTACATTGAATAGCCTAAAGTAATATGATATTTATGGCGAAACATAATCATTTTTTCTTTGATTTAAATGCGCGGCATTGTACGGTATAATATTTTACGGACGACCAAATCTTGAAAGTATGTTGGTTTTCTAAAAACCCTATAATCACGGAATCATTAGATGTCTACATGGGATGGCTTCAATCCATTTAGTGAAGTAGTCTGTGGCAGTTAAAATCCATCCTATGTTGCCCAGAAGAAGGAGGATGAATTTCTCCAATAAAATCTAATCCCCATTGTTGAAAAGGTCTTTACGCGTGGAAATTGGTTTTAAAGGCGAGAGGTAACAACTTTCTTTTACCCTCAAATATCTGACATTTATGACAAGTTGTCTAAATTTCTTAACATCAGAAAATAAAAGTTGTATTAAAAACGAAAATGTAAGTTTTGTCTGTGATTGATTTCCGGTAGAGATGTCCTCCACAATCCCTGCATGAAATTCATTAAGTACTTTATCGACTTCATCTTTTAAGAGACAATTCAACAAGATTCCTTCATGATTTTTTTCCAAAAAATGAAGTGCCATCTAAAATACAATATTTTCAAAGATGTCATTTTTAAAAATCTTCTTTTCGTTACGGACAAACTGGAGGAGCTTGCGGGTTTAATAAAACATGAATTATATCGGTATACCGAGGGTGAATCTAAGAAAGCTTGGCGGTACGAGGTCGCCATCTCACACTCGTTATCCAGTTCATTGATGTCTAAGGCTTGACAATTGGTTTTGTCATAAGTTGTGCTAAACCTTGGCCTTTTATAAGTTTTGTTGGCTTAATCTCAATATCATATTCTAAAATGGTAGCTATCTTACCTACATTTTACCTTCAATGCCATCTTGAGTCAAAATATCTTTAACTACGCATTAGGCACATAAGCTATCACATGAGAATATAATATGTAGACTGCGAAATCTTTAATTGCTTTTACCAATGCAAAAAGCTTTGTTTTCATAATATTGTATTTTTAGAGATGCATCCCTCGAGTGCTTTACTAAAAAATGCTATTGGCTTTTCACACCCTTGGTCATCTTTTTGAAGTAAAACGGTACATAGCAGTATGTTCGAAGCAAATGAAAAAATAATAAAGTCTCTATCAAATTTGGGTGGTGAGCGGGTGTCCTTGTTAAAGCCATTTAATTTCCTCGAATGATTATTTGGCTTCTACGATCCAGTCAATGCTTGAATCTTTCCTCAACATGTTAGTTAGTAATCTAAGTAACTGTGCTAGACTAGAAATAAATCTTCTCAAGAAATTAATTTTTCCTATGAATGCTTACCTTTTATGTTTAAGGGTGGGGTATTTTCAAAATTGCTTGAATTCTTTGGATCAATCCTAATGCCATCTTTAGAAATAATGTGCCTAAGAGCTTTCACTTATTCCAAACCAAACAATGACTTCTTAGGTTTAAAGAAATTCCATATTTTTTGCACTTTATAAATACTTTCCTTAAGTGATCTAAATGTTCTTGATACATTTTAGAAAAAACGGTCAAATCATCTACGTAAATTACCGAGAAAATCATGTATCTCTTTAGCAAAAGCAATATCCATTGCTCTTTGAAATGTAGCTCTGAATTCTTGAGCCCAAATGGCATTTTGACATATTTAAACGTACCCCATGGTGTTGTGAATGCTTTGTTTATCACGATCATCAAGATGAACCGAGAATGCGGTTGTACCACAAAAATCCATCCGTGTAGTGATATTCTCGAAGATCCTACAACCCTTTGCAGAATGTGGTCCATTTTCGGCCAGGAGATAGTTGTCTTTTTAAAGAAACTTTATTCAAATTTCTTAAGTCGACACACAATCTAATTTCTCTGTCTTCTTTCTTGTTGGTACCGGAGTTAGAAACCCATTCGAAAGTACGATAGGAGCTATAATCCCTACTTCAAACATCCTTTTGATTTCCTTTTCAATTGAGGGTAATAAACGGATTTATTCTTCTAAGCTTTTGTTTAAAGGTTTCTGATGCAGTTTCAAAGGTATAGTGTGTTGAATGATGGATGTATCATAAGATTTGAGGTCTTCATAACTCCAGGCAAAAACATCCTGGAATTCTTTTAATAGTTCAACATATTTAACCTTTTGATCTTTTGGAAGAGATTTGGACAACTTGACCATTTTGGGATTTGCGGGGTTCCTAAGTTGCATTCTTCCATATCGGCCTTCACGAGGTTCCATTTTAGGTCTAAATGGAATATCATTTGGGTCAAACGAGATCTTCCAAAAGGTTAATCCTTTGGGCAAATAGTATCCTTTAAATTAATGATTTGTGTCTCATCTTCTATGATCTCATCGAGATTCCATGTGTTTCAAATTTTGCATGTCTTTTTCAGTGAATGTGGTTGGATGCGACATATGAATTGCATTTTTCTCTTGAAATTTCTATTTTTTGTTCTTTTCCTTGATCAGATTCATCAATAGTTATATCCTCATCTATATTACGGTTAGAAAACTCACTTTGAAGTGTCAAAAAATTATTGATTTGATTGTTATTCATAGTAACGCGATTCAAAGATTATACGGTATGTGACTATGCCTAATTTCAGGCGAAAGCGGTGATTAGGGTCGAAGGTAACTTGCATGTACTAGCAAACATTGCTAAAAGCGGCAGGCATGCAAATTTTGTTTTCACAGGAATCTTGGCAAGTTGGGCTTGTAAAAATGTGTTGAGAATCTCTACAAGTTTGTCTCTACTGTATTGTTTCAATCTCATGTCTTTTGTTGAACATTCTCCTTTAATGCATTGTGAATGATTAGTTCGGAGTCTCCTATGATTGATACCCTAATAGCTCCTAACTTCTTGACATGTTTAAGCCCTAATAAAAGAGCTTCATACTTGCCATGTTGTTAGTGCATTTGAAATTCAACCTATAAGCATGACCCTGCATAATTGTTCTCAACATTATGTAACCAAATCGACTCCGCCCCTAGTCTATTCTTGAGCCATCAAACTCCAAATGCCATAGAATTTCATGTTCATAATCTTCATCAATTGTTTTAAAGTGTTTCTTGACGGGAGCTAGTTGTTTAGTTTCTTCGGGTATTTGTTGATCATCTGGTGTTTCTTTGTTTTCGAGAGATTTCTTCAATTTTTAACGATGTGGTTTTGTTTATGGTTTCCAATTCTAGAGCTTCTATTTCAGTAGGAAGATCTAACTCGGCATTGTATAAAAATAAAAGAATCCATATCGGAATGTACGAGTAAACGGGGAAGTTTCGGAGAAGCTTCTCATGGCCTGCGACTAAGTACTTCATCAAGGTTTCTCTATATAACCTTTTAGGCCGACCAAATGCGAAATAGTTGCATATGACATGTCTAGTTGAATAGAACCTCCAAGTTTAGCACCCCAAGATCTAGACAATAATATACCATATTTAGGTGGAATATCGACAACTACTATGTCCATTACGCCAGACTTAGCGGTGTGTACCAAAGTAACACACGGATCTTTAATCAAACCTAAACATTTTACGACTAGAATCAAATGAAAACAAATCTTTGTACGAATGCAGTAATATCTAGATTCAATCTTTCCATTACGCTTTTGGCATCAAATTGTGAGATGCTCGAGAATCAAACATTGCATTATGGAGTATCTTGTCATGAACATTCGAGGCTTACATAAAATGGAGGCGTTCCTCCACTTTACGGTTTGCCATTAACCTCGGGGCAAGAAGTTTGGGTTGATCATCAAGAATGTTTCTTGAATCATCCAATCCAGTAATGTTAATGTTTAAGGACTTGTGTCTGACTCCTATAGACATCATGTTTAGCCAATTCGATAAGGCTTGACTATCTTGAGTTTGCCTATTTCGACCTCTAGATTAAAAGGTTTTTCCGTTTAGTTTTTAGTGTTTTGCACGGTTGGGTTTTCTGTTGTTTTTGGGTCTTCAATGTTTTCTCTTTTTCATGAATGAAGTTTTGTTTTGAAGATGTTTCTGGACTAACTTCTCTTTGTTTCTTCTACATTCCCACGGAGGAAAAGTATTAGATTGTTTATTGTTTGGTTGGTTGTCGAGACATCTTCAATTATTGGATTTGAAGGGTTGGGAGTATTCTAGACAAAATTTGTATAGGGGTATTTGTTTTGTACAGGGGGAATGTTGACTTTACCTTTGACATTTTGTTTGCGGTTTACGATTTGCTATTCTACGGTACATCAATCGATACACTTACTCAAGTTGTACGTTTATGAACCTCATAAATTGCTGTGTCATAGCCTTCCTTGAAATCAAAAGTCTCACACGAATGAGTTTGGAATGTTTCGAGGATGTGATTCTCTTGATCATCCTGGGATAGGAAAACCTGCTGGTTCATTTGTCATACATTACATTGTTTATTTCTACATCTTCTGTAGGTTCTTCGGAGAAGTTGAACCTTCAACAAAGTTTTCTTGGAAAAGGTGGCCTAATGTTATTGCAGTCGGGAGCATTCTTTCCTATTTTGATTCGATTCCTCCTAAAGGTTCGGATTTCTTGCAACATTCGATTGTCGATGAAGACTTTCTTTCAATGGTTTCCACTACTGTCTCCTAATCTTTCCATACCTTTAATGATTACATCCGACTTCTTTTCAAAAGCTGAAGGTTCTTCATTCATAGGCATTCTTCTTTACCCCTAGCTGCGGCTCGTTTTTCTATCGATTTGCTTCTACACTCACCACTATGCTTTGCATTTCCTCTAGTGTTTGAGGAGCTCTTTCACCGAGGGAATAAGCTATATCGAGTCAAAACCATACGGAAATTTAACTAATACGGTCGAATTGGGGGTCTTAGGTTTTGAGGTACTGCATTATATGCTTCATTGAATCTTATGATGTAATCTTGCACGGTTCGTTAGGTCTTCTTCTTAATTTCTCAAATTCGTAGGATACGAAGAGGATCCTTCTTTTCTCCCCATCTTGTTCAAAAATTCCTATACAAAGCTTCTAAATCAGCAATCTTGTTAAAGGCAAGAGCCCTAAGTAGTTCTAACTTCTCCGATTAAGACTACGACGAAAATTCTCATTCGGATATTATCGGTATCAATCTCATAAAACTCAAAGTAGTCGGTCATCAGCACGGTGTGTTGTTGAGGGGTTGTGTAAGTACTGATCCATCAAAAGGTGTGATCTTACTGCGGTAATGCGAGGTAAAGTGGAGGGGTTGAGTGTTTGATAGCGTAAAGGAGCATATCGATTAGCCATTGGAAGATAAAGAGTGAGGTAATAGGAGTTGATGGTACGGCGGGGAGGAGATGGAGGAGTAGAAGGGATAACATGTGTTTGAAAAGTTTGAGAAAAAGTGACGGAACTTGGAGATGCTTCGATTAATCACGGAAATGTTTGAACTTTCTTCGAAAGGCTTGCTCGGAGGCGGAATGGGGTATACGATTCTGCGGCGAGATGATGTGAAACAAATACATGTGCAAATCTTCAAAGAACAATGGATACGGAACTAATATAGATAATTCGGTTTCGAAGGATTCACAAACAAAGATGTTTCAAATCGTGCATCAAAAGGAATGTCATCAATATATATAATTTTCACGGGACAAGATGCGGATCTAGAAGGTGGTCTAGAACTTCCTGTACTCTCCTGACTTCCTCTTTGAGAACTTTCTTGACTTCCTTGTCTTCTAAGAATCCTAGGAATCAGATTTGGATTTTCAAATATTGGTGGTGGATTGGGGTCGGGGTTTGACCTAGTATGTCGAATCCTTTACGAAGCCCGATTTTCCTAGACTATGTGTTTTTTGAATTTTTGATTTTAATTGAAAGAATAAATACAACTTCTACAAATTCTTCAAGAAATAATGATATATGATTAAAATTTTCTCCAAGATACTGTTTAAACTAGAGAATGCGATTGAATATTTTGAAACTAAAGTTCGGTATATAAACTAAAATCGAGAGGAATGAAGTGAGTAGCATTTATTTACTTTTGCAATTGCAAAGCAAAAGCAATTTCCAGCTGCACAAAAGGTGATCTTGATTTCTGTCTATAGCTTATAAATCAAACAATAGTATCAATAAAATGATTCGGATCCCCGATTAGGTCATGTATGTTATCTTTCAGGGTTTTCCCTAGAAGTTGTGTAAGAGGAAAGTATACCGGTAACCACAAACCAACCTTTTAGATGCGAATCTGTGTCTGCATCCGAAGACCTCTCTTTATGATTTATCTTTGTTCTAGGAAGGTTTTAGGCTAGTTATAGATTCAAAGTTTGTTTTGGGAAAATGGTGGAATCCACAAACTAAGAGCGAGGTTGAGGGCTTTGAGTCCATTGGGCTATGGAGTCAAAGGATGGCTTTTCTTGTATTTCTGCTTCTAAACACAAGATGGTATTACGGGGCAAGATAGTTAGATAGAGAACAATCCTTAAACTTTAAAGTGGATGGGATGATCTTGAAGAGATGAAGAGAGCTAAGAATCTTTCACCATGTTCAAAAGAAAAGAAAGAAATGAGATGACTACAAACAAAGAGCAATAAGAAGAATTCTTTATTATAGTAATAAAAAATGTTTAAATTAGCAAAGCAAGAGCATTTAAGAATTCATGTATAACTAATTTAGAAGAAAACATTAAGAACAACCACATTTGAAATCGACGTACGATTAAGCAAATTACGATTCAATCCTTTATATAAATTATTCGAAATGGATATGATGATATTATAAACTAATATAAAACTTGAGACAAGGGTAGAAAGACTTATTATTTGTAGTCCAACACATGAATCCTGCCAACAAGTCCGGTGCTTTAAATCGTCTCATCAATTAAGCCACGAATAGAATTTCTCCAAAATACTTTTATTAGAAAATCTCAATGTTACGAGCGGAAGTAATACAGAATCCACCCTCAATACTCTCTTTGAGGGTTTATTTAGACACTAAATAATTGAAAATATCTCACACTATCCTAGCCCATATTTTGGGGTGACTAAGGATACTTTACAAGTAAACGGAGACAAATGGTCTCGTAGATAGCATAATAAGTAGCTGATGTCTTTGTTTCCTTTCTTTGTGGATGTCTTTGAGTAAGTCTTGAAAAAGGGCTCGTTGCTTTTTGTCTTTTGGAGTAATTTGTTTTGCTTGCTTGATACTCTTTGTCTTTACGGATACTCTTTTAACTGTGTATTTGATACTCTTTCATGTTTGTACTCATTTTTATCCTTTATGATAGTAAAGATAAAATTCTTATCACGAAAATAACTTTTATAGAATTTCCAACATTTCATTCCACCATTGATTATACGGTATCATAGTCCTTTTGAGCTTTCTCGATGTCTCATCTTGTACGTGAGTTTGTAAAAAGGTGGGCTCATTCGGAAATAGATACTTTATTTCATGTTCCAGATGAAATAAATTCCTTACTTTATCATAGATACTTTTCCCAGTTGGTAATGTCAATTCTGACGAGCTAGTAGAACAAGCAACTGTATTCTTAGCATGAGCCTTTATTCTCTTCTCATATGTTTCCAAGTCTAATATTTGATCTTCTGTGAGCATGGGACTTGGTAACCCACTATCCAGCAAAGCTTGAAATTTCTCTCTGAAAATGTTGATATCAACCAAAATGTCTGTGCACTTCCTTTCTAAATTTTGCATGAAAGTCCTCTTGGTGAAAACTCTCTTTGCTTCCAAAACTGCACCTGTCCTATCATCAATTCCTAACAATGCAAGCTGTTGTTTTGTTCTGGAATTCAAAAATTGAATGAGCTGACTGGCCTGTTCAGGCCTGCCTCTCAATTCATTTCTGGTTCTATTTATTTCTTCTTGGGCTATCTTAACTAACTCATTTTGCTCAAAAATAGTTTGAATAGAGGGCCAAATACCCTTTATTAATTCAATGATGTTACCCCAAAGAATATCATTTATTTCGTTTAGAGGCTTCTCTAATGAAAGATCTTTTTCCAAAGCCTGAACCAATTTTTCCAACCTTTTTATCTCCCTAGTGTTGTCAGCAGCTGTCTTTTTAGATGTGTCATATTTTTCCTCCAATTTTACTAATTGCAATTTTGTTTCTTGGAGTTCTGTGACCCTTAGCTGCAAACTCTCCATCTGTTTTATTAAGTCCTCAGAATTCAAATTAGAAGTGTTCACTTGAGATGGTTGTTCTTGCTGCCCTGTGGTTGTAGTACCTGTTGTTGAAGTCTGCTTGATCGTTTCTTGTTCCTGCAATGCTTTTTCCAATTCCTTCTCTGTTTCATTTAGTCGCTCAGTCATATTTAGGAGCAACTCCATCATTTCTTCCTGTGAATTCCCTTTTATAACTTCTTGGGTCTGAGGGTGCCTCAAGGCTGGTAGTTTTAGTTGTTTTCTGAGTGCAGCTATATCATCCTCTTTCTTCTTTACCAATGCCTCAATACCTTTAATGTCTTTGGGATTGTGACCCAAACCAATGATTATCTCTTCTAAAGACTTTATTCTATTATCCTTGGCCTGTGAGGAGGCCTTCTCAATTTTCAATTGTGCAGTAGTGTTATTCAAAGAATCTTGCAGCGTTAAAGCTGCCATGGCTTTGTTGGTGAGAGTAGAATAGACCATTTCCCCTGTTTGTCTGTGTAGCTCTATCTGGTCCAGGGGATGGATATCCTTTGCTAAAACTTCAAAATTTGATCTGATGTAATCTGCTGCTGAAGTTGGCTTTGGCACCTTTGCTTTGAAGTGGCTCATTAGCATTTTACCTTGTGAAAGATCAAACGCTGACATTAGTCTTTCTTGATTGTGAGGAGCCATCTTCATATACTGATCATATACCTTCATTTTCAATGGATCATTCTTTGTTTTAATATTAATGAAGGTTCTTTTAATATCTCCAGTGTCTGTCTTTGGTGGTCTGAAAGAAGATACTTCAGTGCTTAATTGCTTTTGTAAAGCTTTCCCTTTCTGGCTTATGGTTGTTTCACTTGCTGTGCCAGTTTGTTGACTATCTTCTCTTCCATCATCAAATACTTCATCTATAATTTCTACCTCTGGAGGTGGATCTGATTTGTGTTTTTTAGTTTGATAAACCTGTGAGGCTCCTTTTGAAGGTGTGGTATCTGGAGCCAGCCTTTTCTTCCCTATTTCCACATTTAATGGAGTTTGCAACTTTGGAATTTGTATGTGCTTAGCCTGTGTGGGAGAAACCTGTGATTGTTCCGGTGCTTTGGAAGTCTGTGGTTTTTCCGCCATGACCAAGGTTTCAATGACCTGAACTACAGGTTCTTTTCCTTTACCCTTGGGTTCTGCTGCTACTGATGGACTGTATTCCTGTAATGCTTGCTGTAGAGTGGCTGCTGAAGATGTGCCAATGTAGGGTACCTGCATTTGACCACACGTTTCTAGGTCAAAGTTCTTCTCAACATCTTTCATAATTTTATTCATTTTGTCATCTTCACTTTCCTCCTCAACAAGTGTTCCTTTAACCCATTCATCTTGATTTGCATACTGTTCTAAATCAGGAATCTTGTGGTGTACATAAGGAGATGACTTATTCTTTAATCTTTTTTCACAAATGAAACCAAAGGGGTCACAAGGGACCCAACGGAAAGATGTCTGGAACTTTTTCTCTAATAGATTTTCTGCTTCTCTCTCAGCTTCCCTAGAATTACAGATGAAAGGACCTAATTGGCTTTTGATCCTTAACTGAGCTTTCTTTTTTACATTGCAAAAATGAATCACATCGGAATTGTTCATTTGCCTGAAGTATTCCAAGGCAAAAATCCTCATTGGTACATATCTGGGTAACTTGAATGGATGTAATTCACATCCATAAATCCTTATGACTGTATGATTTTGATATAAATACCAATCCCCAACTTTATAACTCTTTGACAGTTGCAAGGTCTTTCTAATTTCATTACTGAGTCTTGGGGGAGAAATTCCTGTTAATAAAGTTGTTGCAGGATATACAAACTGATCAATGAATTCTGAATAGGAGTAGGGAGAATCAGAGGAAAAATGAATGATGGGGGACCAAAATATGACTGACCTGGGATTTCCCTTGGCATCAAGTTTTCGAACAGGGAAAGGGAACCTTTCTGACTGATAATAGATCATGAGATGATAGACAACTGAGGAGTACTTAAAAAAATTTTCAGTATCTAGCCTTAAGAATTGATCATGAATCTTGTTGGCTATGAAGGAAGCATAATCATATTTAATCTCAGGAGGCTGCCCAGGAGTAAAAATGGATAGCAAAGCCAAAGTTATCTCATCCACATATTCACTGGTGTTGAATCCTAAGACAAAGGATATTATATTTACAATGAGCCTTCCCAATGTATTGAAATAGTAAAAACCATAGGGGGGAGACCCTTTTGGCTGATGCTCAGGTAACATGAAATACTGACACATGGATTTTAGCTTTTCTGGGGTTAATTGCCTGGTTTTCTCAATCAATCCTTCCATGGAAAATGGTGCTAACTCTTGATCTGGTTCAAAGTGTAACATGGCATTGATAGCCTGAGGTGTGATGGGAAACAGAACACTTTGATCAGGAGCTAATACATCCCTCTGTGCGGGATCATAGTTTGCATGACAGTAATGAATGATTTCGGGGAAAATGAGGACTGAAGGAATAAGATACCTTGGGAGATTGGATTCCCACAACCCTATAAGATCTTGCCCCTTTGAGTATTCGTCTCTGCAGCGACAGTAGCTCAATCGGGGACTTTCATCGAAATGCAGTTCTTTAATTTGGAAATCTTCATCTATCAAGGGCAAATATTCCAATTCACGGTGGGGAGCGTTCAGTGGAGTGATATTCAAAGCTGTAGGGACCTCCATTTTGGTTCTTGTGGATTCAAAATGGAGGTTTTTGGTTTCCCTTACGAGCCGGGCGGGATTTCTAAAATGAAGGAAATTGGCGCAATTTGGTGGTTCAGGGAGCAATTCTACAGTTTTAAAACCTCTGGAAAAGGCTCAGTGAGGATTTTTAATCACTATTTCAGCGAAAAACAAAGAACACTGAGTTTTACTTGCAGTCGGGCGGAAAAGGATAAATACCTGCTTTTAGACGGAAGCTGGTTCTTTAACAGGTAACAGGTAATGGCGGAATTGTTCTTCAACACGGGCGCAGCGGAATTTCGGAGTAAATTGGTCAATTGCAGAGGAAATTTGAAAATCGCAGCGGGAGCTCTGTCGTTTTCAGAATAACGAAAATAACAGGAAAACATGAAAAAATGGCTTTAAAAAGAGTTTTTTATTTTTTCGAGGGATGACGTCATTGACGTACGGGAGTGACGTGTGCAAGGTCGGGTGGTAAGCGGTAAGCGGGAAGTCCCCGCACCGCTTTTGGTCGAGGGTGGTATTGATCGCGGGGGGAGCGATTCCACAGAACATTTGCCACGTGGAGGTCTGACTTTTCAAATACCGCTCGTTCCCCGCTGATTAACTTTCTCACAAAGGATGGGTAGCGGGGTTCACGTGGACCATTGATCTGTGGAGGATTGATCCGACGGCTGAAGTGATGGGGGAACATGCGGAGATTCCAGATGTGGGCCCGTCGGGCTTTAAACACTTTTTACCGTTTTTTTAATCACTCCGGGGGAAATCTAATAGGCGGATAAAGTTATTAATTAGTCCAGATGACTTAATTAATCCCGTATGCAAAAGAAAGGGTTTGCGACGGAGTTGGCTAGGTGGAATGCCAGGTGGACAATCCACGGTGGCGCGAGACTTTTCCGAAAGAATAAAACTTCGGGCCTTGTATTTTTGGTTTTAAACATACATATTGTAGGTCTAAAGTTTGATTTTTTCATATATATTTTTATTATATGGTAAATTAATTAATACAACTAATTCACCATAGGGGCGGGATTAATGTATAACGCTATATTTTAACCAAAGGGATTGTAGAAGCGGGTTTTAATGAATTTTAGGGAGATAAATACTTTGGTTAAAACATTATAATAAAGGGGTTTTTGGGGTATATATAAACAAAGGAATTATATACTTAGGATAGGGTATTTCACTAGGGATTTAGTAAATAGAGTTAAATGTTAATATGGCAAAGGACAAGGAAACTCAAAATATTTTTGCACATCTAAGAAAGTGATAACTTGTGAAGTAAATTGCAACATTTTATCTCCAACACTTAAACTTAGAATAGCAAGTTATCTTGAGGGATTTTTATGGAATTTTGTATGAGTTTCCTAAGTAAAATGAGATTTTACTTAGGAAAAAATTGAAGGTGAATGATTATAATGATGAATTATCTCAAGTACTTAGGTCTTTTTGATCATTAGGCCGAGGGTCCGGTCCCTCCAGAAGTCAAGGAAATGCCTTGAGCCCCTTTGATCTCCAATTACCTTAGTACTTTTGGGGAAAATTAGTAAAACTTTTGAGGGGAAAATGATAAGGGAAGTTAATGAATTTGACTTTTTCTTGCTGTGATTTTCCAGTGTATTTCCTGCTTCAGTACTTATGATGAAAGTAAAGGATCAAAAACATGTAGCAGCATCATTCATCAGATAACACTTTGCAGCACCATCTACCTACCCTATCTACTTAACACTACCATTTTCTCTTTTTTATTAGGGTGCATTTAGACTTGCAAACCCTTTTCAATCTTTTCTTTTTACAAGGAAAATCTATCTAATTCTACCCTTATTACATCCAAGGGCTCAGATTAAACTGTTGAGCACCTTTTAATAACTCTACCTATCTACTTATCTGCCAAGATTAAACTGTTTGGTCAGATATTTATTCTCTATTCTACAACATGAAATTGAAAAATGAACTAGCCAAGCTTAAGCAGTTTGACTATTCATGAATTGTGGCATAAAATACAAGTTGCACACAATTTGTTTATTACATCAGAGTAAAAAGTAGTGGCATTTAGACTTGCACACTTTCCTTGGCCTTTCTTTTTGATGGGGTTCATTTCTTTTAGTTTTTGGGTTTTTGTTAAGGGTTGCTATATTTTTGAATATCAAGTTCTTCATTTTGCATTTGGTTTGACTGTTCTGGTAAGCCTAGCTCTTTCTCATTTTCATTTACTTGTTCATCAATGTCATCTTCATTATACAAGATAAATGAGACAAGGTCTGAATGTATAGAATAAAGAGGGGTTTTGTTTGGCCTATCTTGGTTGCTAACCATATATTTCATGTGAAATTTCCGGTACAATCTCCTTGTTTGGTTAAAGACCGATATGGTAGCATAGGACATGCCCATTTGGAGGTTTCCTTGGAGTTTGGCTCCCCATGATCTAGATAAGAGCATGCAATGCTAGATTGACACACAAATCCTTGATTATACCCAAACAATTGACTCTGCTTGAATCGAAAGAATACAAGTCTTTGTAAGGTTTGGTTATTTCAAGGCTTAATCTCTCCATCACCACCTTGGGCATGAGATTGTGTGAGGCACTAGAGTCTATCATAACATTGTGCAATATTTTGTCATGAATTTTTAAGCTGACATAGAAGGGAGGGGCAACTCCTTCTTGATAATTTTCCTCTACCTCAGGTCCAAACAACAACTCTGGCTTGTCATTGGTTAAATTTAGAGTGTCGGTGTCATTTCCTATGTTCAAAGCTTTCAAAACTTGGAACCTATATACATCTTGGGTTACCAGTCCAGTAAGGGGTATGCTTATTTTGATCTTGGCAATCTCACCCTCAAAGCTGAATGGTGCTAGTGTTTTTGGTATAATTACATCAGTTTTGTCACACATAGTCTTTTTAGCAATTTTGGTTTGCTTATTTTTATTAGGACTATCATTTAGAGCAGTTTTTCCATGGCCACTAGTTTATGTACTAGGGCAGCTTGGGTCACCATTTTGTTGGCTAGTTTTATCTTTGTTTTGATTAGATTTCTTAGCCGTTGTGGTGGTGTTTTTTGCTGTTTTCTTAAGGATGTTTTCAAGGGTATTTCTAATAGTAGTTTCTAATTTTTTCTTTTTGGAGGCATCTTGAGTTTTCTTACTCCTAAGGTCATATTTCCTATGGACCTCCATTATGGCATTTTCAAATCCCAATTTGTACTCTTCCAAATCGTCATATGTCCTATAAGTTTGGTTTGAGGAAAAAATCCCTTGTTCTTATTTTGTGAGAAAAACATCACCCTCATTGTCAGAACCGATCAGATTTACATGGTTTTCTCCCAATTATTCAACCCTTCTTTCCTCTTCATCTACATAGTTGTCTTGGAAATGAGGCCAGATTTGTTGTTCATTGTCTCTTTGTTTGTTTTAGGGAGGGTCTCTTCTTAAGTTTTGGTTTCTATTTCTGTTTTGGGGATTTGATTTGTTTTCCCTAGGAGGTGATATTTCATTCAAGTAGATCCTCTCCATCATTCTTTGCATTACCCTCACTAGATTGTCAATTTTAGCATCCGAGGTGAAGGCCATGGTTTCATCTTTGTATATAACTGTCTTTTCTGACCTCGTCTTAGCCCTCTTCTCAATCAGATTGGCCTCTACACTCACAACTCCCCTTTGCATGTCTTCTAAGGTTAGGGGATCTCTTTCTCTCAATTTGTAGGTCATGTTTAGATCAAAACCCTTTGAAAATTTTGCTAAGGTGTAAAATAACGCAAATCATCAAGATTATAGTAGGAGGCCAATATGGAGAACCTTATTTAACATTTATAACAACACATCAGATGTACAATGAGGCCCATAATATGTACAAGAGGAAATAGAAGTCTCCAATGAAGAAAAATCCTCAAAAAGAGGTGCAACAACCATGAAAATGGATAGAAACTGCCATGAAAACATTATTTTTATTAGGCTACAATAGCTGTTGATTACAACTGAGATCTAGAGCAAAATAATGCATGAAAATTCAGATCTATGATAGATCCATACATTATAAAGACTCTTGTTCAAATATCCTTTGGGGTTTTCAGCAATACATGAAGCACATGGAGTAGATCTGAGATCAAAAGTTGTAGATCGGTAGAAATCTTTAGATATTCAGGAATATTCAGATCTGATCTAATGTATACAATAATATGATCCTCTTTAGTGGATCTCAAAGGTGAAGGGTAGATCCCCAACACATGAAAATCACTCGTCTAAAACCTAGATGAATTAGTTGAGGAAGAAATTAATCAAGAAACAGAAGAGAATCCTCAGGATCCAACTGAAAACATGAATAATGATGATTCATCATCCCTTTTAGAAGAGGCTCAAAAAGACATCCAACCTCAAAACCAGTTAACGCAAGAGAAAGAGGACTGTTCTACTTCTGTTTATGCTGAAAGAGAAATCTCTCCTTTGACAGAAGAAGAAATTGATCAAATACTAAACAAGAAGCCAAACTCTGAAATTTTTTATAAAACAAACACTCTTTCCCATTCACCTAATAAAATTTTTTGTAAAAATTTAGAAAGTTCCCTTGTAGATCAGAATAAAGAAAGAACTGCTGATAATCCAGTATGTTTGATTGGTGACATTAATTACATTAATGATTTTCCTAATTTTGATCTGTCTAATGATGATATTTTCCAGACAGAAGTTGATCTTGTAGGACCATAATTAGTAAATTTTTGGGAGGAAGATCAGTTCCACCAACTCCAAGAAAGTAATGAGCCAAAGTAGAATATTTATGATACTGATGAAGAAAACTTTAAGAATGCAGAAGAGGGCGAAGAATCTTTGAATCTTTTATCTGCTTCATTAAAACTCATCAGTAACAGTTTTCACGTGATTGGAAGTTAGCAACCTTTTAGCTTAAATGTTGAAATTGAAAAGAAAGAGGAATTTCCTAAGCGGGATGAATATAAGCAACCTTCTCCTGAAAGGGTTGAGGTAATCAATGATACCCCTGCTCAAGAATATCATGAAATATTCATAGAATTCAATCCATTAAATCAGAGCATACCAGGACTACAAGAGGACAATGCTGCAATATATGATGAGTCCTCCAGTTCAGATCACAATGAATATGAGGAAGAAGTTCTTTCTCAAAAGAATCTTAATCTTAATCCAGTGGAGGAAAAAGTAATCCTGGTTGAAAACTATCTTTCAAATACTCACAACCAGGTATTATTTCAAGATCCCTATGCAGATTTTTTGAAGACATTGAAAAGGGAATAAATGTTGTTAAGAGCAGTATGTTGCAAATATTAAGAAAATTTTCTAGCACTGCTGCTAAAGATCAAGGGAGATGGGAGTGGTCCTTTTATTTATCCACCATGCTCAAAGAGATGAGCAAAGACTAGTCATGGAACCATCTGATTGACTGGATGTATTGGAAAAGAGAGTTTATTAGCTAAATATGTAAATCTTTCAGAGTTAGATTAGGGTAGGTAGGAATGACAATAAAGCTCAGACTTTGAGCATTTAGTTATTTTTTTGTTTTCTACCTTTGAATTAAAAAAGAAAAAGAAAAAATACAAAAACAATAGAAAAAGAGAAAAAGAGGGCAGAAATAAAATAAGAAAGGTACAACCCCATACCAAAAAATAAAGGAAAAATCTCAAAGTGTGTAAGCTTAAATGCCACTACTAAAAAGAGAGCACTGCTATTTAGTCATACAACCTAATCATGAATATATAGTTTTCAATTTACTGCTGATAGGTTAGTAAATCAGATTTGCCAAACTATTTAATCTTGGCTTATCAGTATATTAGATTAGGAATAGAAATAAATGGCTCTAATTAGACCAAAATCTGAGCCAAAGAAAGTGAAAGAATGGTTCAACATGCCAAAAATCTGAACCAAGAAAGACTAGAAAAGAGCAGCTCTAAAAAGATTAAAACCAGAGATGTAAGAAAAAGTGAAGGATGTCTTTTATTTTTTAGATCTTAAGCCTTCACATTTTTGTGTTTATTTTGCAAATAAAGTCTATGTGCAGCTTGTACATACAACCATAGACACCATGGAAAATCAGACAGTTTAATCCTGATTTGATTGTGCTTCAATTTCTGTTTTAGAATATAGAGAATAAGATCTATCAGAAAGTTTAATCCTGGCAGATAGAAGCTTAGGTAGAGAATTTATGAGTTCAACTGCTTAATCTGAACTCATGGCAGAAATGAGGGTAGATTTAGATTAGCTTTTTCTGTTTTCAAAAGAATAAAATGTTGATGACAAAGGTCTGCAAGTCCAAATTCACCTTCTGAAGAAAAAATGTTAGGACGTAGGTTATGTGGGTGGAAATTTTGGGAGAAATTGGTTTGCTGATATGAAATACTGATCATCTTTTCTAAACAACATGATCAAAGAAGAAGCAGGTTGTCAATAGATAAAGCACAAGTCTACATCCCAGAGATAAATATCTGAAGTTCTTGACACCTCCAAGGAGGTGCCATCCCCAAGTGGAGCCACTATTGTCCATCAGTAAATTTTGTTTCAGCAAATGATGGCTAAAACAAGTCTTATGGTCTTCAAGAAACAAATTTCCTGCAAGATTTGTGACTTCATGCAGCCCCTTTGTGTCCCTTGTCCAAAAGGACCTTTTCCCTGATATTTTCACTTCAAAACCCTTCAAAATTCTGCTGTTCCTAAAAAGAAAGAAAACTGTTTCCTAAAAGGCTCCATTTTCATCACTTCATTCCCTCCATTTTTCATAAAATGCCCTCTTTCCTCTTCATTTTCCTAAAAACCTTAAAAAAAAACCCCATTTAAACCTACAAAACCCTTTTATTTGGTTCAAAAATGCTCATTTTGACCTATCGAAACATCCAAAAAGGCTTTAAAAAACCCTTGTTTCTTTCCCTTTATGACCTTTTTTATATGTAGGCTTTAAGCCCCTGAGGGCTTAAGCCATTCGCTCCTTTTCTGCATATATCCGAGCGTTATGTCCGAGCGCCCAAACCCCGTCGCATCAACATTTCTTATATGAACCTGCATTTCCTTTGCAAATTTCTCCCCACTGATGCGATTAGCCCTTCTATCCTTGGTCCCTGGTCACTTCTCCTCCACAGGATCATGACCTAGCATTAAACTTCGCCCCTGGCCTTAACCATTATTTTCCCCCGCGCCCTTTGTAAAAACACATTTTTCCTTTGAAATCTCCCCGCACTATGCATACCTCCTGAGCGATCTTGACCGTCGATCTTATCGATTTGACGGTCATCGCATTCCCTCTCCATCCCCCAATCGCTTGAACCATATCTATCCGTTCACCCCAATAAATCAAATCTCCACCATCGATTTATTTAAAAAACTGACCCTCGTTCGTCCTGACACCAAACCCCTCCAGACCCACTTAGTACTCCCACTGTGCAAATGTTCCACCAATCTCCCGCTACCACCTGTCTCCCAGTACAACTTCCGCTCGCGCACCTTTCCCATCGCGTTCTCTCCTGACCGTTGGATCCGCCCTTCCTCATCCAACGGTTGACATCGCATATCACATAACTTTTGTGTCCGAGGTTTAACAACCAAACATCGCGTGAGACCGCTAGTTTTTTGGGAGCCACGCAACACATTTTGGTTGGATCGCATTCGATTCAAGGCAAACCACTTACCGCCTGAAGGTCACGTGAGAACCATTCGTGGTTTTTGCAAAACCACCGAACTGTAATTTCGCGCCATATGAAATTTTAAACCTGATTTTCGTAGGTTTTCTTCATTTAACCTCTCCCGCTCCTCTGCATAAGCTCCTTCTTCCCTTCGCCAGCCTTCTAAGCAGTTTCACCCACATAACGCAAGATTTTATAATAAATTTTTTGTTTTTTGCAGGATTTACGATGAGTTTGAAGCAAAAACCCTCCCCATAGTCCAGTAAAGGGTAGGGCTAGAAGATAAGGACTCTCGTGGTCCAAACAGAAGTTAAAAGATCATGAAAAAGGGACTACCAGTCATCATTTCATAGTTGATCCGTGCTTTATGAGCACTGGTGAAATGGTCAAACCCTCCAACGCACTATAAGCCAACTGTACATGACCAAGAAGAAAAAACAGTGAAGATAAAGGTTGAAGATTAAAGGCATAATATTACACTTTAAAGGAAAAAAACACAGGATAAGGGTTAAATACATAAAATTTGAAGCCTAAAACACTGAAGATTAAAGGTTTCCAGGGTAAATTACATGGTTTTTAATCAATGTTGCATAAACATTGGTTATTCAAATAAAACCCTCAGCGCTCCAAGATACCTGTTCACAGTAGAGAAGAGATCATGCATAAAAGACAAGGGATTAAAAGTCAAAGGTTGAAGATTAAAGGCACCGAAGCCTAATTCAGTTGAAAAGGGCAAAAGATAGATGACTAAATCCAAATCAGTGAATACAGTCAGCAGATAAATTTTACGGCTCCGAAGATAATTTCAAAGGCCTTAAAGCAAGGATTAGGGCCTAATCAGTATTTAAAGCAGCAGATCATGAAAAATTAACAAAGAGAGCCTTCAAATGCCACATAATTGAGGCTGTTACTCCTCAAAATGCCACCCACCAACTGATTTCACCTAAAAGAGTGCATATTAATTACACAGTCAGAGATATTTCTAAAGACAGCTTAGAATTTATGGCCAGCCTACCAAAAGCCCCCAAAGTAAAAAATGTGACTTTAGTTGAGGAACTTTAATGTAATAATCAATTAGCAGAGTTAAAAACATTTGAAACCCATTTGTCCCTTCAAAGGCTGAAAGCCCCCAAAGTAAAAAATGTGACTTTAGTTGAGGAAATTTAATGTAATAATCAATTAGCAGAGTTAAAAACATTTGAAACCCATTTGTCCCTTCAAAGGCTGAGAAGCACTTACTCTGCATTAACTGAATTGATATACCTTTCTTTCACTCCACCTCCTCATTATTCTATAAATACTTCTCTAGAAGAGAGTATTGGGGTTGGTCTTTGAATACTCATTGAGTGTAAATAGCTTTGAAGTTGTTGAAGCTCTATTTTATAATAGAAGAAAGATAGGCTGAGATGAGAAGTCTGAAGCTGTAAAGGCCCACTGGACTTGAAGATTGTAACTCGTTTGAACATCAAATACAAGAAGATTTATGGGATCCTGGTCTATGTCAATGGTGATGTTTTTCTTATTCTAAATTGTTATTTTTCTATTGTTTTCCATACTGTCCATTTTCTCTGATAAAGAACAAAAAATATAGATTAGGATTTATTGTCAAGTACCCTAAATCTCACTGATAAAAATTTATCTTTATGTTTTCTGCTAATTATGTATTTGAGGATAATTCAATAGAATGTGATCAGTCAAGGAATGTTGGTGAGCCCTTGTCTTGCTGAATAAAACTTTAGATTCTGTCCTCAAATGTTCTTGAAAAGCCTGCTAAGTAAAGTTGAACTAGGGAAGTCTATGGTTAGCCCTGTCCTCTAGTTTCTTCTGCAACAGTAGCTTTGAAAAGTTCCCTAAGAGTATGCCAAAAGCAGGATAGGTTCAAAGTCCTTACCTGATCTTAGGCTATTCTTCGTTTATCTTAAATGTTGTCTTGGAAAGTCTGCTTAGTAAAGTTGAACTAGGGAAGTCTATGGTTAGCCCTATCCTCTAGTTTCTTCTCCAACAATAGCTTTGAAAAATTCCCTAAGAGTATTGCCAAAAGCAAGATATGTTCAAAGTCATTACCTGATCTTAGGTTATTATTTGCCTATATTTAATGTTTTTCATTGAGAATATGCTGAAAGTAGGCTAGATTCAAAGTTCTTACTTGATCTTAAGATATTCTTCGTTTTCCTTTGAGTATGATGAAAGCAGGCTAGGTTAAAAGTCCTTACTTGATCGTAAGCTGCTCTTTGTTTTCTTATATGTTTGATTATTTCATCACTTCTTAATGTTTCATACCATAAATCAACTTAAAGAGATCTATTGACATAGATGACTTGCCCCATAGACCACTCTTGAAACTTGTTGTCCAATTAAACCCTTTTGTGACTCCATAGCCCAATGGATTGACACTGTTTCTTACCTATCTTATCAGCTGAACCATTTTCAACCTACTCACAAATTTACCCTTCAAAAGACTTCCTTAATTTTAATGATATTCATCCCAACCAAACAAACAAAAACCTTGTGCTTTATAGATAGCCTAATATCATATCATAAGCATTGAAGATCATATCTTTGAAAACAATTATAAAGAGAGATCCCTCTCTGAATCTGGGAGGGCTAGATCCTAGGATTCCAAAGTGGTTTTGATGTTGGCTCTGCAGCGTTTGTTCTTGCCAATATTGCAAACTACAGAGACCTAACAGAGTGGCGACCATACTGGGGAGATTATTGAGTAATAGATAACTTCACAACTCAATTAACCCCTATATCTAAATAAATCAAGTATCATCAAGACTGGTTATTATTTGATTGTTGATGGTGAACAACAACCAAACCTTGAAAACAAGTAAAAATCCTTCACTTGGCGAGTCCATTGGTATTTAGTAGGCCTGCTGACCCCACTAGTTTTTTCCTAAGACTCCACTGGGAAATTCTGAGTCAAATACATTTTGTACATCCTTAAGACCTCATAAGACCCAAAATTTTTCAGATTAGTATTTAAATAAATCAATGGTGGTGGACCATAAAACATTTTACCTTAGAAAAGTAAAAATCCTTCACCTGTCGACTCCACAACTCCTAAAAGACCAAATGAATCCATTGGTAGAAGACTCTGAACTGGTTAAATAGATACAGTGACCTCTTGTATGATTTCCAAACACGATTCCAAGGATACAACGAAGATATGCCCCAATTAATAGAGAGCATATCCCTGGGTTCCCACATAAGATGCCCCAGGTGAATTGGGATGAAAACTTGCCTGTTTTTCAAGGTGAAGAGTTTGATGACCCTTTGTTACATCTCATCAAATTTCATATACAAGTATGGATGTTAAAAGTGGAATGGCATGAAGACTGCCTTGCGAAAATGTTCATGTTGATATTAGAAGGAAAAGCAAGGGATTGGTATGAATGGTTGATGACTGGTAGTTTGTTTTCTCTAAGAGACTTCCACATGATATTTTATGATCATTATAAAGAAAAATCCTTGTATCTATCATTGGATCGAAGTTTTTGTAATAAATCTGAAGGCCTCATAGAATACCTTGCAGGCATTTATGAAGATTTGCAAAATTGGCAGCCTGAGGATCTCATTGCAGCCATCCATGAATTTCATACCCAAGACAACTATCATAAAAAACTAGATGAATTATTTGAGGAAGAAATTAATCAAGAAACAGAAGAGAATCCTTAGGATCCAACTGAAAACATGACTAATGATGATTCATCATCCCTTTTGGAAGAGGCTCAAGAAGATATCCAGCCTCAAAACCAGTTAACACAAGAGAAAGAGGACTGTTCTACTTCTGTTTATGCTGAAAGATAAATCTCTCCTTTGAAAAAAGAAAAAATTAATCAAATATTAAACAAGCAGCCAACCTCTGAATATTTTTATAAAACAAACACTCTTTCCCATTCACCTAATAAACTTTGTTGTAAAAATTTAGAAAGTTCCCTTGTAGATCAGAATAAACAAAGACCTGCTGATAATCCAGTATGTTTGATTGGTGACATTAATTACATTAATGATTTTCCTAATTTTGATCTATCTAATGATGATATTTTCCAATCAGAAGTTGATCTTGTAGGACCATCATTGGTAGATTTGTGGGAGGAAGATCAGTTCCACCAACTTCAAGAAAGTAATGAGTCGAAGAAAACTATTTATGATACTGATGAAGAAAGCTTTAAGAATGCAGAAGAAGGCGAAGGATATTTGAATCTTTGCTCTGCTTCATTACAGCTCATAAGTAACAGTTTTCATGTGATTAGAAGTCAGCAACCTTTCAGCTTAAATGATGAAATTGAAAAGAAAGAGGAATTTCCTGAGCAGGATGAATATAAGAAACCTTCTCCTGAAAGGGTTGAGGTAATCAAAGAGACCTCTGCTCAAGAATATCATGACCTCTTCACAGAATTCAGTCCATTAAATCAGAGCATACCAGGACTGCAAGAGGAAAATGCTGCAATATATGATGAGTCCTCCAGTTCAGATCACAATGAAGATGAGGAAGAAGTTCTTTCTCAAAAGAATCTTAATCTTGATCTAGTGGAGGAAAAAAGTAATCCTGTTTGAAAACTATCTTTTAAATACTCACAACCAGGTATTATTTCAAGATCCCTATGCATATTTTTTGAAGACATTTGAAAAGGGAATAAATGTTGTTAAGAGCAGTATGTTGCAAATAGCAAGAAAATTTTCTAGCACTGCTGCTAAAGATCAAGGGAGATGGGAGTGGTCCTTTTGTTTATCCACCATTCTCAAAGAGATGAGCAAAGACCAGTCATAGAACCATCTGATTGACTGGATCTATTGGAAAAGAGAGTTTATTAGCTAAATATGTAAATATTTCAGACTTAGATTAGGGTAGGTAGGAATGACAATAAAGCTCAACCTTTGAGCATTTAGTTAGTTTTTTGTTTTCTGCCTTTAAATTAAAAAAAAAAAAGAAAATACAAAAACAATAGAAAAAGAGAAAAAGAGGGCAGAAATAAAATAATAAAGGTACAGCCCCATACTAAAAAAGAAAGGAAAAATCTAAAAGTGTGCAAGCTTAAATGCCACTACTAAAAAGAGAGCACTACGATTTAGTCATACAGCCTAATCATGACTATATAGTTTTCAATTTACTGCTGATAGGTTAGTAAATTATATTTTCCAAACTGTTTAATCTTGGATTATCAGTAGATTAGATTAGGAATAGAAAGAAATGGGTCTAATCAGACCAAAATCTGAGCCAAAGAAAGTGAAAGAATGGTTCAAACATGCCAAAAATATGAACTAAGAAAGACTAGAAAAGAGCAGCACTAAAAAGATTAAAACAAGAGCTATAAGAAAAAGTGAAGGATGTCTTTTATTTTTCAGATCTTAAGCCTTCACATTTTTGTTTTTATTTTTGCAAATAAAGTCTATGTGCAACTTGTACATACAACTATAGACACCATGGTGAATTAGACAGTTTAATCCTGATTTGACCGTGTTTCAATTTTTGTTTTAGAATAGAGAGAATAAGATCTGTTAGATAGTTTAATCCTGGCATATAGTAGCTTAGGTAGATAATTTATGAGTTCAACTGCTTAATCTGAACTCATGGTAGAAATAAGGGTAGATTTAGATTAGATTTTCCTGCTTTCAAAAGAATAAAATGTTGATGACAAAGGTTTGCAAGTCCAAATGCACCTTCTGAAGAAAAATTGTTAGGAGGTAGGCTGTGTAGGTAGAAAGTTTGGGATAAATTGGTTTGCTGATATGAAATACTGATCATCTTTTCTAAACAACATGATCAAAGAAGAAGCAGGTTGTCAATAGATAAAGCACATGTCTACATACCAGAGATAAATATCTGAAGTTCTTGACACCTCCTAGGAACTGCCATCCCCAAGTGGAGCCAATGTTAGCCAATCGGGGAAATTTTGTTTCAGCAAATGATGGCTAAAACAAGTCTTATGGGGTCTTAAGAAACAAATTTCTGCAAAATTTGTGACTTCTTGCAGCCCCTTTGTGTCCCTTGTCCAAAAGGACCCTTTTCCCCCGATATTTTCACTTCAAAAACCCTTCAAAATCTCGCTATTCCTAAAAAGATAACAAAACTGTTTCCCTAAAAAAGCTCCATTTTCATCACTTCATTCCCTCCATTTTTCATAAAATGCCCTCTTTTCCTCTTCATTTTCCTAAAAACCTTAAAAAAAAACCCCATTTAAAAGCTACAAAACCCTTTTATTTGCTTCAAAAATGCTCATTTTTGACCTATCGTAACATCCAAAAAGGCTTTAAAAACCCATTGTTTCTTTGCTCTTATGACCTTTTTTTATATGTAGGCTTTAAGCCCCGAGGGCTTAAGCCTTTCAGCTCCTTTTACTGCATATATTCGAGTGCTATGACCGAGCGCCCAAACCCCCAGTCGCATCGGCATTTCTTCTATGAACACGCATTTCCTTTTGCAAATTTCTCCGTCGATGTGATTAGCCCTATCTACTCCTTCTCTGGTCACATTTCTCCTCCATAGGACCATGACCTAGCATTAAACTTAGCCTCCGCTTTAACCATTATTTGCCCTACACCTATTGTAAAAACACATTTTCTCTTTGAAATATCCCCTCGCGCTATGCATACCTCCCGAGCGATCTTGACCGTCGATCTTATCGATTCAACGGTCATCGCATTCCCTCTCCATCCCCCCGATCGCCGACTCCATATCTATCCGTTCACCCCAATAAATCAAATCTCTATCGTCGATTTATTTAAACCAACGACCCTTTGTTCATCTCGCACCAAACCCTCCCGAACCACTTACTCCCCACAGCCCAAACACTCCACCAATCTCTCGTCACACTGTCTCCCCACTACAACTTTCGCTCGTGCACCTTTCCCCATCGTGTTCTCTCTCGACCGTTGGATCCACCCCCTCCTCATCTAATGGTCGACATCGCATATCGAAGAAACTTTTGCGTCGAGGTTTAACAACCAAACATTGTGCAAGACCATCTAGTTTTGTGAGAACGCATGGTCACATTTTTTGGTTGGATCATGTTCTGATTCAATGCAAACCACTTACTCAGAAGGTCACGCGAGAACCATTCGCGATTTTCATAAAACAACGACCTATACTTTCACGCCATATGCAATTTTTAAACCTAGTTTTCGCATGGGTCTTCTTCGTTTAGACCTCTCCTCGCTCCTCTCGACAAGTCTGCTTCCGCCCTCCGCTAAAAATTCCTAGACGAAGCTTTCACCCACATAACGCAGGATTTTATAATAAATTTGTGCGGGATTTACGATGAGTTTGAAGTAGAAACCCTCCCCATGTCGATAAGGGTAGGGTTAGAAGATAAGGACCCTCGTGGTCCAAACAAAGTTTAAAAGATCGATGCAAAAGGGACTACCAGTCATCATTTCATAGTTGATCCGTGTTTTATGAGCAACTGGTGACATGAGCCAAACCCTCCAACGCACATATAAGCCCACTTCTACATGACCAATGAAGAAAAATAGTGAAGATAAAAGGTTGAAGATTAGAGGCATAATCTTACACTTTAAAGGCAAAAAAACACAAGGATAAGGGTTAAATACATAAATTTTGAAGCCTAAAACACAAACAGACTAAAGGTTTCTAGGTAAATTACATGGTTTTTAATTAATGTTGCATAAACATTGGTTATTCAAATAAAAACCCTCAAATGCTCAAGATACCTGTTTCAATAGCAGAGAGGAGATCATAAAAGACAAAGCGATTAAAATTAAAAGGTTGAAAGATTAAAGGCAATCGGAGCCTAATTCATTTGAAAAGGGCAAAAGACATATGACTAAAAGCCAAATTAGTGAATACAAACAGAGATAAAGTTTAAGGCTCACGAAGATAATTTTAAAAGGCCTTAAAGCAAGAATTAGGCCTAATCGAATTTAAAGCAAGCAGACATGCAAATTAACAAAGAGAGCCCTCCATTCACATCATTGAGGTCATATCTCAAAATGCCACCCACCAGACTGATTTTACCTAAAAAGAGTGCATATTAATTACACAATCAGAGATATTTCTAAAGATAGCTCGAATTTATGGCCAAACCCACAGAAAGCCCCTCAAAAGTCAACAAAAGTGACTTTAGTTGATGAACTTTAATGTAATAATCAATTAAATGAGAGTTAAAAACATTTGGAAAAACTTCTCCATTTGTCCCTTTAAAGGCCAAGAAGCACTTACTGCTCCATTAACCCACCCGATAGACCTTTCTTTCACTCCACCTCCTCATTATTCTATAAATACTTCTCTAGAAGAGAGTATTGGGGATTGGTCTTTGAATACTCATTGAGTGTAACTAGCTTTGAAGCTCTAAAGCTTTTGTTTTGTAATAGAAGAAAGATAGGTGAGATGAGACGTCTTTGAAAGCTGTAAAGACCCATCGCACTTGAAGATTGTAAACTGGTTTTAACATCAAATACAAGTCGATTTATGGGATCCCTGGTCTATTTCAATGGTGATGTTTTTCTTATTGTAAATTTTTATTTTTCTCATGTTTTCCATATCGTCCATTTCTTTTTAATAAAGAACAACAAAATATAGATTAGGATTTACTGTATGTACCATAAATCTCACCGATAAATCTTTATCTTTATGTTTTCTTCTAATTGTGTATTTGAGGATAATTCAATAGAATGTGATCATCGAGAATGTTGGTGAGCCCTTGTCTTATTGAGTAAAACTTAGATTCTGTCCTTCGAATGTTCTTGGAAAAGTATGCTAATTAAAGTTGAACTAGGAAGCCCATGGTTAGTCCCTATCCTCTGGGTTTCTTCGCAATGATAGCTTTGAAAATTTCCTTAAGAGTATGCCAAAATCGGGATAGGTTCAAAAGTCCTTACCCGATCTTAGGCTATTCTTCGTTTATCTTAAATGTTGTCTTGGAAAAGTTGCTTAGTAAAGTTGAACTCAGGGAAGTCTATGGTTAGCCCTATCCTCTAGTTTTCTTCTCCAATCAATAGCTTTTGAAAAGTTCCCCTAAGAGTATTTCAAAAGTAGGATAGGTTCAAAGTCCTTACTGATCTTAGTGTTATTCTTTTGTCTATCTTTAATGTTTTTCATTGAGAATGTGCTAGAAAAGCGATGCTAGATTCAAATTTTTATTACTTGATCTTAAGCTATTCTTTGTTTTCCTTTGAGTATGATGAAAGCTGGTGCTAGAGTAAAAGTCCTTACTTGATCTTAAGTCGCTCTTTGTTTTCTTATATGTTTGATTCTTTCATCACTTGATGCTTTTAATACCATAAATACAACTTAAAGAGATCTATTGACATAGATGACTTGCCCCATAGATCACTCTTGAAACACTTGTTGTCCAATTAAACCCTTTTGTGACTCCATAGCCCAATGGATTGACATTGTTTTCTACCTATCTTATCACCCTAACCATTTTTTCAACCTACTCACAACTTTTTACCCTTCAAAAGACTTTCTTCATTTTAATGATATTCATCCCAACAAAACAAACAAAAACCTTGTGCTTTGTAGCTCACAAATATCATATCATAAGCATTTCAAGATCATATCTTTCGAAAACACTTATAAAGAGAGATCCTCTCTCGAATCTGAGAGGGCTAGATCCTAGGATTCCAAAGTGGTTTTGATGTTGGCTCTGAAGTTTTTGTTTCTTGCCAATCTTGGAAAACTACAGAGACCTAACACAGGGTGATGAGCGGTTGATACACTCATGCAAGGCGAGATCTTGTAAAGGAGTTTGAGATATGATTTGGGCCTCCTTCTATTATTTCCTTGGATTGGAAAATATGGAAGTGGGAAGGTGAACTGTTTGTGTCTCAAGGCAAGTATACCCGGGGAGATACTGGAGAAGTTTCACATGCAGAGGTTGCAAGCCTATCAACACTCCTCTTCCAAGAAATTGGAAGAAAGAGGATGTTAGCATCGCGAGAGGTAGTGGATGCCACTCTGTTTATCGACAGTTAGTAAGGGTTCACTCATGTATTTAGTCACACAAGACCGTACACATATGCTATGTGGTGAACCAGCTTTCACAAAGTTGATGGTTAAGCCTACCAAGCTCTCTTGGAAGGCAGCAAAGCATGTCCCCGAGATATCTCAGGGGGCACATCCGAGTATGGCTTATGGTACAGACAGATGGATGAGGTGAAGTTGCATGGCTTCATGGATGCAGATTGAGCAGAAAGCCCAACAAACAGAAGAGCACATCAGGGGAGGGGATTTTTAGTATCGGACTCTACGACATTTTCTTGGTACGAAGAGAAACAAATATCCGTGGCACTCGGTTCAACGGAAGAAGTATACATGGCAAGCAAGTCAAGCTACATGTGAGGCTATCTCGGATGAGGAAGATTTACTAGTTGGTTTGTTCGTGTCACATTTAGATCCCACTGTGATACATTGTGATAATTAGAGTTGCATTAAACTACTTGGTTAATCCGTGTTTCATGATAGATATAAACATATTGATATCTAGTATCATCATATCAGAGATTGTGTGCAGACAAAGATCATGTTGCTTCAAAGTACATTCCTACGGGAGGATCGATGCGATATATTATGATGAAGGCGCTCACCAGGAGAAAATTTAATACCATAGAGGCAGGATCTGGGGTGAAGGATCAATCCATATCTTGTTGATAGGGGAGTGTTGAGATTCAACAAGATGATGACCTTAGTGAAAAGAGTCACCCTCACTAAGTGGGCCCGTGAGGGATATTTTTCGCGCAAGTCTATTTTTAGACATGGTGATCATATTTCAAAAGTTGCAGGGATGCTTATTTTTGGATGGTTGGTCAGTTGGAAAAATATGAAATTCTATTTTTAGAATATTAGAGTGAAGTCTATTTATAGATTGTCGATCTAAAAATAGATGCATGTCGATTTATTATTAGCTCTTAATAATAATCGACACTAAAACAACAACTTATTCTCTTGGAGCACTTCAGCTCGGGGCACGAGATGTGGCACATCGAAGGACCGAGGAATTGCTTAAATTCCCAAGGGTTTAATGGAGCTAATGCATGGAGGACTCACTTAGAACCCAAATGGCGAGTTATGACACAGTTGGAAGAAGTAGTTATGGAGTTTTATTCAGTTTAACTCAATTAGGACTGATTGAGCTAGTTGTATCTAGTCTAATTGAATGATGACACTGAGAGTGGAGTGAATTAATTAGTTAATTAATTCACAAATAATAACTCATTAATCAAATCGAACAATACAACAGTTTAACTACAAGCGTGCATGGTGCAGTTTTAGATGGAGACCCTAGTGGAGAGATAGGTGAAAGGAAAGATAGACTATCCAGTTGTGACTATAGTGATGCATTGATTGCATCACACACACATTGGAGTTACAATGAGGATTGCGTACCAAGGCAAGAGTAATTCAAATTCATTCAGAGCTATTCTTCATAGGATAGCTGAGTGGAGAGCGAGGCAGCTAGCAAGAGGCAAAGATCGGTGCATGGATTTGCAAGATTGCATTTCTGATTAGTGTATGACGTATTTTAATGCACCGAGATCTTGATGACTTTGTATGAGGATTGTCATATGATTCCATGATACATAATATATAGTTGGGGTTTTCAACTTGTGCTTTCCCGGATAAACCTATGTTATGTGTGATTGATTATTTTTGTTTTTATGCTTCACTGTGTGTGCAATTAATTTTTTCCCAAAAAGATTAACAAGTGAAATTGATTCAAGTATTTTGCATAAAATTTAAATAGTGTGAGATCAGGTGAATCAAGGACATATGCATTCTTAGTGCATATAATATCTACATCTCTCACCGTGATGTTGATCTCATTATTGTTTCATTCGATTTTGTGACACAAATTTAGGTTGTCCTTTAAGAGTTGGAGAACTTCTTGTTGATGTTCGATGTGATCTTCCACCGCTTGAACCTTCGATTTTTTTCTTAAATATGAGGTGATTGATGGTGGATGATAGTCCATAAACTTTCATAAATGGGGGTCATTTTTTGTTGTATGAGTGGAAGAAGTGTTATACCACCATTCACTAGAGGGTAACCACTTGATCCATTGTGTTTAAGTTTAATGATATAAAAACAACGAAGATATCCTTCCAAAACATTTATTTACTATCTCAATTTGACCATTGATTGAGGATGATAAGATGAGCTATGAGCTAATTGAGTACCCAAAAAAGAAAATAACTCCATCCAAAAATTTCAAAGAAAATGGGATCTCTGTCACTCACAATCACCCTTGGGTTTCCATGTAGCTTTTGAATTAGTGTCCCTAAATGTAGTAGCAACTTTGACTTTCTTTAAATGGATGAGATAATGCACAAAAGTCTGTATACTTGGTAAGTCTATCAACTACCACCATGATGATACTCTTTTCCTTCGGACTTAGGTAAATCATGATAAAATCCATTGAAATCTCCTCCCAACGTTGACTTGGAATGGATAAAGGAAGACCCGAGGTCTTAATTGTCTTCCGAATTTTATTCTGCGTCGAGAAACCAAACATTCTGCACAAACTTTAATATCGGATGTAAGCGTCATCCCAAAAAATTCTTTCTTCTACCCTATGGTAAGTTTTTTAAAAATCTCGAGTGTGTCCTCCTAAAGGAGATAGTGTGTAATTCCAAAATAATTCATCAACCGTCATGAGAATGGGAAATTTATCTTTATAATGATGAGTTTATTGAGCTCCCTATACTCCGGACATGCATCATGATCCATCCTTCTTGTGTACCAATACCACGGAGCAGTAGAAAGAACTTCTGACTAGGTTGAATTATACCTGACTCTCTAACATTTCGTAATCATATAGCCATGCTCTTTTGGACATAAGGATATCTATAAGGCCTGATTTTTGGAGGAACACTTCACAGAATCAATGAATAGCATGATCATGATCACAAAATAGGTGGGAGTCCTTTTGGAGTTTTAAAAAACCTTATAATGATTGTCCAAGACTTTTTTGGAGATCTGCAGAAATATATGATTTTTGATGTTGAACTTCTAGTGAGCATAATTAGTGCAATTATGCCTCGTGTTATTTTCTTAGAGATGATTTGTCATGACATTATAGCTTATTATCTTTCCCAGCTTCCCTTCAATACCCTCGTAATTCGACTTCCTTTCCTCTAGAAAAAAAATTCAAGAAAAGTTCTTGAAAATTAAAAGCTACCGTCCTAAACATTGCAACCTATTGTACTCCTAGTACAACATCAAAGACTCACATAGGAATGGAAAAGAATTGGACTATTCAATACATATTCTCCATGGTTAGCTTGATATTATGGCATTTTCCGAGCAATTTATAGTTCCTCCATTTGCAACCATCACTTGACATTCTGTGCTGGGTATAGCAAGGGGTTACAATTCAATTCCTTGGCTACCTTATAATGAATAAAAATTATAGGGTACTACCAATCAATCAACACTATTACCTTTTTCTTCTTGATATGTCCTTCTATCTTGAGATTTGAGAGAGTGGTAATTCCTGCCAATGCATTACATGATATGAGTTGAGACTCATTTCTTCCTCTTCTTGGGTTGGTTCTGGGTGTATATCCTTCTATGGTTCATTTTCCTTCTTCCTCTTCACAATCTATGTAAAATAATTTCTTCTCGGGGACACTTATGACACTTTAGTGTATTTTTCTATCACAAGCTGACCCTTTTGCTTTTTTTTCTTCCAATTGTTGTGGTGTCAACCCTTCAGAAGTTGTGGAAATCTAGGATTAGCAACACTTTCCCTCTTTATATAAGTGAGTGGTAGGCTTCCTTGTACGCCATAATTTTACATTCAATTTTTTCTTGCCAACTCGAATGCCTTCTCCAATGAATCGTGTTCCAAAACGCGAACTTTATGTTGGATGTTATCCTTTAAATGTACCTATGAAGAGATCAATCCTCGTGTTCTCACGGGAATATCAGCTTACCTTATATTCAATTTCTTTGGAAGTCCTCAATGTAATCCCCACTTTAAACCCTTTTTGTTTGAGATTTATCAATTGGCTAAAGAAGGTGTTGCTCTTTGTATCCTCATAATGTACCTATCATTTCCTCCATAAAAATTGACCAAGTGACAATTGTTTTACGAGCAAAGCCATCGATACCATACAGATATATTTTTGTTCTAAATGTAAAGTTGCAATGCGTACCTTTTGTGTGTTTTTCACATTATGAGAATCAAAATATTGCTCCATATGTAGTATCCATGTTACAAGATCCTTTCCATCAACTTCTCATATCCATTTTTAGAATATGGTGGTTCTTTCACGCCAACATTAGATTTTGTAGAAATCACTATTAACATTTATTTTGTTCTCATCATGAGTTTCCTACTATCTTTTCTACCATTAGGGAAACATTTCTTGTATCAACTTTGTCAAACCTTCCATGTCTTCTTTTAGATCATTCTTCATGTTTTCCATTTTCTCATCGATCTTAGCTTCCATTTCATCCATCTTAGATTCCATGCCATCCATCTTAGATTCCATGCTAGCTTCCATGCCATCTATCTTAGATTCCATGCCATTCTTCAAACCATCCATATTAGATTCCATGCCTTTCTTAAAACCATCAATCTTAGTTTCCATGCCTTTCTTCAAAACTTCCATGTCATTTTTTGTTGCTCTTTGCGAGAGTGAAATTTGTTGCACTTATCTTGCCATTTTGTGATCTATCATGTTGCTATTCTTCGTCTTCATGAGTCATAGTAGAGATTTCTAAAGGATTAATGGGTGTTGAATTATTTTTAGAGGCCATTTTAGAATCCAATACCGATATCTATCTTATAATATGCCCCTTTGAATCAATTCAACTTTGATTCTTCAAACAATACTTATGCAATTCGGAAAAAAATACACACGTACTTTCTTTTGAGGAGCTCGATATTGAAATTCAATTATCTCTATAATTGCACATCTCCCAATATCTAAAATTTAATTCATGTATTATCCCTCCTAAAGCTTTATTTCAAATGCCATAGTTCTAATCGATTTGGATTCTTCAAGACAAAGTTATGTCCAATCTTCCCACAATGACCCAAATTTTTGGGATCGGTTCGGAGTTTGCGGAACTTGTAAGCACTTTGCCAAGTGTCACTCGATTTCCTCCTTTGGCTCTGAAATTGATAGACCGAAAAACTATAGTATGTGTACTTTGTGGCCACTTTCAAAGCATTCAATCGATGTGCCCTGGAGAGAGAGCTCGTGAATATTTTTCCCAATAATCACCTCTTTGAGATGAAATTAGAAGCCTCAAAAAAGCCCCAACTTCCAAAGATCTATATCTCGAGAAATATTGCACCAATATTTGAAATTTTATAGACAATGTTCCTCAAGATTTTAGCTGGGTTTCACACTATAAAAATTTCAGCTTTCTGAAACTTCGGAGAAAAAAAGTATATTACAAAAATATCACGATGACCTATTTAGGTTAAATTCAGGAGCTTACAAAAATGACCCAACTTACATGAGATCATATCTCCGAAAATATTGTGAACCAAGCTCTGAAAATTTTTGCGACGATGTTCCCTCAGGATTTTGGCTTCGCACTCTAAAAAATTTTAGATTCTGAAACTTTCAGTAGAAAAAAAATTATAGCGAAAAATTCCACGATGACCTTTGTTTGGAGCAGCGTGAAACCCTAGAATCTCAAAGCTCTGATACCAAATGTTGTGAAACCAACTCAAAAGAAGAAAAAGAGATATCAACGCCTTATAAATAAGCTACTCTAGGGGGGGAAACCTCCAATACATTACATGAATGAACAATTATTGGATGATTAAAATTACAAAAACCTCCTTTCTATACATAGGAGTCCATGGGGGCACAATGTAATCCTAGTGGGGCCACACTGTACTAATCCTAGTCGACCTAGCAATAATACATTTAAGGGGCAGTAATAATAACAATATGGGGGTTACAAGGGTACAATAATAACAATAAGGGGGTTACACTAACAACAATAAGGGACTATACTAGTAATATAGGGACCCTAACAAATAGTGAAACATTTTTCCATAAGGATAATGACAGGCAGTGAGATTTTCTAAAAGCTCACAATATTCAATGAATTTTTGTTTTTAGAAATATAGGATCAATATTTAGTCATATACATATGGTAAGTTACCGATGACTAAACAACTTACATAGGGGTGTAGATATGGAAACATGACCACTCACTCATGCAATCGAAACAGAGCTATATCAATTTGTATCCCCTCGCTCAAATCCCTCTTAAGATCAAGAAAAATACTCATTTGGTTGATGTTAAGAGGAGAATGATTCATAATGTACCCAACTGGGTGTTTTAACAGGGCTTTCCCAAGCCATGAGCCTTAAGGAAAATTTAGAAGAAAATTTGATAAAATTTTTTGTATTTCTAATCTTGATTTTCCGCAACATTTAGAAGGGCGAGCCTAGTCATAATCTAGATATCTCATTACTAACTGTGAGGATTTTTATGAGAATAGTACAACAATTGAACTACATTCAACTCTCTTATTCGCATTCCATGTATATTCAATGACTGAAATTTGGGGGGGTGTAAGGTAGTTTAAAATTTTCCTAGAAAAAACTTTAAATATCAATTGTGCTCTTAACTCCCAGCAAGAAAAATAATTAATTCAAGCATTGAAAAAATTTTTTCAAACACACTTGCTGAGAATATATAGACATGAGAGGCATTCACCCCAGTATACATGCATTCATTATGTCTATATAGAAGAGAATTCTAGGTTTCGTGAGATAGCCACAAAGGAGGATAAACTTCGCTTTAAGAGAAACTGTGAAAAGATGAATTGCATAAATTGTTAAATGTAGGGTTCATTTATCCTATCCCTCGGATAGCAGTGGGTATATCCACTTTTATTGTCCCTAAAAATAATGGTAAATTCTGAGTGTGTTTAGACTACAGGGAATTAAATAAAGGTACATTAAAATATCACTTTCCCTTGCCTTTTATCGACTGGGTAATCGACACTCTAGAAAGGGAAGAAATATTTTTCCTTCATAGATGGGCTCACATGGTGCAATCAAATTAGGATAGCTCTAGAGGAATAGGATGAGCAGCATTCACATGTCCCCTCGGGTTAACTATGCACAAGGTACCACCATTTGGTCTATGTAGTGCACTACATTACTTCACCAAGTAGTCCTTTGAGTATTTTCTCCCGACATTTTTTGCATGATTGTGTAGAGATCCATATGGATGAATTTACAATGATGGGTGATAATTTTGAAGAAGTTACATAATCTTAAGAAAGTTTTATAGAGATGTAGAGAAAATAATCCTTCACTAAGTAATGAAAAATGTTTTATGATTATTATTGAGGGTATTGTTTTTGGGTCATCATGTTTCCGCTATAGGAATTAAAGTTGACTAGACAAAGATTGAAGTTATTGTAAAGCTTTCCACCCACTATCCGACCAAAAAAGGAGTTTAAATTTTTTCAGACATGGAGTACTACTATAGATAGGTTTATTGAAAAGTTTACAAAGGTATCCTCTCCATTGTTTAAATTATTGACTAAAGAATTGAATTTCATTGGAATGATGAGTGTGAAATTGCGTTTGATACACTCGAGGAAAAATCTTTCTTTCGACACTATCTTGAGAGGCCCAGTATGGAAATTTCCCTTTCGCATTTTCATCGGTGTCTGATTTAGCCATAGAAGCGAGTATTGGGGTCAATGAAATCCCGTAATCCATGCTATTTATTTAGTTAATAAACATTTAACTCCTCTAGAACTTAATTACACTATAATCGAAAAATACTCCTTTCGTTGTGATTTATGCTATTAACAAAGTTTATACATTACATCATTGGCTATGAAATTTTTTGTACATATCGATCATTCTTCCATTTCATATCTCATGAAAAAAACCAATCACTAATAGCAGGGATCACTAGGTGGCTTTTATTGCCGCATGAATTTGACATCACAATATTGGATAGTGTGGGAAGAGAAAAATCATGTGTTGATTTCTATCTCAGGCTAAAACCACACAAGTGAGGATGTTATTATTAATGATAGCTTTATTGATGATAATATCTGTTTTTCCATTTTAGTCAAAACACCTTGGTTTTTCCAACTTGGAAAACTAATTTGCTATAGGAAAGTTGCCACCCTACTTTTCATCTAATCGAAAAATGAGAATTGTCGTGAAAAGTGTTGATTACTCTTGGATTAGGGAGACCTATTTTTCACTAGACTTAATTTTGATTATTTGTAGGTGTGCTTTAGAGAGGTTGAGATATATGATATATTGAGAGCTTGTCATGATTAACCTTGTGAGACACTTTGCGGATAAGTGAACATCCACAATATCCTCCACTTTAGAGTTACTATTGGCCAAGTCTCTTCAAAGATGTAAATGAGTATGTCCGTGAAATGTGATAGGCTGCCAGAGAACAGAGTGACCTGTTCAATAAGATGAAATGCCTTTTGTAGCTACAAGTTCTCAGTAGAACCACTGAGAAGTGGGATCTTGATTTTATATGTCCTATCAATCCTATGTTGAAAGGTAAGAAGTATATTTTAGTTTTCACTGATTATATACAGCAGTGTGGAAGCAAGAACACTACCTAAAGGGAACGAAAAGAAAGCAATGGTAGATTTTATTTTTTTATGATATTTTTGTAAGATTTGGGGTACCAAGGGATATAGTTACTTTGATCAAGGTAGCCCATTTAGTGTGAAATATTTTCGGCGGGGAATTGTATAGAAATATTAGATTACTCATCGGAAGTCCATCCCTTTACCATCCACGGGCCAATGGGTAGGTAGAATAAAAAATAAGGTTTTGGAGACAATCCTTAGAAAGACAACGCAACTACATAAGAAGGATTGGTCCGATCGACTTCTTGAGGTATTTTTGAGCTTTATAGGACGTGTGAGAAAAAACCAATGGCTTCTCCCCATATGAATTAGTGTAAGGAGAAAATGTTTTTACTCGCCTCATTGAATTTTTGATCATAACTTTCAAGATGGTAGCACATTTAGGTATACACTTTCGAGAAGGCACATCAACAAAGAATATTGCAAAGCTCAATGAGTTGGATGAGATTAGATAGGATGATTTCTAGTATATTGATCTAATCCAACAACAATGACCCAAATGGCATATGATAGATACATTAAAATGAAACAGCTTCAAAGAGGGAGACTCAACATTGTTGTATGACTCAAAATTTAAGAACTTTAAAGGGAAATGTAGCACACATTAGCTAGGTCCCCATGAAATTGATAAAGTTTTTTGATAATGGATCCGCTCGTAGTTAAAAGCTATTGATGATGGGAATGTTACCTTCTTGGTCAATCAGGCACGGACTAAGCTTTATATCAAAACCCCAATCTAAGGAGGAATTGGTGGAAGAAATGTGAAGAAAAGGAGTTGGAAATGGTGGGAGAGGGAGTTATTCCTCTCACTACCTCTTCTTGAGTTTCGTTGACACATTGAGCTCACTTTATTCCTCCCTCGTGCTCGATAAACCATGAGAGGAATGTCTATTGGGTACAGTGTTTTTTCCTTTTTCCAAGCCCAATGGACTAGTTACGAAAAAGGGAGCCCCCCTTGGAGTCTTTGTTTTTTTAGTATTTCGGACTCTAAAAATTGAAATCGGTGAGCATGGACTACCTCTGGGCTTGTAAAAAATACGGTTAGTAGATCCTTTGGGATCCTCTCAATAAATTTCTATTTTTTAGTTAATTTCTAGATTTCTCATGTTGATCTGATGTGGGATTCCTTAAGGCCCTCCTTACACTAGTAGAAAATGATGAAATTAATGACTAGGTGACTAAAAAAGTTAGTCATCGTAATGATTTCAAGTGAATTACTACTAAATTTGAGCGATTTAAGTGACCAAACTAAAAATGACTAACTTAAATGACTAATTTAGTCTAGGGATAAAATATACTATGATAATAAGTGACTAAAACTAAAAATTACTAACAAATGACTAATTTAGTTTAGGGATAAAATATACCATTAGATAATAAGTGAATAAACTAAAAGTGACTAACTTAAATGATTAATTTAGTCTAGGATTAAAATATATGACTAGATAATAAGTGAAAAAAATTAATAATGATTAATATAAATAACTATTATAGTCCAAGAATAAAATATGACCAAATAACAAGTACACCAAGTATATGAATTAGTAATTTTTTAATTGTGTCACTCCATAAATGGAAAATTGCAATTTTGATACCTAAGTGTTACATATTTTGCACGGAGGTCTCTGAATCCATCTGTAGTGTTAAAATTTAGAGACAATGGGGATCTATGAATCTATCTATAGTTTTAAAAATTTCGAATACCCTTTTTCGTCTCTAAAAAGTTTAATATCACGTGATGGATTCACTCTACAATTAACAATATAATTGCATGTATAATCTATCTACATTATATTAATGTCACTAACTATCAATTTTAGTAAAGTTGATATTTAGATGGTAAAATTAAAATTAATATTTATATTTCTTTAGCCATAAATTTTAATTTTTTAAACTTCATTGATTTATGTTAAAAGTGTGAGTTGTTTTTAAATCTAAGATTAAATCTTCATATTTACATTTAATAAATAGATAAACATAACATTTCTTATGTTAAAAGTGTGACTTAATTTAAATCTATGTATTAAATAATCATATTTACATTTGATAAATACTAAATAGATAAACCTAAAATATATATTTATAGACCTATTTAGTAAATAGGTATGGACCTTTAATTTTTTGTAAGTCAATGTTCTATTCATATAGGAAAAAAAGGGAGGTATATTCTACGCTTCGAAAAACATGTGGTCTCACTCATGAACGGGTTTTTTGACCAATACTTGCACCCGGATGACAAAAAATACAAAAGGGAAACTAGGTACATTGTCTATAAACCGTAGGGGAAAGAGGCACCAAAATACAAATAAAACATAAAAAAACACCTGAGAGCACTACTAGTCATACGACATGATGGAGCGAAGTTATCTGGGGATGTTCTAGAGGAATTGAGAGATAGAAGTCACACTAAACATGCCCTCTTCAAAGTGCGCCAGTGAAATTCTCTAAGCTTTTCAAAATTTATTATTTAAATTGATTTCTGGCTCTGGCCAAACCAAAGCACCAATGTCCCTCTGTACTTGGCACCGAAAATAGTAGTTGGTCCAACTTTTCCACATGTTCGTATGCTCTCTTGGCAACGAGCTATCTGAGCCATATGTCCACTCTTTCCATCAGGATATTGAGAAGTGTCAACTATTATCCAATCAACAATGTTGGATACCCTACCCTTCATTCAATTCTGTCGATTGCACCCACGATTCCCCTTTTTCCACCCTAAGGTTCTCCCTCCATGACCTCCACGTGACCTCACACACATCAAGGCACGGATGTCTATACTGGTCTTGCCACCGATGGGCAAGTTGCCACAGAGATAACTTTTCTGAAATCGGCCACACCCGTAGAGGGCTGATAGTGGTTAGCTAGGGGGAAACCCTCGCTAGCCGTGTGGGGTTTCAAAATTCACAAAGTCTAGAAAGCCGTATTCGGCATCCATGTGGATAGACTCTCCACCCGTGAGAAACCAAACACCACCACGATAGGAACCAAATGCCACCGCCCACCACACCAGAGAACCATAATACCATCACCCACTACCAAAAATGCAGACCAAATACCACCACTATAGATACCAAATGCTCTCCACTCATACACACCAAATACAAAATATTGAAAGGTAGATGAATAAAATGTATCCAGTACACTCGAGCGCAAATTCCCCTGCAACTAGTAACACTACGCTTTTCAGCGACCCGCCTCAGATCGCCCACCAATCCACCAAACACCTTTCAATACCCTACGCCTAAGGTCATGGAACTGGAAATTGAAAGTAGTTTTCCAACCTCTATGGAGTTTTATAATCATAATTTCACTTTTCCTTTGGAGATATCGAGAAAATAGGGCTTACCATAAGCCAAGGGGAAATGGAATGGAAGATCTCTCTTCCCTCTCACTTCCCCATCAGTTACAAATGCGTACAATAACAAAGGGATCGTGTAACAAGATCAAACTTGGACACCCTACTTCTAGAAAATTTTCTAAGACGAGCACACACAAACCATTCCCACCAAATAACCCTTTATGAGACACTTAGGTTTTTATCCCTGCGAGGCCACCTTGAGATCCATAAACACCAAAATTAGATGATCTCGAATATGGGAAAACTAGTTATTTGCTATGCTAGTTCCCTCATCAGTATTTAAAAATGTGTGATTAGGATCGTCTCAATTAACCACTTGTGAAGGGCTTTATGTGTCAAGTTCTCGCATGTGTTTGATGATCAAATCATGAGTTAATTAAATTTTTAAAAATTCATATATAGAAACTGAAATTAGGAAAAATAACTCACAACAATTTCACATAACAAAATGGGATGATAATGGAGTTCATCTTCCCGGCCACATCTCCATGGACTCGCTTTTTTAACTAGTTAGGCCCTCTTGAGATTAAGATTTAAATGTTCAATTACAAGCACATTTTGTGCTCCAATTGATTTAAAAACTATACCAATGGTTTAAGACACAAATATCGCAAAAATGACTATTCAATCTTCCTAATTTGTCACTGACATAGGGTTGACCTCCATCTTGGTGGCCATGGTTTGTTTAATCTCCAAAAGTAAAAATAACTCTTCAAAAGTGCTCCAACAACTCTGAAAATTATACCATTGTGTTTAAGCATCAACACATCTAAAAATGACCTGTTCATTCACTTCTATTTAACCTTCAACATCTAGGCATGGCCTTCTCCCGAGGTTCCCCACTCAAAATTCTTCAAGGCACAGTTTTGTGGAATTGCTCCTTTACTCGACAAGTTGTTCATTAGATTCATAGTATTCCAATTCTTATAGGAATGACTATTCCCGAGCTAAAATTGCCTAAAATTTCTGAAGACAGGGCCCTTCATTTAATTTTCCTCCAGATTCTCGCCCCTAAATCTTAAGAAACTCGTTAGCCCAACACCCCAGAGAATTCGCTTAATTTTCGTGGTATTTCAAACATTTATGCCAAATATTAACTTAGTCAATTAAGGACAAGCATGGGATAAGTGCATTAACGTGCACCGCTACGCTAATTTAAGCATTGCTCATGGTTATGTGGCGCAAAATAGCGGGAGGAGGGTTGGCCCGCGAGGTCGTCCTCCTTTCCGCCATCCAACCTTTTGATAGTTTGAACGACAGGATTAGTACTAAAATGTGAAGTTTAATATAATGTTTGGATATATATATATATATATATATATATATATATATATATATATATATATATATATATATATATATATATGTAGATATATATATTTATATATATATGTATATATATGTATATATATATATATATATATATATATATATATATATGTATACATATATATATATAAAATAATTTCATCATGAACCGACATTCATCTCGGAGGACAAGTAAGTAAATTTTCACCTTCACAAACCAAACTGTGGAATCCAATTTAATTATCCCATTGGACAAAACTCAATAAGATTCACCGCATGTTCATTGGCCGCCGCGTGTCATTAATCTGCTATCACATCTGTTTTGTATAATTTTCCTGTCAAATCTATGACTCAACGATGATCATAGATACACTTTCATCCGAACTCTAGCTTTTGACAAATGAGTTGTTAGATTTTGAAACGTGTTCACTCATCATTCCAGCTCTGGTGAAATTCTGTTCACTTTGAATTTTGAGCTAATTTTTGTCCCCGATCCGCATTTCGATCACACCTTCCTCACTTAAAATGCTTTTTGATCCACAAAATCTAGTTATCTCATGAGAGTTGAATACATCTTCTGCTTTCCCAAGTTCTATGATTTGATTCCTACTTGGAAAAATCGCCATGACAACCGCTTTGGTTCACTGAATATGCCTTGCCTTGCAATGGCTTGGCTCCTCAACCACCGTCTTCCTTTTGTTTGTCATAACCCGATCCAACACTTTTTGGCTGATATAACACTTTTGATGTACCAAATTTATTCTGCTTGGAAAACTAACTGATCTTCCTTCCTGCTAGAATCATGTGTCTCCTTTTTACACAAAATGCGTCCACATGGAAGCTTCTCCTGGGAAAACCACTTTTCCAAATTAAGCTCATCCTCGAGTGAACTACATCATCGCAGTTCAAAAAATCAATAATAAAAAGAAAATAAACCATGTTCTTTTTACCCATGGTTCCAAATTCATATCCTGGAAGAGTGCATTTTCCATCTTCTTCTCTTTCAAGGGCCAATACATGAAAGATGGTCTACAATGGTCATAAACCCCTTTACATCTTGCCAAACACACAACATATTCAGATTGATAGTTGTTGTTTGTATCGAAAAACACATCATGCAAAGAAACATAACTTGACAACATATCATCTTGCTCCTTCAAAGCAAAAAATTTCACATTTGTGAACATTTCCATGTACTCTTACATCTTGGTGCCAAAATTCATCGACCAAACACAAGTCGAAAAAGACATGCCTCTTCAAACGATTGAATCTCAAGTCAAGCATAAACATGTGTAATAATTTGACGATTATTTTCCCAAAACAAAATGAATTTCACATTTCATGAAATACTTTCTTCAACATCTCCCTTTTTCATCTTTGGAGACAAAATCAGCTCTTCCAAGTTGATATGATGTGCATGTGCAAATACAAAAATCGATCAACACATGTCAACACTCATACATGTGAAAATGATCAACACTTTCAAGTTGACAACATACATGTTAAACAAAGCAATCGACCAACACAAGTCAATTACTCATGCATGTTCAACATAATGAAACCATCAAAATTCCACTATTCATACACACAAAAATCTCATGCATGTATACAATTCTTCAACTTCTCACAAGTACAATCATAAGTACAAGAACTCCATTCATATGTACATGTACTTTAAAAGATTGAAATGAACAAAATTTTCAGCAATAAAGTGAGTCAACATACTCCACTTTCAACACCTTCTTAGCATAAACATGCAACTATGCATTCCATTGGCAAAAGAAATGAATCAACATCAAAAGACACATCATAAACCTTAATTGGATAAGAAATCTAACCATTTCTTACCAAACCCATTTCAATGGTGCTTCTTTTCATTTTCACATCATCATCATGTGAATCATATTGACCCTACATTAATTATGGAATCTTCTTCTCCATTATTTCCATTCTCTTCTCCACCTTCTTCAAATATTATGGATGACTTGTTGAACAAAGTCCAACACTTGTCTCAATATGACCTTGCTTATGACAATGAGTGAAAAACAATCACATCTTCTTTACAAACGTGGTTTGATTTTTCCAATGGACCTTTATTGCTTTGTTGTCTCGTTTGTTTTTGAAAGTTTCCTCGAGCATGAATGTCTTATTCCAACACCTTGAAACATTATGGTTATTCAAACCACAAAAGGAACATGCAAAATTCTCTCAAAATCTTATGTTAGAATTTGCCATGTTCATCATAATCAAAAAGCAACTTGATTAAAAGAAAATTTATACATTGAAAAATCACCTTCGTAATCTTTTTTGAGGAGGTGAATTTGATGAGGTAGTGGTTTCTCTTTCGGAATACCAACAATGCATTCAATGATTTAGAGCTTTCAACATCCTCTTGTTCACCATTCTCATTAGTTGCATGCTTATGAGAACCTTCTTGCAAAGTGTGTGTGAAAAACTTTTATATTCTCATGAACACAATCTTCACAAGCTAGAGGTAATGAACATGAAATGAAAGTCCTTCTGGAACACCCTTCCTGTGCCTTCATGGATTTATAGCTTTTTCCATCATGTTTTTCCAGTAGCCAAGACCCAATACTTTAGATCTTTCCTCAACAAAAATTGGCTCTACTATACTTTGTGCATGTGTTCCCAATCCTTTACCTTCATATACCATCTTCTACCAATAACATGGACCCCTATTCTTCTAGTGTGTCTTTCAAAAGCACCTACACATTCATTTTTTAGAGGAAATTGAAGATAAAATTGAATTACATACCTATTTTTCATCTACATGCATGGCTAAGGCTTTCCTTTGCATCATGTGAGCTGGTGCTCCATCTCATGCATCCTTTCAGAAGTTTGCTTACTTTCTCCATCATGGAAATCAAGCGCTTCTTGAAGTTTAATGCTCTCCCTCTTGTCTTTGCACTTCTCTTTGCATCCTATCAATCATGATGTAGAGTTTCTGCATAACATCTCTTATAAAAGAGTTTTTTAAGGAACGTGGATAAGAAAACATTGCTTAATGAAGTTACCATCTACACCATGCAATACTATAAAGTTTCTTTGTTGTGATTTTAGAATTAGTTCTCAATTTTGATCTTCTTCTTCACACATAAACTTGTACATAGTTAAATTCTCCTTCCACAAATTCAAAAAACCAATAACAATTTTTCTAGCTATCCTTGACTAAAAATGAGCTAAACTTTTTTCCTAATACTAACTTGATCCGAATATGGGAAAACAGTTATTGATATAGCTAGTCTCCTCATCGTATTAAAAATGTGTGATTAGGATGTCTCAATTTAACCGATTGTGGAAGGGATTTATGTGTCAAGTTTCACATATCTTTTGATGATCAGAAATATGAGCTAATAAATTTTAAAAAGTCATACACAAATAAAATGTAGAAAAATAACTCACAGTAATCACATAACACAATGAATGATAATGGAGTTCACCCTCTCCGGCTACATACGCATGGACTCGCTTTAACTCAGGGTAGGCTCTCTTAGGATTAAGAGTCAAATATCTAATTAAAATAACCTGTTTGTACTCCAATGGATCTAAAAGTTGTACCATTGCTTTATAAGACACAAATACCCCAAAAATGACTATTCAATCTCTAAATTTGGTTTCTAGTTGATCTAGGCTTGACCTCCCATCTTGGTGGCCATGGGGGTTTGTTTAATCTCCAAAGTGACAAAATCACCTTTCGATAGTGCTCCAACGCCTCAAAAACCGTACCAATATGTTCGGAGAATAAAATACATCTAAAAATGATTATTTCATTCACTCCTTTTGGCTTTAGGCGATCTAGGCATGGTCTTCTCCTCCAGTGGCTCTTCGACTTCAAAAATTATTCAAGGTGGCAAAACCTTTGTATAATTTGCTCCTCTGCTCTTACAAGATGTTCCAATGGATTTAGAGCATGCCAATATACTAGGAATGACTCTTCTTGAGCCAAAATTTGTCAATAAAATTTCTCAAGATAGGGCCTCATTTAATTTTTCCCTAGATTCTACCTCTCAAACTGGAGAAACTTAGTTAGCTCCAACAATTTTTTGGAGAATCCTACTGAATTTGGTGGTATTGCCAAAATTTCTGCTAACTCGATAATTGAGCTTAATCATGATAACTGGGGATAAGGTGGATTAATGTGCACTAAGCATAGTTTAACTCTAAGTGCTTTGTTTCATGGTTAAGTGAGCATGATCACATTGGAGGAGGGTTGGCCTCGGGCTAGCCCCCCTTCGTTCTCTCCATCCGATAGCGCATGCACTTAAATATAATGTTGGTGCCAATATTTAACAAGGACATGGCTTGGCCTATTCGTAAGGTTCTTGGGAGTGGTTGGGGGAGGTCATGGGGTCGAACCCCGATCTCCGCCCTCCATACTTGTTTTTATGAAAGATTTCATTTAAAAAACGCGCTCCCAAAAGCGGACCAAAACCTTTGTAATCGGCATATTTAATATAGCGCTCCAGTGAAATTTGCGGGTAATTTTCAATGTTTTAATTTCATATTTTTAATGGAAAATTCCACCGTGATATGTCGATCTTAGGGTTTATAAAAAAATATGCGCCATATATGAATACGTCTCCAACCTTTTGATAGTTCAGTACTATAGGATTAGTAATAAACTATGAAGTTTAATATAATGTTTGGATATTAAGCCCCAAGTGACAGCTCAACTAGTCCGAGCTAGACGGGGTCCTCTCCGTAATCAGGGAGAGGTCACGGGATTTCGATTTATAGAACTTTTGAGTCTCGTAGGCTGTGCGCTCGTAAAGATAGCGCCCGACTGTTTATCGCGCATACCATCCAGTACGTATTCGGGGGAAGTGTGCTCGGTTTCTCCTAGTTTATTCCTTCGAAAATAATGTTTGGATATTACTAACTAATATTAATATATATACTTTCTAAATATAATATAATATATGTGATATCAAACTATATATATATATATATATAGTATATATATATATATATATACATACATATATATGATATATATATATATATATATGTATATGTATATATATAGATATATATCCAACACATATAATAATTCATCTTGAACCCACATCCAACCTTGGAGGACATTGGTCAAATTTCACCTTCACAAACCGAACTAGCGAAATCCAATAGTGACACTTGTCACAGTTCCATTGGAAAAAAAATAAAGAATATTCCTTGCATGCTAATTGGGCTTCCATGTCATCAGCCTGTACCTGTTCTGCAATTTTTTTGAAAAAACATTTGCCTCTTCTAAACAATGATCAACAGACTATAACTTCCTCTTCTGAACTCGGTTTTCGACGAAACAAGTTGCATTGGATTCCTGGCAATAGGTTGGTTGTTGTTCTATTTTGGTGAAATTCTGAGCACTTTAAATTTTGAGCTAGATTTTTCCCATGATCCATATTCCAATCACCAGAGCATAGATAGGAATATCAGTCTCTCTCATCTTCCCACACCTTAGCCATTTTCCTCCCTTGAACTCCAACATGAAGTAAATACTTGCACAAGTCACTAGCATGTTAATAGTACTCCTCCCATTACTTGCACTTTGGTGAAGGGACCAGAAGAACCGTCCCTCACCCCCACTCCACCTGTGTTCACACGTGAGGCTCATCCTCCATGTGTTGCAAGGACATTAGCCCCATTGGGGAAGGTATGAAAATTTATTAATTTAAGTATGAACCTTAATTAATTTTTAATGGTGTATGAACCTTTTTTAATTTATAAGATATGAACCTTAATTAAAATTTAATGGTGTATGAAATTTTATTAATTGTTTGATATGAGCCTTGGTTAATTTTTAATGGTATTATGAAATTTTGTTAATTGCTTAGGTATGAAATTTATTTAATTTTTTAATAATATATAAACCTTTATTAATGATTTTAAATATGTAATTCAAAATATTTTTGTATTGTGTAATGATGGATAAATGTGTTTAGTTTTATCAATTTCTATAAGATTTGTACCAATGAAGATATTTATTTCATTTAATTCATAATAATACATAATTTACACAATTACATGAAATCAGGATTTAAATCAAACAATATATTTTGGTTTTATATTTGATTAATAATCAAAATAGTTTGATCCTGAGAGCTTGGTAAAGTATTATGTTTATATTTTAATTAGTTTTAATGTTTATATTTTAATTATTTTGAATAGTGCATAGATTAAGTTGAATATGCATTTCATTAAAATCTAAAACTGTAAAATTGGCTATGAAAGTGAAAACTGGTATGAAACTGGGTATGAAATCGCCAAGAATGAAAACCAAATATTTCTTACCCGCGAAAACTTGTTATTATTACCCCACGAAATGCAAACTGGTTATTCCAAATGTGATACTAGGTCTATCTCGTTCTAAATTTTTCATGAAAGCTCGATGTTCTATCCATAAATATGGATCTTTGGTGCTAAAGTGTTAGGTCCCTATATTACTAGTATAGTCCCTTATTATTGTTACTTTAACCCCCTTATTGTTATTATTGTACCCCTGTAACCCCCATATTGTTATTATTGTGCCCTTAAATTATTATTGTTAGGTCGGCTAGGATTACATTGTGGCCCCATGGACTCCTATATATATAAAAAAGGTTTTGTAATTTGTATCATCCAAGAATTTTTCATTCATGTAATGTATTGGAGGTTTCCCCCTAGAAGTGGCTTATTTCTAAAGCATTGATATCTCTTTTCTTCTATTTTTGGAGCTGGTTTCCCAACATTTGGTATCAGAGCTTTGGATTCTAGGGTTTCGTTGCTCCAAACAGGTCATCGTGGCATTTTCGCTATAAATTTTTTTCTACGAAGGTTCAGAAGAGGAAAGTTTTAGTGTGCGAAGCCAAAATCCTGAGGAACATCGTCGCAAAATTTCAGAGTTTGGTTTGCAATATTTTCAGAGATATAATCTGTGGAATTTAGGTAATTTTGCAGGCTCCTGAATTTAACCTAAACATGTCATCGTTGAATTTTCGCTATAAATAATTTTCTATGAAGGTTAAGAAGCTGAAAAAAATAGAGTGCAAAGCTGAAATCCTGAGGAACATCGTCGTAAAATTTTGGATCTTGGTTCGCAATATTTTCAGAGATATGACTGTGGATTTTAGGTATTTTGCAGGCTTCTGAATTTCATCTCAAAGAGGTGACCGTGGAAAAATATTCATAGCTCTCTCTCTGAGCATCAGTTTGGAATGCTGTAAAAAGTGGCCACAAGTACATAGATTGTAGTTTGCGGTATATAAATTTCGGAGCCAAAGGGGGAAACAGTGACATGTGGCAAGTCGTACAAGTTCGCTCTACTGAACCAGTCCATAATTGGGTCATTGTGGGAGATTAGACATAACTTTTCCTTGAAGAATCCAAATCAGATCAGACCTGTGGAATTTGAAAGAAGCTTCAGAGGGTTACAACATGGCAAAATTTTAGATATTTAGGATCTGAAATTATAGAGATAATTCAATTTCAATATCGAGCTCCTCAAAAGCAAGTAAAAGGTGTGTATTTTTTTTTTCGAATTGCATAAGTCTTGTTTGAAGAATCAAGTTGAATTGATTCCAAGGGCATATTGTAGAATAGATATCAATATTGAATTCTAAAATGGCCCCTAAAAAGAATTCAACACCCATTAAGCCTTTAGAAAGCTCTACTATGACTCATGAAGACGAAGAATGGCAACATGACATATCAAAATTACAAGAGCAAGTGCAACAAATTTCGCTCTCGCAAAGAACAACAAAAAATGAAATGGAAGTTTTGAAGAAGGGCGTGGAAACTAAGATGGATGGTTTGAAGAAAGGCGTGGAAGCTAAGATGAATGTTTTGGAAGCTAAGATGGATGGCATGGAAGTGGGCATGGAAGCTAAGATGGATGACATGGAAGCTAAGATCGATGAAAAAATGAAAGACAACATGGAAAACATGAAGAAGGATCTAAAAGTAGACATCGAAGGTTTGGAAAAGTTGATACAAGAAATGTTTCCTAATGGTGAAAAGATAGTAGAGGAAGCTCATGATGAGAACAAAATAAATGTTAATCGTGATTTCATAAACTCTAATGTTGGCGGGAAGAACCACCATATTCCAAAAATGGATATGAGGAAGTTTGATGGAAAGGATCCTGTAACATGGATACTACAGATGGAGGAATATTTTGATCTCAATAATGTGCAAAACACACAAAAGGTACGCATTGCAACTTTACATTTAGAACAAAATACATTTGTATGGTATCGATGGCTTTGCTCCCATAAAAAAATTGTCACTTGGTCAATTTTTACGGAGGAAATGATATCACATTATGAGGATACAAAGAGAAACACCTTCTTTAGCCAATTGATAAATCTCAAACAAAAGGGTTTAGTGGGGGAGCACATTGAGGACTTCCAAAAATTGAATATAAGGGTCACTGATATTCCAGAGGAACACAGGATTGATCTCTTCATAGTTACTTTAAAGGATAACATCCAACATGAAGTTCGCGTTTTGGAACCTGATTCATTGGAGAAGGCATTCAGGTTGGCAAGAAAAGTTGAATGTAAATTTATGGCGACAAGGAAGCCTACCACTCAATTCTATAAAGAAGGAAGTGTTGCTACGCCTAGATTTCCACAACCTACAAGGTTGACACCACAACAATTGGAAGAAAAAAAGAGCAAAAGGGCTTTGCTACAGTTGTGATAGCAAATACACTAAAGGTCATAAGTGTGCTGAGAAGAAATTATTTTACATAGATTGTGAAGAGGAAGAAGAAAATGAACAAGAATCTTCAAAAGAAGAGGGTATACACCATGAACCAACCCTAGAAGAGGAAGAAATGAGTCCGACCATATCATGTAATGCATTGGCAAGAATTACCACTCCTCAAACTCTCAAGATAGAAGGACACATCAAGAAGAAAAAGGTAATAGTGTTGATTGATTCAGGTAGTACCCATAATTTTATTCATTGTAAGGTAGCCAAGGAATTGAATTGTTTCCTATACCCAGCACCAGAATGTCAACTGATGGTTGCAAATGGAGGAACTATAAATTGCTCTGGAAAATGCCATAATATCAAGCTAACCATGGGGGAATATGTATTGACTAGTCCAATGCTTTCCATTCCTATGGGAGGTGCTGATGTTGTACTAGGAGTACAATGGTTACAATATTTGGGGACGGTAGCTTTTAATTTTAAAGAAATTTTCTTGAAATTTTTTTCAGAAGGAAAGGAAGTTGAATTACGGGGTATTGAAGGGAAGCCGGGAAGGATAATAATCTCTAATGTCATGACAAAGCTTCTAAAGAAACAACAACAAGGCGCAATTGCAGAATTATGCTCACTAGAAGTTCTGACATCAAAATCATCTATTTCTACAGATCTCCAACAAGTCTTGGACAATCATTCCAAGGTGTTTGAAACTCCGAAAGGACTCCCACCTATTCATGATCATGATCATGCTATTCATTTGATTCCAGGAAGTGTTCCTCCAAACATCAGGCCTTATAGATATCCTTAAGTCCAAAAGAGCGAAATTGAACGTATGATTGCAGAAATGTTAGAGGCGGGTATAATTCAACCTAGTCAAAGTTCTTTCTCTGCTCCTGTAGTATTGGTACACAAAAAGGATGGATCATGGTGAATGTGTCCGGATTATAGGGAGCTCAATAAGCTCACCATTAAAGACAAATTTCCCATTCCTGTGATTGATGAATTATTGGATGAATTACATGGAGCAATTTATTTTACCAAGTTGGATCTTCGTTCCGGATATCATCAAATTAGAATGAAGACTGAAGATATTCCAAAAACAACATTTCGAACTCATGAGGGTCATTATGAATTTTTGGTCATGCCTTTTGGCCTTACCAATGCACCTTCTACATTTCAAAGGTTGATGAATTCCATTTTCAAACCCTTCCTTAGAAAATTTGTACTAGTATTTTTTGATGATATACTAATCTACAGCAGGTCTTGGAAGGATCATGTTCAACATGTTGACAGGGTGCTCAAACTATTGCAGGAGAAACAATTATATGCAAAAACATCAAATGTTTCTTTGGAGTACAAGAGGTGGAATATCTGGGTCATATTGTATCTCACGAGGGTGTTAAGGTAGACCCTAACAAAATTAAAGCCATTAAGGAATGGAAAGTCCCCACAACCATAAAGCAGTTGCGAGGATTTCTCAGGTTAATAGGGTATTATCGAAATTTTGTTAAGAATTATGGGAGAATAGTAGCACCTCTAACAACATTATTGAAGAAAGATGCATTTTCATGGACTCCTGAAGAAACTAAGGCCTTTGAACATCTTAAAGAGGCAATGTGCCTAGCACCAGTCTTAGCTACGCCAGACTTCACAAAAACCTTTATTGTGGAATGTGATGCCTCGGAAAATGGAATTGGTGTTGTTTTAATGCAAGAAGGAAGACCCATTGCTTTTGAAAGTCGTCCAATCAAAGGAAAGTATTTACAGAAAGCTATTTATGAGAAGGAAATGTTAGCAATACTGCATGCACTAAAGAAATAGCGAACTTACCTAATGGGAAGACACTTCAAGGTAAAAACTGATCATGATAGTCTTAAACACTTTTTGGAACAAAGACTATCTTCAGAAGAGCAGCAAAAATGGGTCACAAAGATGTTGGGTTATGACTTTGAAATAATCTACAAAAAAGGGAAGCTAAATGTTGTTGCAGATGCACTTTCAAGAAAGAATAAAGAGGTGGAAGCATTGCTTTGTGCCATATCTATTATCCAACCAGATTGGATAACCGAAGCAAGGGATGAATGGAAGAAGGACGAAGAAGTGTGGACACTCATTCAAAAGTTGCAGCAAGATCCTAGTACATCTGATACATTTAGTTGGAAAAATGATTCCTTATGGTACAAAGATCACTTATATCTTTGTAAGAATTCCCAACTAAAACAAAAGATTCTTTTGGAATTGCATACTTCTCCTTTAGGAGGACACTCAGGATTTTTAAAAACTTACCACAGGGTGAAGAAAGAATTTTTTTGGGATGGCCTTAAATCTGATATTCAAAAGTTTGTGGCGGAATGTTTTGTTTGCCAGCAGAATAAAGTGGAAACAATTAAGACCCCGGGACTTCTACAACCTTTATCCATTCCAAGTCAACGTTGGGAAGAGATTTCAATGGATTTTATCACAGGTTTACCTAAGTCTGAAGGAAAGAATGTCATCATGGTGGTAGTTGATAGACTTACCAAGTATGCACACTTTTGTGCATTATCACATCCATTTAAAGCAAGTACAGTTGCTACTACATTTGTGGACAGAATTCAAAAGCTACATGGAAGCCCAAGGGTTATTGTGAGCGACAGAGATCCCATTTTTACGGGAAATTTTTGGATAGAGTTATTTTCTTGTTTGGGTACTCAATTAGCTCATAGCTCATCTTATCATCCTCAATCTGATGGTCAAACTGAGATAGTAAATAAATGTTTGGAAGGATATCTTCGTTGTTTTGTATTTGATAAACAAACACAATGGGTTAAGTGGTTACCTCTCGCTGAATGGTGGTATAACACTTCCTTCCATACTGCAGCAAAAATGACCCCATTTATGGCACTTTATGGATATCATCCACCATCGATCACATCATCTTTAAGGGAAAATTCGAAGGTTTAAGTAGTGGAAGATCACATCGAGCATCAGCGAGAAGTTCTCCAACTCTTAAAGGATAACCTGAATTTGGCACAAAATCGAATGAAACAACAGGCAGATCAACATCGCAGCGAGAGAAGTTTTGATGTAGGAGATTGGGTATTTTTACGGCTACAACCATACAAACAAATGTCCCTCAAGCAAGCTAAGAATGATAATAAATTATCGCCAAAGTACTATGGTCCTTACAAGGTGTTGCAAAAGATTGGTACTATGGCATACAAATTGGAGCTTCCTGCTTCTTCACTAGTGCATCCAATTTTCCATGTTTCATGCTTAAAGAAGGTTATAGGTGAAAATATTCCAGTTCAAACAATATTGCCAGAACTTGATGAGGAAGGAAAAATCATATTGGAACCTGAAGTGGTCACGGAAACAAGAACTCGACAACTACGGAATCGATCAATTTCAGAGTATCTCATCAAGTGGAAGAACTTACCCACTGAAGATTCTACATGGGAGGATGAGAATTTTATACAGAAGAACCCAAAGCTACTCAAGCATTGAGGGCAACACTTTTTTGAAGGAGAGGGGCATGTTAGGTCCCTATATTACTATTATAGTCCCTTATTGTTGTTAGTGTAACCCTCTTATTGTTATTATTGTATCCCTATAACCCCCATATTGTTATTATTGTGCCCTTAAATTATTATTGTTAGGTCGGCTAGGATTACATTGTGGCCCCACTAGGATTACATTGTGGTCCCATGGACTCCTATATATAGAAAATGAGGTTTTGTAATTTGTATCATCCAAGAATTGTTCATTCATGTAATGTATTGGAGGTTGCCCCCTCGAAGTGGCTTATTTCTAAGGCGTTGATATCTCTTTTCTCCTATTTTTGGAGCTGGTTTCCCAACATAAAGTTTTGTCATTGGCGGGAGGTTTTTGGTATATTTTGAGAGATTTGAGAGAAATTGATGATGTGGTTAAATATTTTTAGGGCTTGTGAAATTTTATATATAATGACAGCTTCTATCATGGATATAAAATCATTGGAGAGAACTTGAAGGATTTTGAAAATGCAGGCAACAACTAATTCAGAAGTGATGTCTGTAATTTTGGAGTTGGAATCATAGGTTAGTTGGATTTATAGGTTTATATTTTTCTATGTTCATGCATTTTTACTACCTGTTATTTCATGCATTCATTATATGGTTTTTGGTGTTCGTTCTACATATTTTTATTTTATTTTTCTAAATGCATTGACTAACAATGAATGTAGATTAGAGTGGGAAAAGGGACCCTCTGGCTAGTGAAGTTTTACTGTTCAACCTATGGTGGTTTAAACTTTTCTATCCTTCGCTTTCATTTTTTGTTGCAATATTTTTGTTGTTAACATTTTTTGTCCAGTGTTGATTTAATACATTTTATTGGTATTCTATGGAATTTTATTTAATACACTTTATTGGTTTCCAATGGAATATGGCCGCCTGAATAAGACATGTTTGTGAAAATTCATGTTACGATTTATGTATTTTCTTTAAGAAATTGAATATATAGGCATGAATGGTGTTGAATATAAATAAATGAAAGTCATAATGCCAAGTTTCCATTTTTGTCTTAATCATTCAATCAATAATTCAATTTATGGTGGTCAGATTCAATGTTTATCAAAATTATAAGTTTCTTCATCTCCATGAATAGACTTATAGTTAGTGTGTCAGAAGAGAATAGTGATTGATTTGGAAATTTCCTTGTATTTATTTCTAAACTCCAAAGACAAAATCCCCATCTGGGCCTCCACTCAATTCCCTTCTTTCGCAACAAATTAATTGATTGTTTGAAAAAATATAAGAGTTGTGTCGATGGGGAAGTAGCATTGTGCTTACCCATGGTGCCCACTAGAGCCATTGAATTGCAGTTCTTGTATCCATTAAAACTTGATCAATTTCATAGGAAGTTTCAATCGGTTTTAAAAAATTTAGATTTTGATAATGCATTAATCGGTCTAACCATTTGCAAATCCAAAACATAATTTCCCTTAATAGATTAGTTTTTCAAACTTGAAAAAGTTTAGGCCTTCAAACAAATGATTGATGGGACAAGGGGATTGAGGTTACAAAAAAATCTTACGCTTGTGGACCGATAGAGGATTAGAATTATTTGGAAATGTAGGCCTCCAATTTGGTGCAGGCTCTCATTACCTATAATATCAGCCACAGACCACCCATATCAATATTATGTGGCCCATCACAGATTGATGGTGAGTAGTTTCAGGTGGAGTTGATGTGAAAATTCACACAATACATCCATATGTGTAGCATTCTGATTTGGATTTGTAAATTTGAAACTAAAAAGAGTGCGAGGATCTAATGGATTGATAGGATCTAGACACCACTACAAACATTTTAGGACCAAATTGACTAGAGCCCCCTCCAGGTGCACGAAGATATCAATATAACACCAATCTCTTTGCTTCTTCCCTTTGGTGTTTCTCAGATAACATGTGGGACGCATTAAGGGAACTAATACTATTTTATACAAATGATAAATAGGTTTAGATGCCACCCTTAAATCATGAATTCCATAAAATTAATCCTGTTAAACTTTGGTGGAAGAAGCTAACATACATGTCCCATCTAAAGCTGTTGAACTCAATTCAATTTTACATTTGGGGAATATTTTGGAATCTTAAGAACAACATCGAGATCAAACATTAATTACTTATCCAAATTGTAAATTCCTAGAACATAATGAAATTCCAAAGACACCAGAAAAGTTAAACAATTGACCTTGTTGATGTCTATTTGATTTAGGGATATTCCCAAAATATGCCATCTAGATAAGGAGAACCATCTAATAATCACATTTAACATTTAAAATATAGAAGAGAAATGGATTTAGGTTTCTCATCAGACTTAGTTTATTGTTTTAAATTTTCATTACAGTTTGAGTCCCTTGAACATTTATCATGAAAATATTTACCAATAATATCATAGCCATAAATAAATATAATCTCAATGGTACTCTCATGTGGAATTTCAACTTCAAGTACTTATAGTGCATTTTCATATTCTTCCAAGCTCTTCCTTACACCATGTATGTACATATATAAAAAATATGTTAAACTTGAGGCATCTGATACGAAATGACATAATGCTATTATTAGTGTGAATTCTAATCGCAAGCGTACAAAAAAATCTCACTTTAGCTATGCATAACAAACAACCCTAACATCAAAGATGGTTGCCAATTTCTTTAGATTTGCAATTAGTTGACCAAGCCAAATACTACAAAATCTAGATCTATGCAGTTAAATACATTAAGCATTAAAAAAATCAAGAGTTGCTCCATGCATCCAATAGACAAGACAACAATATTTTTAAATAATTTTTGTATTTATGACACCTGGGAAGGGAACATAGAAAGATGTTACTAGTCCCCCTCAATGGGATGGGTTCTTGTATGTCCTCGACACTTCAGATCTAAGATATCTCTCTCTTGATGGTGTAGAAAACCCAGACAAAAATGAAACTAAAAGGGAGCTCACAAGAAAAATGGTAGCAAAATATGACAATGATGGAGGATAAAAGTTAGACCAAAAGTATAGATCCAGAGTGATCTTTAGGCAACAAAAGGTAGTGAATGAATGGAAAAACCCTTCTATTTATAACCAAATATTGGGTTAGTCTAGATATTGGTGCATAATTAAAATATTATTAACCAAATCTAGATCCAACATTTATGGAATATTTTATTATATTTGTTGGAGGGAAAAAGAATTTGAATTTGGTCAAATCCCTTTATTTGTAAATAATAAATAAATAAATGATTTACTTATTATTATTTTTTCTGAAGTTGGACTAATTCTATTAAGCAAAATATGGTACATAAGAAAGTACAATCAAGAGAAACAAAGACACGGCCTACCGGAAATGATTTGATATCAACATCGGTCACCGGAGAGAGAAAAAAGACAAGCGAGGAGCAGCAAGAAGAGACTAGAAAGCAGGAAGGAACCGACTCCTATCCAGAATTGGTAGAGTTTTCCACACGAGATTTCTTCCCTTTCTTTTTGTTGACTTTAACCCAACCATCCTGGTGAGAATGTGCTGGGACGATTTGAAGACTGGAGTTCTCCAAAAGAGGGGCTTCCTTATCTGAATCTGAGGAGGCGGACTCATGGCTACGCTTCTGAGTGACGGTGGTATCAGGGGGATGCTCGAGAACATCCGCGGACAAGTTTTCAGTCTGAGGAGCAAGATCTGAATCTGCGTCACTCCCATCATCAACAGAGCTTGGGGAGGTAGAATCTGCAGCAGGCGGCGGGTAGCAGGGAGTCCATTTTTTGGAATTGGACTTTGCATGGTTTCCTTTAGTCTTCTTGTCTGCAAGAGTGGGGCAGGAGTTCTGCAGATGCCCTGCTTGGTGGCAGTGACGGCAGCGGAATGCAGTGTTCTCATAGTCTAGGATCTGAGTCCAAACAAAGTCGCCGACCTTGATGATAAATTGATCAGGCAAGCCTTTGCTGATATCAACCTCCACGCATATTCTGGCATATGTGTAGAGGCTCTGAAGTGCCCTTTCAAAATCTGCAGTGAGAAAGCGTCCCAAGGTATCGCCCATGCGCCTAAACACATCCAGATGCCAAAGATGGATAGGTAGGTTGGGAAGCCTGATCCAAACAGGAGTTCTAGTGATGGTAGCTGTAGCAGGGTCGAAGTCCGGGAACCATGGGGTTAAGAAGAGCCCAGCGTTTCCAAAAAACCAGGGACCTTGCTGTAAGGCCTGCTCATAATGCTTGGAGTGATTGAACAATACTATGAAGAATCCTCGTGAGCAGCAATTGACCTGGCATTTGCTAGTCCAGTTTTCGTGGATCCAATCAAAGAGATCCGTTGTTCGCGGCCAGAGTCCATTAAATCTGCAAATGATGGCTCTATCTGCATATTTTTGAAGATCATCTGCGAGAACTGGCAAAGGGATCTCAATAGAAGGAACTTCATCCAGTTTGTCAACCAGAAAAGGCTGGGGTTTGGGGGCTGCAGGGGGTGTGGGGTTCTGAGAAGATACAACTTTTTTGTAAGAGAGGGGAGGGGCTGAAGAAGATTGTCCCACTGCCCCTCCTCTCAAACGGAGGGTAAACACTAAGGAATCATTTCTGATAATGTTGTAAGCAGAGAGGGGAAGAAGATCCTCAAGATGTTTACCTTGGAAAAGAAGTCTCTGGAGAGTTGAAGGAATCCCAGTCCGTCGTTCCAGATTGAGCTTCAGATTCTGTATCAGATCTGTAGAAGAAACCCAAAGCAAAAGAGTTTTGCCGGAGAGCATCCGGAGTTGGATCTGAAAAGTGGCAGGGTGCTTTTTTATGGCAGAGTCAATGCAGCAGCGAGGGGCGGATCTACTCTTGCGTACATCTCCATACCTCTGCAAAGAAAGTCTTTGAGGGTGGGAAGCTCCTGTAGACAAATGCTGGATCTGCATTAAGGCAGCGCTGTCATTAGGACCCATCTTTTTAATACAGCTCTGAGAAAAAAGGGGGAAGGTTCGCAGGAGACCCAGTAACTCCTGGCCCAGCCGAGGTATGGAGGGGGAAGCGGGAAGGTATTCGTCAGCCAAAAACTCCACTGCAGTCCACAGGTGCCGATCCAAGGGATGCATCTGCCAGAAGTTGCAAACAGAGGCGGAGACAGAGCTTATGATGAAGCCTGCAGAAACTGCCTGTTCGAAGATTGCAGAAAGACTTCAGGGCTGAGAGACTCCTTTGAAATAAATGGAGGCCTCCACAGGCACCGGTGGATAGACGCCATGGATCTTGGCAATACAGGGGTCTGCGTCGTCCTTGGGCTCAGCAAATAGCGTGCCCATTGAAAGAGCTTTGACCACCAGAGATGAGGCGTACAGTCCATACGGAGGCGTCGCCAGGCAAAGGACTGTAACGAGAGTCTCCCCATTAAGCTGCCCATTTGGAACAACAGCGGGGCGTTGAGCAGGTTCAGAGGCCCGAACAGCAGAGTCAGTGGGGGCGGCAACAGAACGAGACAAAACCCTAGCCATCTCTCTAGTATATGATCGATAGAAGTAATATATTATGATCTCCCAGAGTTTCCACAATCGATTTATTTATTATTTTAAGGATTTGGTTGAGTAATAATTAAATAAATAGTGATTTATTCAATTATTTATAAATGATTTAGTCAAATTTAACAAGGAATATTATTTAAATAATGTTTAAATAATTATTCCTAGAAAATAATAAGATAAATAATGATTTATCTCATTAATTTTCCTGTTTTGGGTTAAATATGACCAGGAATATTAATGAAACTATTGTTTAACTAGTTATTCCTTGAGGAAAATCAAACAAATATGGATTTATTCAATATTTCCCTATGGGGTTTCCTGTTTAGACCATAAAAAACTTAATAAATTATGGATTACTAAGTTATTTTCATAGAGAAAGAAATTTTACTTAGGGTAAAATTGGTCATACATGGTGTACTTTGGTCCATATAATAGTAACAGGTTAGATGACCGAAAATTGGTGTAACAGATTGCCCCCCAGCGTGCGAGCGTTAGGAGCTAATCATATGCCCGAAGTACGTTGTAAGAACTCAATCACTAGACACCGAAGGGGAAGTCAGAGAGAGAGAAATATAAGGTAGACTAAAGCACTAGAGGACAATACCCTGAGGAGGCAAGACTTACAAGTGCAAAAATTCTCTTTTATGAGTGAGTACCTATTCTACAAGAGGCAGGGGAGGCATACCTATGCCCGCTAAGACAAAGTAAAAATAATAATTCGTCCAGTAAACAAGGGACTGAGCTATACGGTACATTCTGGCATAAACATGAGCCAGATAAAAACATGATAATGGATCCCATATACATACTGTGCTTGCGATAACAACCAGGACTTATACAATAATATCTGCGTACATGAGATATAAGTACAACCCAAGAGGCCTTGTAAAACAGTGGAGGGCTCTGAAAATTTGAATGATACATGCAAACTAAAAGTCGCTGCAAGTGGTTGAGGCCAAAACCATCAAATATATGGAGTTGCTTTGAGGGATGTAATGGAGAGGTCAACCGGGCATGTGGGGGGCTACCTAAAGGGCCACCCCCTCACGAGGTCTGAAACATCTCACACACACCCGGGAATCACCGGTACAATCTGCTGCATCACTGAACCATCAAGTATAAGGATCTCGATCATGCCGTAAGGAGTTGAAGCTGAGAAAAAGTCAAGTCAAAGGGAAATAAGGAGTCCCTTTGCCTGATCCGAGGTAACGAACAAAGGTGGAAGCTGGAACCAAGGTACAACGCCCTCTAGACCTGTCTTCTGGAATGAATGAGATGATGTCGACAAAAGGAGGTCGGCCATAGGTGAGGCAATAAGGGATGATGAACTAAGGCACGAGAGATAATAATAGAGCGACAGACGGACTGACACTAGGGATGATGGTGGAATGGGGGTACTGAGTAGTGGGGCGACAACTTCCCTTGTTAGAGCATGAAGGGCATGGATGACCTCATAGAAACTAACATAATATCAAAGGGGATAGGGGACAGTATGACTGAAGGAAAAAGTGTGCAACACGAGAGGAACCAGGTAATGAAGGATGGAGGACTATATCAAGATACAAAGGGACTCTAGATGGACTCCATCGATGCCATGATGACTCAACTCGGAAGCTCTAAACAAGGGCGACTCAGTGATGCTGCCACACAGAAAAGGTCTGGTGGGGACCATAAAAACATGAGTACAAGATGGTTACTCACACCAAAAATTGACACGAGCATGGACAGGTATGGAGGCAAAGTGGTGCCCCAAGTACAAGTGTTGCAAGTGAAGAATTTAAATTTTGAGGAGTGGTGAAGTGACCCTTCTTGGACAAATTTTTTTTGGGTGATGTATCAAATCACAAAAAACTAACAGATACCCATTTTAGAGCTCGGTGATAGCTTTCCAACAATATGGATGGTTTTTCAAACTGGGCTATAGTTTGGCAGTAGCGGGCGAAAGAAAAATCTATGGTTTTTCTTTTAATAAGGAATTTTCCCTCCAAATTCACTCATTTGCAATTGTAGCTATGGTGAATGTAGAGAGGAGAAAAGGCCCTAAATCTTGCGGTGATTGTAGTAGACAAATCGACCATTGGAATTGAGATCCATTAGCTGCAGGTAAGAGGCCTAACCATACTCTTTCAATTAAGGGGATCAAAATTTTAGTTTAGGTACCCAGAGCTCACGAACAAGCCAGGTCGCACTTTTTGGGGTCTGTTCTGCGACTTAGGTAGCAGGTACTAGGCAGAAAATTGTGACCTGTCCCAGGAAATGACCTAAAAAGTGCAACCTATCAGAGAAAGGGGGTTTTAGTGCTGTTTTTGGCTGAGATCTGGGAGTTTTATGGTTGAGGGGCATAGGTGCCCCCAAGCATGTCGTGGTCATGCCAAAATGTATTTAGAAAAAGGGGAATATAAACACATTTGTATGATGTGGTGCACCATTTGTTTTCTATATGGTTATGCAGTTCGAGAAAGGGAATGGAGGATTACCAATCTCTTTTGGTATTGCATATATGAAGCAAATGGACTAAGTTTCTGGGTTACCATACATGGTGTCACTATCCCAAAGAGTGGATTTGGAGATAATGAATTGGTGCTCTCCTAGAAAACACACAGGTTGGTCAACAACAATGTCTAGGGGACTAGGTTGCTGATGTAAGATGAAGGAATGATGAGGGGTATCATCCTTAGAGTGATATGAAGTGATATGGGCCTCTAGAGGTTCTTCTAAATGGGGAAGAATAAGTGTACTAGAGTCAACATGACCAGATACACTAGGAGAGTTGTTGAGAATTGATTCTCTTAGTCTCTCGAATATGGGTACCCCCTTACCCAAAGATTGGGTGTTAATGTAATGGCCACAAGGTGTAGGTGGTTCAAATGCATGGGTTCTATGTAAGGGGGGATAGATAAAGTCAGGGGTGGTGAATACTTCCATAATGTAGTCATCGTAATATAAGATGGGGTGACTGGTGGAAGAAAAAAAACCTGACGCAGCGAAGCTACCTGACTCATCATCATGAGAAGAGAGGTTCAAATGTGCATCGTCACAAGGGGTGACAGAAAAACAAGTATATGGAGGATCCACTGATGTTGAGCCCAAGGTGATCGCTGAAGGGAGGTCAGGCAAAACAAAAGGGGAAGTCCCAGGGGGGTCTTCCACCATGGATCTCATAGATGATGACAGGTAGTGGACAGTGGCTGAAGACTCTGTCATTTTGACATCCGAAGGGGGAATGTCTATGGGAGTGGATGTGTCCTCTAGTTTTTATGAAGAAAAACACACAAATAAGGGAGTGGTAGACTCGTTGTGCTTGGACTCGAATTGCGAACTGCTTCCAAAGAGGAGCGGTACTCTTTGAGGCGGGGACATAGGTAAGTATAGTGGCCATGGAAAAGATACCAAGCACAGGGGTGATTTGTGCGCAAAGTATTAAGTTTCTTGGTTGAATCAGGTAAAGTAACGTGGACTTCTGGGATATCAAACTCAAGAAATGCTTCGTTGACCATGGGCTTGAGACGACGTAATTCAAGACAATTATGGGTGGCATGACTGACAACATCACACAAAGCACACAAGGGGGTACGATTTGGAGGCTGAGGAGGAGTAGGGTTTGTTGGGGAAGCCTTGTATTTAGGTGCCTTCTTGTGATATTTTCCCCCTTCACCTGATGTTGTCGCAACAGAAGTAGGTTCCTATTGAGGTGGTTGAGGCATGGTAGCGAAGGGAGGGGTCATGGGGACTGGTTGAACCGAGGTCAAAGCAAGGTAAAGTTTGGGCTGACCAGGTAGGATAACAGCTAGGGGATCAATGTACCAGAATAGGATCCCAAGGTCAAGTTAGGAAGGGATAAGGTAGTCATAATAGGTACCGAAAACACTATAGGAGGGGGAGCTAGGAACGGTATCTAGCTGGAGGGGTAATGGCTAGGTGGGATAGCTTCGAGATGGTTGAGGCCAAGAGGAACTGTGCTAGGAGGGTAGAGAGGCTCATGGGTACTAGCAGTAGATGAGGGGCCTTGAGGAGGGGGTCCTGAAGCCTAAGTCGAGGTGCTAGGAGCAGGTTGCGGAGGGTGGGGCTGCTGACTAGTCGAACCGGGCCGCTTGAGGGCAGCCTGAGATGTTTGCACGAGCTGGGATCAGAGATAGGAGGAGAAAGACCAGGGAAAGAGCTAAGAAAATAGGAGTATTTTTAGACTTTGGGTGAGACACTTGTCAAAGGTTCAACTGCTTTCTTGTTGGCCATCGAAGAGATGATGGACTCAGGGGAGGTCTAAGACTTCGGTTCGTAATATGTCAATTGGTTGATGGTGACGATATTTTTGTTATGAGGAAAGCACATCTTACGATGAACCATAGATGGGAAAAAAAACATCGCATAAGTGTAGCTACGACCTAATAGAATGTTATAATCTAAGGGGGCATCAATGAATTCTACATCAACACAAACAGTCTTTCCTACAAGAGTAATAAGACAATTGCAGAATAGGCCAATGGGCTGGGAAGAGTATCCATCCCATGCTCGGAGGGTGATAGTGGAAGGGGCCAACTCAGGCGATCTGAGGTTCCTCCAAACCGAAGCAGACATCAAACAGGTGGATGACCCCTCATCAATGATACAACGGGAGACATTGGCATTCCGGATCTTGATGGGGATTTGGAAGGCAACAGAAGTAGGAAGGGGAGGATGTTATGACCGGTCAACATCGAAGACGATCAAACAATCATTTGAAGGATCCACAACACCCATGGTAGTTCATAGAGATTTTCATTGTGAAGGGAACGACTGGAGGAGTTCCAACGTTGAGATGGTAGTAGGGGATTGTGCCAAATCATCTACTATACTATACGAATGGGTAGCTTTCCAAGAAGTAGCTTTTCGGCGTAATGGTCCCTTGGGGATATTGGTATGGGGGTCTTGCCTTAGGCTTCAAGGAAGGTAAAGGAACATTTTTATTGAAAGAGGCTTTGTGGAACTTTGAAGAAGGGCTTAAGAGCGAGATCACAGTGAGAGGCTTGGTGTCTTGATGGGACCAGTCGAAAAAGTTGAGGTCCATGATAATGGGTTGGTCGAGTTGATCACGAGAATCTGGTAATCAGAGGTACCGGATGGAGGAGTTTGTGTTGAACTCTTAGTTAAGTGAGAAGGGGGAGTGAATCAGTTTAACACATTCATAATCTTTTAAAATTTTATTAAACCTTATTTACACCTTCATTTCATGTCTAACTTAATATGTGAGTAATCTTAGAATGTGAGTAGCAAGTATTAATATAATATAATAGCAGACTTAATATGAGAGTAGCAGGTATTAAGCAAATAATATAAATCATATCAACACATAAACATCATGCACAGAGACACCAGATATAAGTGGAAACCCATAAAGGGAGAAAACCACATCTTATTATTGTTGTGATGCAAAGGCAAGCTCCAACTCCCTATCACCACTGTTTTTCTACAGGCACCAACCTATAGGATGCTCTTACCTCAATTCTGCAAGCTAGAACTTGCAAGGAAGCACCAACTCCCTTCAATTTTCTACAGGCACCAACCTACAGGAGACTCCAACTTCAGTCAGCTACAACTGAAAGCTATCAAGTTGCAACTTGATAGGGAAGCTCCAACTTCCTCAATTTTTCAAACTAAATGTTTGCTGATTTACCTCAGATCTCAGCTCTATTCTGTAGCTTCTCTTTCTTCTCTTCTTTTCTTAATCTTCTCTGCCTTACACTTCTATACTCTGCCTTCTCTATATTTTCTCTCTCTAACCTCTCTTGTGCATATCAATGTGATATTATATATAGAGTTCTTCACATGACTGTTTGTATTTCATAAAGAATTTGGAGTGAACAGTCATGACTCTTTGGCTTCTGTCTTCTTATTCCTTTATCCAACTCATTTTTAAAATTACTACAATATGTACAAATTTCCATGCTACAATGGGATTTTGTCTTTTCCTTAGGATACTTGCCTTTGCATCACAAACAATAAAAATAATTACAACATTTACATTCACATTTTTAATTACACATTTCAATTTCACTCAGCTCCTTTTCTAGATTTTGGCTTTACTGGATTTGTCTTTTCCTGCTGTTGTTAAGAAACTATTCTGCATACTCTTTGTTCACTGTCATCTGCATATTCCACTTGTTCACTTAATTCATGTACATATTCCTGTTAACTGAACTTTCATCTCTGCACGCTCTCCTCTTCTTTGTAAGTTCAACCGGTTTATAATCCCCATAGGTTTCATAGGGCGTTGACTTTACATATACAACCATATCATATAACCCTCGGTCTTTTAATTGCGCACGTAATCACAGTTCATGTGGCCCCTCTTCACATATTCAAACATTACACGCACACCATCATATCTAAATGTATATAATATATGCAATTTGTTCACACAAATAACCCGAATTCATTACATATATCTCTCAGCCTATATATTTATCTCCGAACATTATAATAATAGTTCGACACTTTATAAACGATTGACGTCGCCATAGCCCTTCGGCCCCGGGCCCACATATATATAAATAGACCAATCAAATGCTCGTATCGTACCTGGCTATCCTCCGCGTACCTTGGTTAAACTCCGGGCAAGTCCAACGTGCGATCACCGTCTGATGGCCCTCTTCCAGATCAACGGCTCGTACACATATCGCTCGGCGTCTTGGTACGAACTATAACGTGCGATGGCGCACTTTAACCGGCGGTTTTCCATTTCGTTCAGGGACACGCATCAGTATATCTATGGAATCGCTCGCGAATGGTGGAAACCGCTTGCCCGACGGATGGTGGTGCGATGAAACCCACGGTTTCGCTCCAAGCATATCCACTTTGTTCCTCTCGTCACAGTAAAATGTCGCTCAGTTAGATCTCACCATTTTTCTCTTTTATGTGTTCCGCTCCTTTCGGTATATATATATATATATATATATATATATATATATATATATATAACTATTCATTGCATTCACAGCATGATTTCATGAGTTACTATGCACCATTCAACTTTGCGCATTTGACTATGGTTCCGCCTCTCCTTTTGCTTGACATCGATCCTTAGGCCCTTCAGATATATATGTACGGAATCTTCATATATATATACTAACCCTTATTTTATATATATCCTCAACGTATCAGAATTGTTTATAAATCAAACCATTTGCATTAAACCTTATTACAATTACTCAACAACACCGAATTCCTTATTTTATGCAGGGCATTTCCATGACCCTTCACACACATTTTTCAACACTCTTTTCATGCTTTCTATAATATGTTCCCACACTCAAAACCAGTTTCTCAAATCAAATATCTCTGCTCCTTGACTAATGTTGCTCCTTGCTCCTGAAGCTCCTCTGCTGCTCCTTTGACTTCTCCTTTGCCATCAATGACAACATTTCCAATAGTCTCCCCCTTTGGCATTGATGGCAATGCACTTCCTTTGCTTTCCTTTTAAGACAAGACCCTTTCTTCTGTTGCTATCCTCCCCCTTTGAAATCAATGGCAAAGGGTTTCTCATTTCCTTTCTACTTTCTGCATTTCCTCTCTCTGAGATCTTCTATCTTTGTACCCTGCTGCTCCTAATTTTGGGTTAAATCTAAAATTCTGATCCTTTAGCCTTTTCATTGACTCTTTTGTATCATTAGGGAATTTTGAGGTCTAAAATGGGCCTCCTAAGGAAATAATAAAATAATATCTAAACCAATAAAATAATATTTATGAATTTTCAATTCACTTTTTTCACCACAATCCATGTAACCATAGTTAAATTCAATTCAAAAGTTGTACCAAAATAAAATTAATAAAAAAATTGTATTGATGTGACTATAAATAAGAATGAGTTTTTCAAGAAAAATTCATTATCATTGAACAACTAATGCATTTGTCCTTTGTACTTAAATAACTTAAAATAAAATATAAATATAAATTTATAAATTCTTAATTATATTATATGCTATTAATTAAAATTTATATTATTAAATTGTATAATAACATGTAATTAATATACTATATAAAAATAATATAATATAATAAATGTATAGGGATATGCATTGTTTCTTTCAAGAAATATGAAATGACAATAATATATTTTTATTCAAAAAGTGTGAAGTGACATTTATTATGAGTACTTTACTTTGACTTTAAAAGTACTTAGAGCACTACCATGGTTAACCATGAGTTTTTATCCACCATTGAGAATGTGACAAGTAAGTACCTTTAACTCAAGCAATACCACCTCAACCATTAGGGATGATGTCATCCCCTAAAATGTGGTTGGTTCTCATGAAGTGAATTTTGATTGTACATTTTCCTTAGGAGGCCCATTTTAGACCTCAAAATTCCTAATGGCTGGGTGTATTCTTTCCATAATCCTTTGACCTTGAGGACCTGTTTCATGCTTTCCTTGCTGGCTGATCTCCCCCTGGAATGATATTTTCGTTTCTGTTCTCCCCCTGAAGCTGTGCTTTCTCTTCATATCAGAGAGTAGCATCTACAGATACTACCCCTAGTTTATCTCTCAAATATTCAAATGGTTCTCTAGCAAGAGGTTTGGTAAATATATCAGCTGTCTGTTCTTTTGTTGGCACATACTCCAGCTTTACTATCTTCTGAGCCACTTGTTCTCGGAGAAAATGATACTTGATTGGGATATGCTTAGTTTTTGAGTGAAGCACAAGATTTTTGATATACTTATAGCACTTGTATTATCACATTTGATTGAGATAGATTCATTAATGCTTACCTTCATGTCTTGAAGAGTCTGCTTCATCCACATGACTTGTGTACAACATGTTGCTGCTGCTATATATTCTGCTTCAGCTATAGACAGGGAGATAGATGTTTGTTTCTTGCTTAACCATGCCACCAGACTTTCTCCTAGATAGAATGCACCTCCACTTGTACTCTTCCTGTCATCCACACAGCTGGCCCAATCTGCATCTGTGTATGCTGTCAAGGTGAAGCTTTTGCCTTTAGGATACCAAAGTCCATATTGTGCTGTTCCTTGTAGATATCTGAATATTCTTTTGACTGCAAGAAGGTGATTTTGTTTAGGTGCTGCTTGATATCTAGCCACTAGTCCTACTGCTAGCATGATGTCTGGTCTTGATGCAGTCAGATACAATAGACTTCCAGTCATGGATTTGTATAGTTTTTGATCTATATCAACAGACCCATCATCAGCACATAGCTTGCAACCTGTGGTCATGGGAGTTGACACAGGTTTGCAGTCCTCCATTTTGAACTTTTTCAGCATTTCCTTTAAGTATTTTTCTTGTGAGATGAATGTACCTATGTTCTTTTGCTGAATTTGAAGTCCTAAATAGAAAGTGAGTTCTCCAATCATAGACATCTCAAACTCTGTTTTCATCTCATCAGCAAACCCTTTTGCTAGTTCTTCTCTGTTGCTTCCAAACATAATGTCATCAACATATACTACAACAATCAGGAGTTCATCTTCATGGGCTTTTATGTATAGATTGTTGTCTACTCCACCTCTCTTAAAACCTTGTTTTTGCAAATATTTATCCAGCCTTGAGTACCAAGCACGAGGAGCCTGTTTTAGTCCATATAGGGCCTTCTTCAGTTTGCACACATAGTCTTCTTTGTCTGTCAATGAGAAGCCTTCTGGTTGTTCCATGTAGACTTCTTCTTCTAAGTCTCCATTCAGAAATGCAGATTTTATATCCATTTGATATACTTTGAAGTTTTGGTAGCATGCAAATGCCAGGAACATTCTGATAGCTTCCATTCTGGCTACAGGGGAAAATGTTTCATCGTAATAAAGTCCTTAAATTTGTGAGTATCCTTTGTAGACCAGCCTGGCTTTATTCCTAATTACTTTTCCTTGCTCATTCATTTTGTTTTTGAATACCCATTTTGAACCAATGATATTTTCTCAATTGGTCTAGGAACTAGTTCCCAGGTATTGTTCTTTTCAATTTGGTCCAATTCCTCATTCATTTCTTTTACCCAAGACTTGTCCTTGCTGGCTTCTTCAAATTTATTTGGCTCTATTTGTGATGATATGGCTATGTATACCTCTTCAGTTTGTTCTGTTAGCTGCCTTCTTGTCTGGACCCCTGCTTTCTTATCTCCTATGATTTGATCTTCGGGATGATTCTTCTGAGTGTATCTTGAGGGGGCTTTCGAGCTCAGCTCTTCATCTTCTGTAGTCTTGCTTGTTTTTCATCATTTTGGTCTTCTTCTTCATGGTTATCTGATGGACTGCAGCAGTCAGTATCTCTTGTATTGTTTTGAAGTTCTTCATCAAATCTCACATCAATGCTTTCTACTATTTTCCGAAGAGTCTTGTTGTAGCACCTGTACCCTTTGCTTTTGGATGCATATCCTAGAAATATTCCTTCATCTGCTCTTGCATCAAATTTTCCAAGATTTTCATCATTATTTTTTATGTAACACTTGCTACCAAAAATTTTGAAATGTTTGATTGAAGCTCGCTTTCCATGCCATAGTTCATAGGGAGTCTTGTCACTGCTTGGCCTTAAGTGAGATTTATTAAGGATATGTACTGCTGTGTGCACTGCTTCTTCCCAGAAGGTTTGAGAAATATTATTCTCTTGCATCATGGCTCTGGAAATTTGTTGAACATATTTGTTTTGTCTTTCTGCTACTCCATTCTGCTGAGGTGTTCCTGCAATGGTGAATTGTTGTTTTATGCCATGTTCATTGCATAGGTCAGCAAAGTCATAATCAGTGAATTCACCTCCTCTGTCTGATCTGATGCATTTCAGCTTGCATCCTGTCTGATTTTCTGCTAATGCCTTAAATATTTTGAATTTGTCCAGAGCTTCCAATTTATTCTTGAGAAAAGCAACCCATGTCATTCTGGAGAAATCATCTATTATCAGCATGAAGTAGGATTCTCCACTTGGTGTTTTAGTTCTTGCAGGTCCACACAGATCCATGTGCACAAGCTGGAGTGGTCTTCTTGTTGAAAACTCCTCTTTGGCCTTAAAGGATGTGCGGGTCTGTTTACCCAATTGACAAGATTTGCATATGGTATTAGAAGGCCTCTTTATTTCTGGCATGTCTCTGACTGCTTTCTTTTTGCTCAGTCTGATGATATGATCGAAGCTGAGATGTCCCAATCTCCTATGCCATAACCATGACTCCTCAAGTTTGCTAAGATGGCATGTTTCATCTTCCTCTTTCACAATGTAAACATTGCTCTCTGTTTGAACACCTTTGAGCAGAGTCTTACCGGTGGTGCTTGATCTGACTTCACAGTCTTGTGCTCTAAATAGAACTTCGCAACCTTTGTCACACATCTGACTGACACTCAGTAAATTTTCTTTCAGCCCATCTACAAATAGTACATCTTGGGCCTTTCCTCTACCATTGTCTATGCTGACTGAGCCCTTTCCTTTGATCTTTCCTGACTTATCATTGCCAAAAGTAACATTGCCAGATTTCTTTTCATCAAGAGTTATAAACTTACTTTTGTCTCCTGTCATGTGTTTAGAGCAGCCACTATCCAAATACCATTGAATTTTCAGATCTTGAGCAGTTAGAGCCAGGTCACACTTATTCACCTTCTTTATCCACTAGAGGCACCCTTTTGTTTTGTATCTTTTGTGAGGTGATGACCTCCATCTTCTTAGAGGACATTTGGAAGGTATATGTCCAACTTGATTGCATACACAACATTTGATCATAATTTTTGTAGAATTATGAGTATGAACATAATTTATTTGATTCATAAACCTTCTTGAGGTGTTAAACATCAATCTTTGTCCATACTTTCTACACTCAATGATTTTATGACCGAATTCCTTACAATAAAAGCAGTAACCATAGAAGCTATTTGCATACCTGATGTAAGGTTGTCTCTTCCATTTGTTTGCTTGAGGCAGTCTCTTCAATGTTTTCATCTTTTGCTAGTTTGAATTACTCCTCCTTGCATGACAATATGAAGCAATGTGTCCTAGCTTGTGGCAAACATAACAGGTGGCATTCTTCATTGGAGGGAAGAATATCCTTTGATGGTTTCCAAATTTTACATATTCAGGGGTCTTAGTATTTATTACATTCTTTGCTACTAGTGGTTTCTTCTGATCTCTGTCTTCCTTATTGCAGATTTCTTCTTTTGTAGGAATTGTTTGAGCTACTTCATCATTCTTCTTTGCTTTTACAAAAATAATTTCTCTGTCAACCTTTTCTTTTCCTTTACTTGATTCTCCTTCATAGCCTATTCCAGTCTTTATCATAGGGGATCTTTGAGCAACCAGAATTTCATTCAACTTACTAGAGTTTGTTGTTTGAGAAGAGTTTATAACCACTTTCCTTTGAGCATTTTCTAATTTCTTCCTGAGACATACTACTTCTTCTTCCAACTTTTCTTGTTCTTGAGTTTTTTCTTTGATTTGCTTAAGTAACATGTCCTTTATCTTCTTGGCTTCTTCAAGCTCTATCTTTAGCTGCTTAAGGACTTCTGAATTCTGTTCTTCTCGTACATACTTGAGGAGAATGTCCTTTTGTTTTCTACATTTCAGTTTGAGTCTATCAATCTCTTCTAGAGCACTTCTTATCTCCCCCTCAAGGTTGACTTCACCTTCTTCTTCTTCATCTTATAGCAAGAGACCTTCAAGTTCTTCTATGGCCATCAATAAGAATTCAGAGGTTCCTTCTTCACTTGAGGATTCATCTGAATCTTCAGATGTACTGCTGTCTTGTTGAGCATAGAAGGATTTTCTGCTGAACTTCTTTCCTTTCTGCCAGTTCTTTGATTTATTTTTCTCTGACTCTTGAGCTTGATTCCTTACTTTCTTGTGAGGACACTTAGCAGCATAGTGTCCCACTCTTCCATAGTTAAAGCATTTGAAGGGGAGTTTACCTTTGTATTTACCTGAGCCTCTATCCAATTTCTTGACAAAATTTGCCTCTTCTTCATCCGAGCAAGAGCATATGTCTCCCTCTTCTTCTTTCTTCTTTTCTGTTTTAAAGGCTGCTTCCCTCATACTTGGCTTCTTCTGTGGGAGCCTCATTTCATAGGCTGTTAGATTTCCAAGTAGCTGGTTCATGGTCAAGGTCTCCCAATCAACTGTTTCTTCTATTGTAGACACCTTTGGATTAAACCTGGATGGAAGAGATCTTAGAATCTTTTGCACAATTATACTTTCTGGCATTTTTTCTCCAAGAGCTTTCATATTGTTAATAATTTCTGCAGCTTTTAGGAAGAAACTGGCAATGTCTTCATCATCATTCATTTTGAAGTTCTCAAACTAGGCTCTATAGACTTGAAGTTTGGCAGTCTTTACTTTCTTGTCTCCCTCATGTATGTTCTCAAGGGTATCCCATATTTCTTTGGCAGTGTCTTTGTGCATTACTTTAATAAACTCTGCTTCACACAATCCATTCAGGATGGCATTCATGGCTTTTGCGTTAGCCACAAAGTCTTGTTTTGTTTATTTCTCTGTGTCAGTTGCCTTTGGGGCATATCCTAATTCCACAACAGACCAGACTTCTATTCCTAGAGATATTATGTATGTCCTCATTCTGATTTTCCAGAAAGCATAATTTTCACCAGTGAAGAAAGGGGCTTTATTGGTTGAGCATCCTTCTTTACTAGCCATCTTGGGAACCTAGGATCTCCTTTTAGTTGTTAGACTTGTACAAAGGAAACCGCTCTGATACCAATTATTTAACTCTTAGTTAAACTGAGAGGGGGGGGTGAATCAGTTTAACACATTCATAATCTTTTAAACTTTTATTAAACCTTATTTACACCTTCATTTCATGTCTAACTTAATATGTGAGTAATCTTAGAATGTGAGCAGCAAGTATTAATATAATATAACAACAGACTTAATATGAGAGCAGCAGGTATTAAGCAGATGATATAAATCAGATCAACACATAAAAATCATGCACAGAGACACCAGATATAAGTGGAAACCCATAAAGGGAGAAAACCACATCTTATTATTTTTGTGATGCAAAGGCAAGCTCCAACTCCCTCTCACCACCGTTTTTCTGCAGGCACCAACCTACAGGAGGCTCCAACCTCAATTCTGCAAGCTACAACTTGCAAGGAAGCACCAACTCCCTTCAATTTTCTGCAGGCACCAACCTACAGGAGGCTCCAACCTCAGTCAGCTACAACTGATAGCTTTCAAGCTACAACTTGATAGGGAAGCTCCAACTTCCTCAATTTATCAAACTGAAGGTTTGTTGATTTACCTCAGATATCAACTCTATTCTATAGCTTCTCTTTCTGCTCTTCTTTTCTTAATCTTCTCTACCTTACACTTCTATACTCTGCCTTCTCTATATTTTCTCTCTCTAACCTCTCTTGTGCATATCAATGTGATATTATATATAGAGTTCCTCACATGACTGTTTGTATTTCATAAATAATTTGGAGTGAACAGTCATGACTCTTTGGCTTCTGTCTTCTTATTCCTTTATCCAACTCATTTTTAAAATTACTACAATATGTACAAATTTCCATGCTACAGTGGGATTTTGTCTTTTCCTTAGGATACTTGCCTTTGCATCACAAACAATAAAAATAATTACAACATTTACATTCACATTTTTAATTACACATTTCAATTTCACTCAGCTCCTTTTCTGGATTTTGGCTTTACTGGATTTGTCTTTTCCTGCTGTTGTTAAGAAATTGTTATGCATACTCTTTGTTCACTGTCATCTACATATTCTACCTGTTCACTTCATTCCTGTACATATTCCTGTTAACTGAACTTTCATCTCTGCACGCTCTCCTCTTCTTTGTAAGTTCAACCAGTTTATAATCCCCATAGGTTTCATAGGGCGCTGAATTTACATATACAACCATATCATATAACCCTCGGTATTTTAACTATGCGCCTAATCACAATTCATGTGGCCCCTCTTCGCATATTCAAACATTACACGCACACCATCATATCTAAATGTATATAATATATGCAATTCGTTCACACAAATAACCCAAATTCATTACATATATCTCTCAGCCTATATATTTATCTCTGGACATTATAATAATAGTCAGAAATTTTATAACCGATTGACGTCGCCATAGCCCTTCGGCCCCGAGCCCACATATATATAAATAGACCAATCAAACACTCGTATCGTACCTGGCTATCCTCCACGTACCTTGGTTAAACTCCGAGCAAGTCCAACGTGCGATCACTGTCCGATGGCCCTCTTCCAGATCAATAGCTCGTACACATATCGCTCGGCGTCTTGGTGCGAACTATAACGTGCGATGACGCACTTTAATCGGCGGTTTTCCAATTTCGTTCAGGGACACATGTCAGTCAGCCTATGGAATCGCTCGCGAATGGTGGAAACCGCTTGCCTGACGGATGGTGGTGCGATGAAAACCATGGTTTTTCTCCAAACCGCCGTCACTGTTCCTCCTTTGGCCGACGCGTTCGTTCTCCACCTGTGTCTGGCCCCTCGCCCGTTCGCTCTTTTTATGTGTTCCACTCTTTCGATATATATATAAATATTCATTGAATTTCACCGCCGTGATTTCATCCGTTACTACGCACAGCTCCATTCACACCGCGCATTTGACTATGGTAAACATCGCCCTCTCCTTTTGTGACATCGATCCTTCCGGCCGCCCTTCGTATATATGTGCGTAATCTTCATATATCTATACTAACCCTTATTTTATATATATCCTCCACGCATCCGAATTGTTTATAAATCAAACCATTTGCATTAAACCTTATTACAATTAATCAACAACACCGAATTCCTTATTTTATGTAGGGCATTTCCACGACCCTTCACACAGAGTTTTCAACACTCTTTTCATACTTTCTATAATATGTTCCCACACTCAGAACCAATTTCTCAAATCAAATATCTCTACTCCTTGACTGATGCTGCTCCTTGCTCCTAAAGCTCCTCTGCTGCTCCGTTGACTTCTCCTTAGCCATCTCCTTTGCCATCAATGAAAAAATTTCCAACAATTGAGTGGCCGCCTGACCTTCAGGGGGTTGGATAGACACGAATCCTTGTTGGGGGAAAGGATTGGTAAACAAAGCCAGCTGAATAGGTGTAGCATTGCGAGGAACTGAAGGGGAGGCTTGTTGTCCTCCCGATGCTTCTTGAGTTTCCCACATCTGATGCATATGAGGTAAAAGAGGACAATCGTGGGTGTAGTGACCATATACACCACAACATGAACAAGGCTTATTCATATGAACAGGCTTGTCCTGCTTGGGCTCAGTGCCTTGTTGTTGGTTAGTAGTGTTAGGTGCATTCCCTTGGGGATTAGGTCCTGGATTACCTGGGGTAGGTTGATTTTGGGTGCCTTTCCTCTTGTTTTTGGAAGTAGAAGGATTAGTCGCGCCTTGTTATGCATACACCTGCCCATGGAGGGGTGGTGGCTGTTGTTTCGGGGGTTGAGAAGGCAAGGGACACTCGGGTGCGAACGCTAGAGAAGATGGAGCACCAGGCTGCGGATACGGATAATAAGGAATATGGGAAACATTGTGGTAAATAGGTTGGGCAAAAGGAGGAGGCATGTCGTATCCTGGATACATGCTACCGGGAGGGGGAAAAGTGGTGGAGGAGCTGGCCCCCCCCTGAGGGAAACCATAACCCATGGGAGGATGAGTGTACGGATGAGAAAGGGCTCCAATGATACCGTCGGCAGCATGGGATGCCCCCGGTGCATTGGCACCACTGGGTCTAGGGAGATCAGGTATGACGGTATAAACATAACCAGAATGTGCGTAGACCAAGTCATATTTCAACGCAATCTGGAGAGCGGCTTCTTTTGTTTGAGGGAAATGAGATGCAACATCTTTTCTTAAAGCAGGCAAAAGGGATCTGAGAAACCAATCCATGTAGACACGGTCTTCGAAGGTAAGGGCTCAAAATAGGCTCTTTCTTCTCCGCCATTCCTCAACATAATCGGATAGGAAGGTCACAGACGATCGACAGAAAGAGGTCAAAATTTTGGTACCAGTGTCATAACGAAGGGGAAGCTAGAAGTAAAATAGAAAATCCCAAGCAAGAGTTGAAAAATTAGTATGAGAGGAGCAGGCCTAGTCAACATACCACTTAGAAGCTTCTCCAGTAAGCGTACGCTGGAAAAACCGAAGATGGACATAGTCATCGGTGATGGAGTTAGACGAACACAACACATGGAAAGATCGAACATGGTTTGTAGGATTTTCTCCAGCAAGACATTCAAACTTGGGGATGTCAGAAGGGAGCTTGGTTGGCATAGCAGGCCAACCAGGTTCATGGTGTATGGGGTCATTGATAAACTAGTTAAAATCGGGAAGACTAAGGCCTGCCATCTAAGGGAGCAAGGGAGCAGCCGAGATAGTTCTTATTGCAGTACCACTAGTAGTATTCCTAGCATTAGGGCTGAGGCTACCACCAGTGTTAGGTCTTGAACCAGACATGGTGAAGGTGACATCTGGAGAAATGGGGATAGAACCAGAAGGGGAACCTAATGAACCAGAAGCAGAGTCGGAATGGGGACTCGGTGGAGGACTAACTCGAATCCTATGCAGAGGAGTAAGTCTTCCTTATGGAAATTGAGGACGAAGGCTAAGAAGTCTCCGAGATAAACGCCTAGGGGGAAAAATGATGGAAGAAAAAACATAGATCACAAAAGGAAGAGAGACCAAAAAGGGAAAGGAGGTGCAGGATCAAATGATTAAAATGTCTAAACAAGGGTAGAGAGGTGTGGGATCAAATGTTTACAATGTTATAGTCTTTGCCTGGCAGTGTAAACCAGTTGCTCTTCACTTACGGTGTGTGTGTTAAGTGTGTTAATTTTAAATTTTAAGCCTATATGCGTGTAGAGAAAAAAAAAGGTGTGCTGTATAAATGTAAATAAATATGCAAAAAACAGTAAAGTAAACTGAATATAACATAAAATAAACAGCTAAAGATGCATCAATCTAAACCCAAGGAGGTGGGCTTCCCAAAAACTAGTCTATGGGTTGGAAAAAATCTAGTCAAAACACACCAAAGTTGCCAATGGATCTAAATTCGAGAGGGAAAATGATATAAAGGTTAGATATGTTGGAAATAGGTGCACACAAACAACAAAAAACTAGACGGAAAAGTGCTGCAAATGAGGTGGTGAAAGGCTACAACTTGAAGGGAAATGGAAGGGACCCTAGAGGAGGACCAAACAAAATTGAAAAGAGGTGTTTTTGATGGATGAAAAACCAATCTGAAATGGATGCAAAGGTGCAAGATTAGATTTGAAAAAAGGCTGAACATAGTGAAATTTCAGATGACTTGCTCCAGCTAAACTCCTCCTAGAAAGGTGGAAGCGTACTAAAGCCCCAAGGGGCTAGGTTCCCACTTTGACAAGTAAAAAAAATCAAGTAAAGGTCCAAATGGGCATAGACAGAGGTTAGACAAGCCTGAATAGTAGCCCAGACAAACCCAGAAAAATCTCAAAAAAATTCCTACAAAAAGTACAGGTTGCAGTTTTTGACCTATTTTCAGCAGAGGTCGCAGGTTTTAGGAAGTTTTCCGCGTCCTGAAGATTGAGGTTGTAGGTTTTGGCCAGAAAAGTGCGACCTGCACTTCCGACACTCTCGGGAGTAGGTTTCATAAAAAAATGCCGTCTCAGTTGCAGTTGATGCCTGTCACCTGCGTAATAGGTCTGGAAACACACGAAAGTCAGAATTTTTACTGTTTTAGGGTTTTAAAGGTTACAAACAACATCAAGAAAAGACAAACAAGAAGCTGAAGAAAAACCTAGGGTTTGAAGTAGATGGTCATGTAGGGATTTGAAAAATGACAGTGTTCATAATCGTAAATCCCGAGTGGAGTCACCAGTTGTTAGTGTGAATTATAATTGCAAGTATACGAAAAAAGCTCACTTTAGCTGTGCATAACAAACAACCCTAATATCAAAGATGTATACAATTTCTTTAGATTTGGTGCTAGTTGACCAAGAAAAATGCTACAAAATACAAGTCTATGCAGTTAAAGACATTAAGAAGTAAATAAAAGCAAGAGTTGCTCCATGCATCCAATATACAAGACAAGAATATTTTTAAAGAATTTTTGTATTTATAACACCTAGGAAGGGAACGTAGAAAAGTGATACCATTCCCCCTTAATGGGATGGGTTTTTGTATGTCCTCAACATTTCAGATCTAAGATCTCTCTCTTGATGGTGTAGAAACCAGGACAAGTAGGAACTAAAGAGACTCACAGCAAAATGACACCAATAAAACAATGATGGAGGATGAGACAGACAAAGTATAGATCTAGAATAATCTTTGAGCAGCAAGGTATTGAATGAATGAGTCATATATTTATAACAAACTCTTGATTGAAACTACAGGACTATTTGAATTTTAATCAAATGTGACATTAACAATCTGAATCCAACTTTATGGATATTTTACAGCCCTGTTTGTGGAGGGAAAAGATTTGAATTTGGTCAAATAGTTTATTTGCTAAATAATAAATAAATGTTCGATTTATTATATTATTTAAGGGATTATAGTTTGAGGCTAATGAAACAAATAAACTGTTTATTCAATTGTTTGTAAATAGTTTGATCCGTTTAACAGCATGCTAATATTTTAAATAATGTTTAAATAATTATTCCTAGAAAATAATAAGATAAATAATTATTTATCTCATTAATTTTCCTGTTTTGGGTTAAATATGACCATGAATATTAATTAAACTGTTGTTTAACTAATTATTCCTTGAGGAAAATCAAACAAATATGGATTTATTCAATATTTCCTGATGGGGTTTCCTGTTTAGACCATAAAAAAACTTAATAAATTATGGATTACTAAGTTATTTTTCATAGTGAAAGCAATTTTACTTAGGGTAAAACTTATATTACATGGTTTACTTTGGTCCATCTAATAGTAACAAGTTAGATGACCAAAAATTGGTGAACATCTATATCTGGGCTACATTCCCATTCCAGGCAGTGAACCCAGGGTTCTTCATTATGGGATTGGCTTTGGTGTTGGCAATTGGAAATTTGACAAGGCTATTTGGAGAGACACAGATATGAAAAATGTCTGCTGGAAGTTGTTCTCGAACGACCTAATACTTATACATTGACATCAACATATGACAACAACTTGAGAAGGGACGAAATAAGCATCAAGTGTGATAGAACATTAAATGAGGCTTGCATTTACATCATGCAAGAATGAATAATCATGATTTTCATTTTGAAAAAATATTTGACAAAAATATTGTACATGTCCAAACTCCACCACCTTTATTTGATCAAGACCAGATTATTTTTTTTTTTTTTGAAGATTTGAAACAAATCTCGTTGGAGAAAACAAAGTCTTATGAAAATGTAAATCATGATAAAAATGATGAAATTCTGAAGATAACAAAGGAAAAAACTAGGAGTAGCAAATATTTCAATCACAAAACAAATTCCTCGCAAGAGGATGAATGAGTCTTAAAAATTGATGCTACTCACCACCTTGTAGTTGTCTGTCCAAGGTATTGGATGATTGCACTATGGAGTCTGGACTATTTATTTTTTAGGCTTCCTATTGGGTTTTTCAACACTATTTTCAAGACAGAAAATAGATCGACCTCGGAAAAATAATCCTTGCAACAGACAAAGGAATTCTCATTCCAACAATTCAGACACAAATGGGGATTTCTGGAATTTTTCATACAAGAATTTTACCTCAAAAATATTGTGGAAAAACCATAGAAATAACTACTACTCCTTTGTAATGTGATTCAGGCCTTCTGAGTTCTGTACTCTTAGAGAATGGGGATCCTTAAGCTATGTATTTAAGAGAAAATGATCAAAATTGGATCAAGGACCTAAGGATTGGCTTAAAATTAAAAATTACAAGATTGGGTTGAAACCAATATGGTTACATAGGTCTCATATTCCTAATTCCAGCACCATAAATGGTTCGAAAAATAGACACTGTATGAAGAATTTATTGCACTTTGAATGCCAAGTGGGTCCGACGGAGCACGAAGGGGCCAACCCTCCTCCCATGGAACCTCATCATATGACCAGTGTGAGAGCTTAATGTTAAGAGCACTTAAGGAGCCTAATCTAAGGTTTAATATTTAATTAAGATTCAATTAAGTGGAGTTTAATATGGCGGAGATTTTGGAGGCACTCCCAAATTTAGGCGGACTTCCACTTTTAGTGGAGTTAAGTGGCAGTTGCCCCACATTTAGTGGAGGAAAGTGGGGCAAAGTTGTTTTGGTCATAAATATCTCATTATTGAACCAAATTGGATGAAATTTTAGTCAATTTTGGGTCTCTTTGACCTCTTGAAGACTTTGGGATAGGTTTCAGGTTGCATGGAGGTGATATTCAATAGTGTTTGCTTCAGGGAAGATGAAGGAGCCATCAGGGCCACCATGAGACAAATTCAGTTTGAGGCCTAACCAGGGGAGTTAGAGTCCTTTTCCAGAGTTCCAACAATTAAAATTGGATAATTAAGATGTTTTGAATCTGATGAAATAGCTTAAAGAGCTTTTAGAGAACGTTTGAAGGCCTAAAAACCTTATTAAAGTTCTAGGGGTCACTATTGCCAACTTTTGCCAGTAGCAGTGCAGGGCTTAGAAAGAGCTATTTGAGACCACTTGCAGTGAACCAGTGGTCATTATTGACTGAAAAAATCATTCTGAGTCTATTTATAGAGGTTTCAGCAAGTGTTAAAGACCTTTAGAGGTTGAAAACTCAACAGAGACATTTTCATTAACCTTAGTTCCAGGGGGTGCTGATAGGTGATTGAGGTGAAACCAGAGCAGCCAGAGGCTATTTTTGATGAAAAAAAATCTATATTGACTATTTCAGTGATTTTGGAACCAATGGAAGTGTTTTTAGAACATTTTGAGAACTTCTAAAGCTTGAAAAGCTGATGTGAATTTTTGGGCAGCCCTGGGCAAACCGTGGAGGATAACCTATTTGGGGAATGCAGTGCTCAATTTGAGCAATATATCAATTGGTATTTGATGTATGATGTGTATTATATATAGAAGGAGTGCTTTCAGTGACAGAAACATAATTATGAGGGATTTTGTGCCATTTAGAAGCTCAGAGTAGCTTAGTGCATCGACATAAGGAATTGTGTCAACAAGAGCCTAAAGCTGTTTGCGGAATTTGGACAGCCATTAGAGGGATTTAAATGGTATTTTCAGTCCTTTGGATCATTTTTGTATTCATTGGAATTAATTATTTAATTTGTAAAAAAACTTACCATAATCCCAAAGATCCAAGTCATTATGACCAAGCTCAAAGGAGACGTAGCCTATGAGATATCGGGTGAACTCCTAGATTAAAATTGTTATTGTGTTTGAATGATTATTTGCTGCATTATGTTGTTGTCATACATGTTAAATTGCATAAATAACAAATGAACTTAAGACACATAAACTGTAAAAATTCATACACCACTTTCAAGTAAATAATTCCGCAAAATTTTCAAGTACAAGCTAGATCATTTTTAATTTAAACTAAGTGGTAGGTTCTTGAAATACATACAAGTTATCTAGAACATTTTCAGATTAGGTTGGTATTAGAGCACCTAGTTTCTTGATTGACATAGCAGTTGCTTGTTAGTATAGCTTGAAAGGTATTTAAACAGTGTAAAAGATTGACTGTTTTACTGTTTGCAAACTGATTGTTGTTTGAGTTTGCTTGAGATTTGGGGATAGCTACTGATTAGCTAAGAACTGGAGAGGAAAAAAAGGAAGAAAGGGCTGAAGGAATCTTCCTTACCCCAAGGGACCTCAAGGTCACTTTTGGAAACAACCCTCTTGACGATTGTTTGTTAAGAAGCTCTTGGAGTTTGTTTGTTGTTTGGCTGCTTGAATAAGAGTTGGTCTTTACAACCACTTGATTAAAAAGATTGTCATCTGTTTTGAAAGATTTGAGAACTTTTTTGAAGTTAATTTGTTCTTTGACATCATAACGACAACTTCTACAAGTGAAGTTTCCTCTTTCATAATATTCTTCGATGATGATATGAAGCATGGCTTTATTATATTGAAGGACATGGTGCAGATTTTGTTTGAGGATAAACGAGAAAGAACTGAACTTTGTGAATATTTGTTTGCCATGAAGGAAGAGAAGGAAGAAATTCTTCAAATATTTCATGATATGGAGAGGCAACTCCATCAAGCCCAAGAGGCTTTGACCAAGAAAATGCATGAGGAAGAGGTAATCCATTCTAATTTGTCTTCAGTTTCCTCTTTAGAAAGATGTGTTGGTTCTTTCAAAAAGAATAGAAGAGGTATAAGGTCCAAATTAATGATTAAAATGGCTATGAAGGCAAAGGATTAGGCAAGCATGCATAAGGCATGGTTGATCCCATTTTGGTTGAGGAACGACCCACGAATCTTGGTTTTGGTTATGTGTAGTTTAATGGAAAAGACTCCAAATCCTTGAAGGCATGTGATGCTACTTTAAAGAAAACCTTTATTCCAAGTTCTAAGATGAAAATATGTCAAATTTGTTTCAAAGATGATTGCCATTGCTTTAAGCCTTTGTTGCAAGAAGAAGATGGAAGACATGCAGCTTATGGCAAGCATGCAAGTTCATACAATTTTCAAGACAAGAATGATGATGTTAGCCTGCAAAGGAAAGTTGTAGCCTCTACTAGTTCATCTTCTCATGAAGACAAAAAGGATGAAAATCCAAAGAAACACAAGAGGTATAAATCTTTTCATGATCAATTTGATTGTGTTTCTGAAAATCATGATAATTTTGCATGCTTAAATGGAAGAAAGATTTTTTGTACATATTGTGGTCGATTTAACCATCATGTTTCGAGATGCTGGATGAAGAAGAAAGCATACATGAAGCAGATGAGGTAAAGACAAATTTCAAAGAAGGTGCATGAGTTTTGCACATATTGCCAAAAGAGGGGACATGTTGTCTCTCATTGTTGGACTTTGCATCCAACTAGTCATCCAAAGCACATGCAGCAAGAGGACAGAAATATTGGCACAAGTGGAACTATGGATTCCATTATTGATGTGAAAATGGAAGATTCACATGAAGAAGTGTTGCAGTAGCAAAATTTTCCATGGAGGTGGCTTGGAAAGAAGTGGATGGACTTCTCAATAAGAAATACTCCTTTGTACATATGCACATTTTGGTTGTATGCATGTATTTATGTTGAAAAGTTTGATGCAAGATTGCATATAATTGCGGTTTAGTTGAAGGAATTTCTTTGTTGTTTCAAAATTTCTTCGTGGAGGTGTAAAAGATGAGTATGATACTCACTTATATTGCAGAAATATATTTTAGTTCAGCTCTTTAGCCACCCACATGTTTTTGGGATTATGTACTTGTTGGTACTTGAAAGGAAGAGTTGAAGGTGTACATGTGCATGGAAGTTGTATGTGTAAATAGTGAACTGTAAATAGGTTCATTGTACATTGATACATCCACATGTGTTTTTCAAGATGTATCATTTTGTTTATTGACTTGTGTCGATTGTGTCGCATATTTTTTTCGAGTTGTGTCGATTGTGTTGCACACTTTTTACAGTGATTTTGTGTCAATTGTATAACACATTTTATGACGAATTTTTGTTGATGTCGCATGTTGCATGACATATGTTTGAGCTACCTTGGGTCATTGATCAAGAAAATGATGTTCAGTTTCCTTCTACAAATTTTTCGCCAGAATTTTTTTGAGAGAGTGCAAAAAAGACAGTTCTTGACAGGAGGAAAAGCATAGAGGAAGGGAAGTGTGAATTGCTTTCTAGTTGTGGTTCAAAGTCACTAGCCATGCAAGGAAAGTGTTTGGAGGCTAAAGAGAAGAGGTTGCAGTACTCTCATTTGTTGTACATATCAGTTTCAGTAGTCCAAGAGAGATTTTTGGGTCCAAAAGCTTCTCATTTGGGAGGTGTGATCAGAACTAGATCAAGGACCTAAGGATTAGCTCAAAATTCAAAGTTACAGAATTGGGTTGCAACCAATATGGTTGCATAGGTATCATATTCCTCATTCCGACACCATAAACGGTTTGAAAAATGGACAACGTATGAAGAAGTTATTGCACTTTGAATGCCGAGTGGGTTCGGCGGAGCATGGAGGGGTCAACCCTCTTCCCATGGAACCTCATCATATGACCAGTGTGGGAGATTAATGTTAAGAGCACTTAAGGAGCCTAATCTCAGGTTTAATATTTAATTAAGCTTTATTTAAGTGGAGTTTAATATGGTGGAGATTCTGGAGGCGCTCCCAAATTTAGGCGAACTTCCACTTTTAGTGGAGTTAACTGGCAATTGCCCCACATTTAGTGGAGGAAATTGGGGCAAAGCTATTTTGGTCATAAATATCCCATTATTGAACCAAATTGGATGAAATTTTAGTCAATTTTGGGTCACTTCGACCTCCTGAATACTTTTGGATAGGTTTCAGGTTGAATGGAGGTGATCTTTAGTGGCTTTTGCTTCAGGAAAGATGAAGGAGCCATCAGGCCACCATGAGACAAATTCAGTTTGAGGCCTAACAAGGGGAGTTGGAGTCCTTTTACAGAGTTCCAATAGTTAAAATTGGATAATGAATATGTTTTGAATCTTATGAAATAGCTTACAAAGCCTGTAGAGAATGTTTGAAGGCCAAAAAGCCTCAATAAAGTTCCAGGGGTCAATATTGCCAACTTTTTCCAACAGCAGTGCAGGGCTTAGAAAGAGTTGTTTGAGACCATTTGGAGTGAAAAAGTGGTAATTATTGACTGAAAAAATAATTATGAGTCTATTTACAGAGGTTTTAGCAAGTATTAAAGACTTTTAGAGGTTGAAAACTCAGGAGATACATTTTCATTAACCCTAGTGCCAGGGGGTGCTGATAGGTGATTGAGGCGAAACCAGAGTAGACAGAGGCTATTTTTGATGAACCAAAAATCTATCTTGACTATTTCAGTCATTTTGGAACCAATGGAAGTGGTTTCATAACATTTTGAGAACTTCTAGAGCTCGAAAATCTGATGTGAAGTTTTGGGCAGCTTTGGGAAAACTGTGGAGGATAGCCTATTTGGGAAATGAAATGCTCAATTTGAGAAATTTATCAGTTGGTATTTGATGTATGATGTGTATTGGATACAATAGGATTGGTTTCATTGATAGAAACAAATTATGTGGGAGTTTTTTCCATTTAGAAGCTCAGAGTAGCTTAGTGTACCGACAGAAGGAATCATGTCAACAAGAGCCTAAAGCTGTTTGCAGAATTTGGACTTCCATTAGAGGGATTTAAATGGTATTTTAAGTCCTTTGGATCATTTTTGTATTCATTGGAATTAAGTATTTAGTTAAAAAAAAAAACTTACCATAATCCCAAAGAGCCGCGTCAAGATGACCAAGCTCAAAGGAGACATAGCCCACAAGATTTCGAGTGAACTCCTAGATTAAAATTGTTGTTGTGTTTGAATGATTATTTGCTGCATTATGTTTCTGTCATACATGTTAAATTTCAGCAAGAAAAAATGAACTTAAGACACATAAACAGTAAAAATTCATACACCACTTTCAAGTAAATAATTTCGCAAAATTGTCAAGTACAAGCTAGATCATTTTTAATTTAAACTGAGTGGTAGGTTCTTGAAATACATACAAATTATCCAGACCATTTTAAGATCAGAAAAAATGACAAAGGAAAAGGGAAACAATTATCATTTCCAATAAATGAAGTTTCAAATATCCTTAATTTAGAAGGATGTCGAGCATTGGTAGAAGTTTCAAGCTAGAAAATCATGAAAGGTACAATAACGCAGATTAAAATAAAGGAGAGCTAAAATGCAAGTTTATAGTTTGTTAAATGGAGATGAAAATTATTATGAGATAAGCATGATTTTTTAATCCTATGTTTCCAAACAGGAACTCCCTACAACTACTAATAATGCTAATGTATTTTCCTCGACCATGATCTCAAGAGTGTCTAAATACTTGCGGAAAACTACTAACTCTGCATGAAATATGAGCTTCCAACTTTGTTGTAATTGTTCTTAGCCAAGTCAGATGAATGAATAGCATCCACATTGAATGTTGTATATTTTCCACCATACTTTTTAATCACCTATCTGTCCCCAAAAGTGGCCCCTATTCAATGGAAACTACTCATAAAGAGTGTCAAATTCAGTGCTTATTTTTATGTAGAGTGTGACTCCAAATATCCCAAAAGGTATCCTTGAGAGAATCTATTTTGTGATGATTAAAACAACAACATATCTTATACCTCCTTCACAGCATGTGTGGGTTTCCTGTGCATGTATTTCAGAGCCGAAGGAGGAAACAGTGACACGTGGCTCGCAGTACAAGTTCGCTCTATTGAACCAGTCCATAATTAGGTCATTGTGGGAGATTGCATATAACCTTTCTTGAAGAAACAAAATCAGGTCATACTTGTGGCATTATAAAGAAGATTGAGAGGGATAATAAAGGAGTGAAGATAAAATATTGGGGATTCAAAGTCATAGAGATACATCAGATTCAATATCAAGCTCCTCAAAATTAAGAAATAGGTGTGTATTTTTTTTAAATTGCATAAGTCTTGTTTGAAAAATAAGTTTGAAGGGATTCCAAGGGAATATTGAAGCATAAATATTAGTATTGGGTTCTAAAATGGCCCTAAAAGGAATTCAACACCCATTAAGTGCTCATAAGGCTCTATATGACTCATGAAGAGGAAGAAGTGCAACATGATATATCAAAATTACAAAAGATGTGCAACAAATTTCGCTCTCACAAAGAGTAACAAAAAGTGAAATGGAAGTTTTGAAGAAAGGCGTGGAAGCTAAGATGGATAGTTTGAAGGAAGGAATGGGAGATAATATGGATGGTTTGAAGAATGACATGGAAGCTAAGATGGATGGTGTGGAAGCTAAGATGGACGGTATAGAAGGAAAGATGGAAGCTAAGATGGATGGTTTGAAGAAAGGTGTGGATGCTAATATGGATGGTTTGAAGAAATTCATGGAAGCTAAGATGGATGGTTTGAAGATTGGCATGGAAGCTAATATGGAAGGTATGGAAGGAAACATAGAATATTTGAAGAAATAAATGAAAGGTTTGAAGGAAGGTTTGGCAAAGTTGCTACAACAAAAGCTTCCTAATGGCGAAAATGTAGTAGAGGAAACTCATGATGGGAACAAAATAAATGTTAATCATGATTTCATAGACTATAATTTTGGATTTAAGACCCACCATATTCCAAAGATTGATATGAATAATTTTGATGGCAAGGGTCCGATAACTTGGAAACTACAAATGGGGCAATACTTTTAGCTACATAATATGAAAAACACACAAAAGGTACATATTGAAACTTTGTATTTAGAACCAAATCAATTTGTATGGTATCTATGGCTTTGTTCTCATAAACCACTTGTCACTTGGTCAATTTTTATGGAGGAAATGATAGCACATTATGAGGATACAAAGAGAAACACCTCTTTAGCCAATTAATAAATCTCAAACAAAAGGGTTCAATGATGGAGCACATTGACGACTTCCAAAAATTGAATATAACAGTAAATAATATTATATAGGAACATAGGATTGATGTCTTCATAGGGAATCTACAATATACCATCCAACATGAGGTTCGCCTATGGAAACCTGATACATTGGAGAACACATTCAGGTTGGCATGAAAAATTGAAAGAAAAATTGAAAGAAAAATTATGGCGACAAGGAATTCTACCACTCACAACTATAAAGATGGAAGTGTTGCTACTCCTAGACTTCCAGAAACTATAAGGTTGACACCAAAAAAATTGGAAGAAAAAAGAGCAAAATTAATTTGCTATAGTTGTGATAGAAAATACACTAAAGGTCATAAGTGTGTTGAGAAGAAATTATTTTACATAGATTGTGAAGAGGAGGAAGAAAATGAACATGAAACCTCAAAAGAAGAGGATATAAACTAGGGACCAACCCTAGAGAATGAATAAATGAGTCTCACCATATCCTGTAATACATTGTTAGGAATTACCACTTCTCAAACTCTCAAGGTAGAAGGACATATCAAGAAGTAAAATGTAATAGTGCTTATTGATTCGGGTAGTACCCATAATTTTATTCATTGTAAGGTATCCAAGGAATTGAATTGCTTTCTATACCCAGCACTAGAGTGTCAAGTGATGGTGGAAAATGGAGGCACTATAAATTGCATTGGAAAGTGCCATAATATCAAGCTAACCAAGGGGGAATATGTATTGAAGAGTCCAATGCTTTCCATTCTGTTGGAGCAGAGTCTCCCACACTGATGAAATCTGGTCCAATTTTGTATTATTTTGATTATATTTAGTCTAACGCAGGGCTGATAGGGCAGATAAAAGCCCCAATACGTTGTAAGCGGGTAAATAGGTAAAACTAGGAGTCCGCAAACCACAGTTTGCGGACCGTGGTAAGTATAGGCTAAATTGGTATAAATAGTAAGTCTTTTTGAGTCGATAGGCAGAAGATGAATAGAAGTAAATGCTAAGTGTGGATTGTTAGTTCTGGGTTTCGGGTATTTGGGTCGAACTCCTGCTGGCTGTGTGCACGGAGATCCTTTGTCTTGCTATGTGCGGACCCTGCTGGCTGTGTGCGCAGGTGGGATTTGGGGTTATGTAAAAATCTGCTGATAATATATGAGAAGTATTGCTGTTATTTGGTTCTGGATATATTTGTTATATAAATCTGCACTCTGTGTTAAATCTGTGATAAGGAACAAATGATATGTGTTATCTGCTGTGTTTATCTATAATATATGCTATTTGGTCTACTGTGTGTACTATAATTTATATCCTTGCTGGTCGAATGCACGTGGATGCGGACCTAAGATCTAGATCTGTAATACTGTGTACACCGGTTATCTATTTAAGCCTGCGAACTAGCTCTGTTTCCATATATCTATGCATTGTGCATGGCTTGGCTTACCTGCTCTCTTTCTGGGTGTGGAAACCTAGTTCTAGCACCCTCCCATACTGCTTCGGGTGAGACTTTGACCTGCACAAGTAGGTCACTGCCGAAAGGGCCAGTAGCATAGGGGTTTGTTGGCAAACCTTAACATATGAACCTGGGTCAGGACCCCTAAAGCCAACAAATGGTTCCATTTCCGGGACTAGGAGCATTTTGAAAGAGCAGTCAGGTAATGCCAGAACACCAAAAAGAAGGTAGACATGGCTATGAATTTAAAACTACCTACCTTCAAGGGTGTGGGTGATGAGGATATGGATAGGTTCTGGTTTGTTGTTGAATCGGTATGGACGGCGCAAAACATTACAAGTAATTTGGTGAAGCAGGCCCAACTATCTCTGGCTTTCGAGGAAAGAGCTCTGGATTGGTCTATGGGATACATTGGGTAGAAGGAAAATGCAACTATTGATGAAATTAAGGCTGCACTAAAGCAACAATTCAAGAGACCTCAATCCTACTTGCAGACAGTAAATGAACTGAAGGATATCAAGCAAGGGCCATATGAGTCTATATGGGAAGCATATCAATGATTAAAGAAAGCAATCAGAGAAGGTGGGTTCCAGTATGATGATAGACAACACACAGAATGGTTCATCGCTATGCTACTACCTCACCTACAGATACCTATGGGGCAACAATCTATCGAAATACAGGAAAAAGCATTGGAGGTGGCTATGAAACTAGAAGCTAGCTCTAGAGATGACACTCAGTTGGGAGTACACCAGATTCAAGGTCAACTAGAAGTAATGCATCTCGAGATTCAGAACCTATGCAAGGAACGCAGACCGACGGTCAGCCCAGACAGATGGTGCATTCGGTGCCGAGTAAATGGTCATACCAAGGATAACTGCCCACTACTGACTACATATACGCCGACTGGAGCGCTTAGTACCTTACGACCTAGGGAGGCTACAGGGTCAAGTGGAGTGCAGCAGTGGTGTCAGTTCTGCAGATCGGTTGGCCATGATGAACATAATTGCCGCACATATGAGTTACTAATGGAATGAGGGAACCTATTCTAGGTTTAGTCTGACCTAACATCACCCAGATCCCCCACAGGAGTAAGGGGATCCCCATCTCTAGGTAGGGGAGGAGGCCAAGGAGGAAGCGCTGGTCGAGGACGGGGCTAACTCATCTGCTACAACTATGGGGAAATCGGTCATTTTGCAAGAGACTGCGTCAATCTAACTAGACAGACCTGCCGATACTGTAGATAGTTGGATCACTCGATCAAAGATTATCTGGTTCTAATAGATAAGGTTCAAGAAAAACAACAGACTACCACACAAAATGTGCAACGGGTAAAGGTAGAGCCGCGAGAGACAAGATCATCTAGTGAAGCACGAATGCAAGCAACCGTAGGCCCAACAACGCAAGTAAGAGCGCAACCCCTGCAGGAAATTGGCGTCGTTCCTGGAAGGGAGGACAATTGTGGCCCATTACTTGCACCTAATGATGACCGTGGGAAATAGATCAAGCCATTCCTACAAGTATGTATGTAGCTGCTACGCCACCAGTAGACCACGGAGAATATTCAAACTCTATTCAAGGGGTGCGATGGCCAGGCCTACCCAGTTGCACAGGTACGAAAAATGCATAAACAAAAATGCACAAGTTGGGAGATGTGATTGACTGTGCAGATTGGGGCTTTTAAGATGGATCAAGTCATTCTTGACTTAGGATCTGAGGCAAACGTAATCCCTAAGTAGACTTGGCAGCAAATGGGCGAACGTAATCCCTAAGTAGACTTGGCAGCAAATGGGCGAACCTACACTCGAGCGGACCACCACGCAGCTACGCATGGCTAATCAATAGATGATAGCACCTTTGGGGAAATTACCACAGGCTATTGTAAACATCGCTGGAGTTAAGGTATGGGCTGATTTTGAAGTTATCCACACTGTGGGAGATATGAATCCCTATCTATCACTCCTAGGCCTAGACTGGGCCATGACTGTATGTGGTATCATTAATCTAAAGGATCACAGTATGAAAGTTGAGAAAAGAGGAACACAAGTAACAATCCCACTAGACCCGATGGACGGAGCACGACATACATATAGAGTGCGGCCATACCGGCTAAATACGAAGGATGGAATGGATGGTATGATATGGCGGAAAGGGGACTCAAGTAGAGGGTTGGAATTCTGGTCACCACACTTACAAGACACACCTACATTGTGTTGTATGACAAAGGACCTCCGTAGCATTTCCTCCAAAGTAAGAAGTCTACCCCAGTTCCACGGGTTTGGTCCCATTCAAGATTTTTTACAAGAATTCGAAGGAGAGGTTCCGCGAGAACACTGGCTGGAAGCCCTTGAATAGGCACTACACGGTGCGTTGGCACAATGGTGGGAGACACATAAGGAGACCGTCCATGAATGGAAAGAATGTCGAGATATGATGGTCCTGCGATTTGAAGCACCAACAGATGTGCAAGACAATACCTCCTTGGAGTCTGAAGGTCCCCATGAAGACAGGACCGCAGGGTACGTAGACAAGGGACTCCAGCAAAGCCCTTACAGGGATACAATAAAGGATGAATTTGTAGGGCCAATTGGGCTGTGCAATGGGGACTTAGAAACATACCCTAGATCAACTCAGGATGAGGCCAAAAACAATACTACTATCCGACGAAAGGAACATATCAGTGCGACCATTGGATACACCCAGTATGTCCGAAAGCTGGTTTGGTAGTCTGTATCATGTACGACCAAGCTACATGACTTCCTTTGGCACAAGCTATTGCAGACTGCCATAAGTCAGCCCTCCCTAGTTCAGCAGCCCCTACGAAACAAGATTGTGTTGGGGAGGCAGGCGAGGCTATACTTGGAACATGACCACTACACAGAAGGTACGAAAAGTAGCTATTGGAACAATGAACTCAGGTAACAAGGACGATGTACCGTTGATGGGCACAACCAAATGGAAATTAATGAAGAGATTACAAAAGATTTTTTACCATTCATCCGATGGAATGCCCCAAGTAGGAACGCCATTACCATTAGTTACCCGCAGGAGTTGTTCGAAGGGACAGACCGGTAGCTTCGTTGGCCTGTATCATGTATATAAATTGCCTACCTATTCTGTATATTGTATAATCCTTTATACCATCTTAATCATACTATCCCACCTTGCTCCCCACCTCCTAATAGTAGGTGTCCATTGTATACCAATCAACAAACCTACAAAAACTATGGAAATACCACCCAAGGACGAAGCAATTGACAAAGTACTGGAGTTATGGATTCCTGTATGGAAAAGCACCATGGGGGCCACCACGCCAAACACAGAACCACTTACCCAGGAGATCCCACCGGCCAACCCCACCACATTCGTGAAAGGCACTATGCAGCTACTGGAGACTGATAAAATCGAAGATGAAACGAGGTCACAGCTTGCGCTTATTTCGGACGAAGGTAATACTCTCAATAGGCATGGCGCAAAATGACTGAGAGCATACAAAACAGGGACCCAAAAGAAGCCACGTGCTCTGCACAAGGAACATGATACTGTGCTCACTCTCACTAATAGTGACCTCACACAAATTATAGGCGCCATCACTCTGACCGCTGAGGAAAATTGGTTCGAAATAGAGCACCAACAGCAGGTTGCACTCACCACTATTCAGACCACCATTCGGGATCTGCAACTGTGCACCACTACAATTCAAGGCAGCCTAATTCAATAAGATACTCCCGCGGAAACTACCAGTACCTCTCTCGCATCAGTAGAAGACCGGGTGTGTTCTGTACCCGGCAATTCCTTTTTAGGTATCCAATTCCCCGTTGGCACAAGCAAACAGTTGGACCTGGCCGTGCTTCCCTACGAAGCCCTCCAAAGATTTCACACCACAGTCTCCAAAGAAATCCATCATCGAGACCAGTAGACAGACCAGCGACTCAGCCTACTTGAACAGAAAATGGAACAACAACACACTATCCTCACTCTTGCTATCCCACGAAAAACTGAGCTCGCAACAGTGATTCACCAAATCTGCGCAGAACTACTAGAGGAACTCCCTGCTACGACGTCAGCACAGGATAAGGTGGCAAGCCTAGTAGCGGCATTTAGGGCAGCCAAAACAGAATTGCGGGACCTGAAAATAGTGTTGGCACAACAAATTACCATATTGAAGATTAAGTTACAACCTAACACAACCCCGAAGGTCCGCGGGCAACACACCACCCTCGTCACCAAAGCTATGGATACCATTGCAACACAGATCGTCTAGGGAACTCAATTGATCAAGTCCACCACGCAGCTCTAGACCATGGTATAGTATGCACCAAAAATTCAGCAACTCAACCAGGACTAAAACAGAAGGAAGAGGCAGTGGCTCGCATCGAAGCTACATTACCCACACTGGTGCCAACACAAATATTTGTAAACATCAGGTTCAGTACTATACTCCAAGAAGAAATCGAAGAAATTTTCCGAAAAAGAGACACCATCAGTCACTAGCTGAAACCACGGGTCGTTTCAGCCTTCTGTCTTTCACAGGATGCGGAGGTAGCAGTAACGAACCTCCATAAACTACGGGAAAATCTCACCACAGTTGCGGAAGGACCAATGTCACAGAAGCTTGTCGCACTCGCCCAAGGTGCTGCCCACTAGAGTCTTGACATCCTTCCCCCCTAATTGCAGATATTAATGAATTGCACGCACAGGTGGAGGCTCTACCATTGTAGTGACTCGGGACGAGTCACAAGATTGTGTTGGGGGACTGTTGGAGCAGGGTCTCGCACACTGATGAAAGTTGGTCCAATTTTGTATTATTTTGATTATATTTAGTTTAGCGCAGGGGTGATAGGGTGGATAAAAGCTCCAATATGTTGTAAGTGGGTAAATAGGTAAAACCAGGAGGCTAAATTGGTATAAATAGTAAGTATTTTTGAGTCGATAGGCAGAAGATTAATAGAAGTGAATGCTAAGTGTGGATTGTTAGTTCTGGGTTTCGGGTATTTGGGTCAGACTCCTGCTGGCTGTGTGCGCGAAGATCCTTTGTCCTGCTATGTGCAGACCTTGCTGGTTGTATGCGCAGGTGGAATTTGGGGTTATGTAAGAATTTGCTGATAATATATGAGAAGTATTGCTAGTATTTGGTTATGGATCTATATTTTATATGAATCTGCGCTCTGTGTTAAATCTGTGATAAGGTACGAATGATATGTGTTATCTGCTGTGTTTATCTATAATATATGCTATTTGGTCTGCTGTGCGTATTGTAATTTATATCCTTGCTGGTCGAACGCACGTGGATGTGGACCTAAGATCTAGATCTGTAATAATGTGTACACCAGTTATCTATTTAAGCCTGTGAACTAGCTTTTTTTCCATAGATCTGTGCGTTGTGCGTGGCTTGGCTTACCTACTCTCTTTTTAGGTGTAGAAACCTAGTTCTAGCACCCGCCCATACTGCTTCGGGTGAGACTTTGACCTGTGCAAGCAGGTCATTGCTGAAAGGGCCAGTAGTATAGGGGTTTGTTGGCAAACCTTAACATGTGAACCTGGGTTAGGACCCCTAAAGCCAACACATTCCAATGGGTGGTGCTGATGTTGTATTAGGAGTACAATGGTTACGATCTTTGGGGACAATAGCTTTTAGTTTTCAAGAACTTTTCTTGTAATTTTTTTCGGAAGGAAAGGAAGTTGAATTATGGGGTATCATAGGGAAGGCAAGAAAGATAATAAGCTCTAATGTCATGGAAACACTTATGAATAAATAACAACAAGGCATCATTGCACAATTATGCACACTAGAAGTTCCAACATCAAAATCATCTATTTATCCAGATCTCAAAAACTTCTTGGACAATCATTCCAAGGTGCTTGAAAATCCCAAAGGACTCCCACCTATTCGTGATTATGATCATGTATTCATTTGATTCAGGGAAGTGTTCCTCCAAACATTGGGCCTTATAGATATCCTTATGTCCAAAAGAGAGAAATTTAATGTGTGATTGCAGAAATGCTAGAGGCTGGTATAATTCAACATAGTCAAAGTTATTTTTCTGCTCTTGTAGTATTGATGCACAAGAAGGATGGATCATGGCGCATGTGTCCGGATTATAGGGATCTCAATAAAATCACTATTAAAGATAAATTCCCCATTCTTGTGATTGATTAATTATTGGATGAATTACATGGAGAAATTTATTTCACCAAGTTGGATCTCCGCTCACGAGATCATCAAATTAGAATGAGGACTGAAGACATTCCGAAAACAACATTTCAAACTCATGAGGTTCATTATGAATTTTTGATCATGTCGTTGGGCCTTCCCAATGAACCTTCTACATCTCAATGGTTGATAAATTCCATTTTCAAACACTTCCTTAGAAAATTTTGTGTTAGTATTTTTTGATGATGTACTAATCTACATCACGTCTTGGAAGGATCATGTTCAACATGTTGACAGGGTGCTCAAACTATTGGAGGAGAAACAATTATATGCAAAAACCTCCAAATTTTTGTTTGGAGTACAAGAGGTAGAATATCTGGGTCATATGGTATCTCAAGAGGGTGTTAAGGTATACCCTAACAAAATTATAGCCATTAAGGAATGGAAAGTCCCCACAACCATAAAGCAGTTGCGAGGATTTCTTGGGTTAACAGGGTATTATCACAATTTTATTAAGAATTATGGGAGAATAGCATCACCTCCAACAACATTATTGAATAAAGATGAATTTTCATGGACTCCTGAAGAAACTAAGGCCTTTGAACATCTTAAAGAGGCAAATTGCCAAGCATCGGTCTTAGCTACGACAGACTTCACAAAAACCTTTATTGTGGAATGTGATGCCTCAGGAAATGGAATTGGTGTTGTTTTTAATGCAAGAAGGAAGACCCGTTTCTTTTGAAAGTCGTCCAATCAAAGGAAAGTATTTACAAGAAGCTATTTATGAGAAGGAAATGTTGGCAATACTACATTCAATAAAGAAATGGTGACCTTACTTAATGGGAAGACACTTCAAGGTAAAAAATGATCATGATAGTCTTAAATACTTTTTGGAACAAATATTATCTTTAGAACAACAACAAAAATGGGTCACAAAGATGTTGGGTTATAAATTTGAAATCATCTACAAAAAAGGGAAGATAAATGTTTTTGCAGATGCACTCTCAAGAAAGGATGAGGATGTGGAAGCATTGGTTTGTGCCATTTCTATTTTCCAACCCGATTGGATAACTGAACCAAGGGAGGAATGGAAGAATCAAGAAAAAGTATGGAAACTCATCCAAAAGTTGCGGCAAGATCCTAGTAAATATGATATGTTTAGTTGGAAAAATGATTCCTTATGGTAAAAATATCGCTTATATCTTTGTAAGAATTCCCAACTTCAACAAAATATTATTTTGTAATTACACACCTCACCCTTAGGAGGACACTCGGGATTTTTAAAAAATTACCACAGGGTGAAGAAAGATTTTTTTTGGGATGGCATTAAATCTGATATTCAAAATATTGTGGCAGAATGTTTGGTTTTCCAGCAAAATAAAGTTGAGACAATTAAGACCCAAGGTCCGCTACAACCTTTATCCATTCCAAATCAACATTGGAAGGAGGCTTCAATAGATTTTATCACAGTTTTACCTAATTCCAAAGGAAAGAGTGTCATCATGGTGGTAGTCGATAGACTTACCAAGTATGCACAACATTATCTCATCCATTTAAAGTGAGTACAGTTGCTACTGCATTTATTGAAACAATTCAAAAGCTACAGGGAAACCCAAAGATTATTGTAAGAGATATAGATCCCATTTTCACTGGAAAATTTTGGACGAAATTATTTTCTTGTTTGGGTACTCAACTAGCTCATAGCTCATCTTATCATCCTCAATCCGATGGGAAAATTGAGATAGTGAAAAAATGTTTGGAAGGATATCTTCGTTTCTTTGTATCTAATAAACAAACACAATGAGTCAATTGGTTGCCTCTGGTTGAATGGTGGTATAACACTTCCTTTCACACTGTAGAAAAAATGACCCTATTTATGACACTTTATGGATATCATCCATCATCCATCACATCATCTTTAAGAGAAAATTCTTAGGTTCAAGCAATGGAAGATCACATCGAGCATCAACAACAAGTTCTCCAACTATTAAAGGGTAAAATTTGGCACAAAATCGAATGAAACAATAAGAAGTGTTAGGGTCCTATAATAATATGATTCATAATTTTGAATTGACTTTGATTAGTCTTGTAACATGTACATACTTTACTTTCTACATATTGTTTTCACATATTATAAAACTAAAAAAATGTAAAGAGGGTAAAAGTCCTAAAAGAAAAATCAAAGGACTTGAAAGAAAAAATATCAAAAAGAATATAAAAATGGACCCCAAACAAAAAGAGATAAAAATAAAACATTAAAGTGATGCAAATCCAAATGCCACTACTATTACTTTTACTGCAAAATAAATATTGTGTGTAACTTGTTAAAAATGCCAGAATTCATGAAAGTCAAACTGCTTAATCTTCAATTTTCAGGCTTTAAATTTTATGTTGATAGAATAGAGAATAAAGATCTAGCTAAACAATTTATTCTTGGAATATCAGTAGTTAGGTAGAGAATAATAATGATCTCAATAGTTTAATCTAAGCCCTTGGAAGAAATGAGGATATAATTAGTTAGTTTGTTGTTTAAAAGAAAAATGAATAAGGGTTTGCAAGCTCAAATGCACCCATGTAAATGAAGAAAATATGTTAAGGTAGTAGATGGGTAGGCAGAAGCAGTTTTCACAAGCATGGATAACAGATAATTGATCATTTTATTTACTAATTTTCCTTCAAAAATCATTTCCCTTGTAAAAATACCTTCTCCCCCTTCATTTTTCCCTTTACTCTTTTTTCCTTACAAATGCCCCTTTTTCTAAGTTAAAACACATTTTCCCCTTGGAAAAAGTAAAAAATACTTTTAATAGTTCCCCTTTATTCAAAAATACCTAAAAAACCCAAAAATACTTTAACCCTAAGTCTAAAATGGTGAAAATATATATGTCGGGCCCCACTACAGAGATCCCTCCTGACATAAGTTTTTACATTAGAAACTTAGTGTATTTTTACAATCCATATGTACATTATTAACAAATTAACTTAATGTATTAAATCCCTTATATACCTTTTAAAACCGTATTAATATAATTCCTTTGTATATTATTCCCAACCCACTATTTATTATATAACCTATGGTTTAATTATCCACATGTTATATATCCATGACCCATTATGTATTATCCCTGCCTATTATAACACTACACTTACCATAATCCTATTGGCATGTATAAAACCCTGACCATTTACATATATAACCAATTGCATAGCATATGCCCCGGGCCCCATGCCATCAATCTCAATACATCCTTCGCATCATATCATCCGTTAGATTATCATTAACAAGATCTAACGACCAACATAGCCTGTCACACATCCAATAACACGATAGTTAACACACGAAAAACCTTGCGAAAATTGTATTTTTCAGAGTCTTCCTCCCCGCTACGTGTTTGATTTCTATTCAATTGCATCAATCAAAACTATACTACCAACCACCTTTGGAGCTTGCGAAAACCACTGAGCAATTTTCTCCCCGGCGCGCAAACCACTTGCTCATTTGAAATGACCGCCCATTAATGCAAAACAATGTTTGTTTAAGAAATGCATATAATCACCCTTTGCTAATTCATTCACCACTTTCTGTTACATTTTTCAATGAAGAAGCACTATTGACCTATTTCTGAGCAACCAGATCACTAAATTGATCATATTTCAAGCCTTTTCACCTAAATTCAAGACCTCTTCTGCTACAAGACAACGCTGAATCAAATTGAAGCATTTTAAAGACCTCTGAAGCCTCAGGAAAGCCCTTTTCTACCTCAGAAACCCACCTGCAAAGAAAATCTTCATTTTTCCTAGGTATTCTTCAAAGAAAAGGCCTGTTCTTTATCTAAAAAGAAAAGTAATCAATAATTGAATCAAATTAAGGTTACTAGTAGACCAAGAAAGCCCTCTTGCCTTCCAAAATATTTTTCCACATACCCTAAGCAATCTTTTCACAAATTCTGAGGCCTTAGACCATTATAAATCAGAAAGATTGAATAATTGAAGAAATTTAAGCCTCTGTACACTGGAAGAAAGCCTCCTTGCCTTGCAATCCTTTCATATAGACCCTCGACATCTTTTGCATAAACTCTAAAGTCCTGATATTTATCTTTTGTTACAGAGATTACAGTTTGGTAAATTGAATAAGTTTAAAACCTTTTGCAGACAAAAGATAAGCACCTATTCTATCCAAATCCTCCTTCAAACTATAAACTTTCAAAGGTGCTCCCACAGGCCTAAATCAATGTTTTTAAAGTTAAAAGAGTAATATTGATAAATTAAGCAAAGCAATGGCTTCCAAAACCATTGTAGCTATCAATTCTCTACAACCTCCTGTTGTAGATATAAAGCACATTCCCTTAGCTGACACAGACTTCAATATTACTGACACAGTCACAAAATTTAACCTTCTTAAGCTCCACTGCTGGAGCCAAGAAAAATCCATAGATCAAGCTAATGAAGTTTTCATCTGAGAGTCTAATTTACCAAAATATGTTGTCCCACAGACCTTCCAATGCCAAAAAGTGATTAAAATTTGGCAATCTTGCTATGTCCCTGATCAGAGAGCCATAATAAACCCTAAAAAAAATTCTATTTACCATTACTATTGTTGTATATACAACCCAAGCCTGATGAAATCCCTTTATCCATTGAGGCCCTCACTCAGCTATACCTAAATCTAGACTTCCCCAAGGGGTTCAAGATATTTAAAACTTTTATGCCTTCTTCTGTAGAAATTCCCAAGATAAATCCTCCATACCCTTTTGCAAAATTCTCTGAAAGGACAAGACATATCATCTCCATGTTTTCTTTTATTCTTGGTTATTTTACAGATGAACATGTTGATGTTGCAGTGCTAGGTTTTTTATCTACTTTCACACCTGGTCAGCCTCTTGCTACCATTTTTAATTTTTCCCAATACCTTGCTGATAATATTCATGAGAATTTGGTCAAAATTCCTTCTAAAGGTGTTTTCAAGTATTCCTCATTCTTATTCCATATGTTTTTATATTTTTAGTATGAGAAATTTGCTATAAACCTTCAAAAGTTTGATGTAGAAGGAAACCCACAATTAGTCATATTTTGGACTTCCTTGATAAGGAAAGACTCCAATGATTTCTCTTATACAGATTTTACTAATTATTTCACTCATCCTATGGTCAATTTGCTGAACAGTAGCAGAAAACCCAATATTAGTGAAGAAATTAAGAAGGTCCTACAAATGTCAGAGGATAATAGGACAGGTGATTGGTACTTGTACCAAAACCATACTGAGATAAGAGTATATGGATGAAGTCTTGTTCCATATAAACCTGCCTAAATACCTTCCTTTGAGGTTATTTTCCCTTGAGTACATAAGGCAAATTCTTAATTAATATGCAATTAATTTCTTGGCAACAAAGAAGAAGAAATAGTTCAAATTGAAAAATGACATTGGCCCTTTTATCTGTAACAATAAAGATGCAAGTCCAGAGGCTGAAATTTTTTTGCAGGAGTTCAGATTCAGTAAAATTTTTCTGTGGTATTATGATCCCCTTGGAGTTATAAGTAAAATGAGAGTTAAATGAAAATTGACTCCCTATGTACATGAAAATAAACCAAACATAGAGAAATTATCCAATCAATCTAAATGGTTGGAGAACACCTTGGTAGAGGCAGAGAAACAAGGTGATACTAGTCAAACCTTTTAGATTCCAGCCCAAGAAGATAGGAATGAAAAAAGGCACAGAGAGGAAGGATCATACAGTGCAGAGATTACAACTGAAACTAAATTTAAATTGAGATACAATAAAAATCCAAAGTTAAATCCTGCCAATAGAGGTGATTGATACAGAAACAACAACAAAGGACAATGAACCGCCTACAATAATTGAAGACGAACAACAACCTACAACTTCAAACACTTACCTTATTCAGAAGCAACACAGTATTTAAGTTTCATCATCTAAAAAGCCAACAGAAAAGGAATTGAATATCAAAGAAAGATAAAAAGAAATCAAAGCCATAAATGAAGAAATTAAAACTGAAATATATTCTCAATATCTGAAACAAACTCCTGGCATCTAGAATATGCTACTTTCTACCTTTGACTATAAGAATAAAAAGATGCAGATGATATTTCTTCAACCCACAGTTCAAACTCCCAATTCTTCTTCTGATTACAAAAATACAAATTTTTAAGTCTTGGCCCAGGATATTCATCCTCTGGACCAAATTGAGTTTTTGTAGGTAAATTGACTCAGGGTTAGAGTCAAGGTTAACCAGGTTAAATAATCGGTAGTTTTGGGGACATGGTATTATGCACCCATGGTTTTTGTCTCATGGTATTTCATATAATGAAGCCTATAAAAGGCTGGGAAGACTTCATTGTAAGAAAGGCCTAGATGTGAGCGGTGAAGGCTCAATTGGCTGGAGTGGCCAGGGTTTTGGCCAAGGCTAATGAAATTTCATTAGGATGGGTTTTCCCTGGAGTTTGGGGTTTTTACCGGATAAACATCTGTGTTTATGTTTATGATTTTTTGCTGGCCTTTTATGTTTATTCCTCTTATTAAATTGTTTATTATTTCTGCAGTAAATCCTAACAACTAGTATCAGAGCCATTTTTACTTTAGAGGGATGGTTCTGTGGTCAAGTTTTATGGCCTCGTTGATGGAGAGATCTGATCGCAGATCAAAATAACAAAATTCTTGATCTAAAATGTCAAAGGAAGCACTATGTTTTCAACTTGTGATTTTACTGTGTGGTGATCAAGATATGAAACTAGATGGTTGAGGAAGACGAGTGCATCCTAGGTGGAGAGCCGAGTGCATGGACTTGATAGCATGAAAAATTTCATGTCTTTGGCCATAGCACAAGTGAAAGGGAATCTCTAGTGAATGTTAATGTAATATTGAAATCTACCGCAAGATTGATAGAAGTGATCCATGGACAGAAGTTGTGCAAACATGAGGATATATTCCCTGATGGAGAATGGTATGCCTGACATGGAAGCTGTCGAGATAGATAGTGTCGTTGTTTGGATCAGGAGGACCCTGCGATAATTGAGAGTCATGGATGCCATGATAAATTGTGGATCCGTTTCCATATGCAGATCTAGAATCCAAGAGGATATTTACAGGATTCGAGCCAAGAACGCACATAAATCCTTTAGTGTCATGCAATCATTTGCTAGAGGTTACGAAGGGGATGAAGGTGGATTCTACACAGTCGACACACAAGGATATTGATGGTTCTTCACGGTGGAGTAGCATAAGAGACCTGGAATGCAATGTGGGTGAGTGTGCCAACACCATGGGAAGTCACGTTGAAAGGTTGAAGTTGATTGAAGCTTGGTCATGGGTAGGAAAGTGTCACAGATCCTTGCTGGCCATGATGAGAACACCATCACATATCTACAGAGGGCTAGGATCCGTTTAAATCCAAGCTCGAACAATCGAGTGATGCGCAGTAGAGTGGACTATAGAACAAATTCAGAATGTAAAAAAAAAAAAATGCTAGGGAGGAGGCACATGTGTAGAGATTCCATGCAGGTAAGATCGGTGGCCACACAAATTAAGCAAGGTCATGGAAGTCGCTTGAGGGCAATGAATACAATGCCAAGGGCGATGGATATGGTGGTGGGGGCATTTTTTAGGAGCTAGAGGCAGAAATCAAAGCCAAAATAGTGCAAAAATAAGAATGTGTGAGGGGTACAGATGCAATGACCATCGGATGTTTAAATCGAAATCTCCACTCGGTTGATCACAAAGGATAGCCAACAAGATTGTAGTGATATGCTCAGCTAGTCGTAGTAAGTATTTGTGATAAATGGTGGATTATTGTGTTAGATGCACGCAAACACCGAGAAGGTCAACTAGATCGTAGTTCCATGAATCATTTTGATTTGATTCCATGAGATTGTAGTGATTGGATTCCATGAAATTAGAGTCTAAGGGATCTAGTGATCTGTAATATTCCAAAATTAGCATGCAACTAATTGGAAAATTGATTTTTGCTTTTGACACCTAGGAGATGAATAAATGGGTAAGGAGGCCCATACATCTCTAAAATAGGAATATAATACCTCATGATGTGAAAAGGGATCATTATAATAGCTGGATTTCACACCCTCATTTGTGAAAAGGGGAAATTACATGTGGACAAGGTCAAGTTTGACCAAGTCAACAACGTTGGAATGAATGGTGGAGATCATCTATGGAGACATAACAGTGATAGTGGGAGGAATATTCCTTGGTGGAGGAAACCCTAATGAGTGGGACCCAAGGTAAGAAGGCTCACACTTGTTTATAAGGAGGGCAAGGCAACCATAGCAAGTCATGTTATGGATTATTGATTTTGTGGTCTGTATGACTATTGTGCATTCTTTAGTTGTTTAGTTGAGATTGTTGTGCTGCTTAGCACAAGGTATTCCTATTTAGGAATTCCTTCTCCTTTCTTGAGAGTCCTCTTGAGGGATATTTCACTTCATTTCTCCACATCCAGGCTTGAGGCAAAGCTACCTCCTTAAGCTACAACACAGTTTCTGTTTAGAGCTGGGTTGTGTTGCAGGGTGTTGTAATGGAGGGTTGATAACACCACTTTTGAAGCTATTTTTTCAGAGGAGGAAGCATTATTCCCTTTGGGATATCAGTGAGGAAGACTTTGGAGCTGATTTCACTATATTTGGCATCAGGCCAACCATTTTCTATCTCCTACAGCGTAGTATCCCTATATGACTGCGTTATTTTAGTGATCAATTGTAGTGAGGGGTTGCAGTGTTTGATTGGAGGGTGAGATCTTCAGTGATTGGATCAAACTTTCACTTGGAATATCCATTGGAGGAAGTCTGTTCATCTTATGCATCATCTTCCGCCATCTCCATCCAGTTATTGAGTTGCAGCTGCTACTCATCCCTAGGGCTGCACTCCGACATTTTTACATCTTTGGATATTTCAGGAAATCCTTTCTGGATTGCCTTGAAATTGTGTGTTGGGAGTCTAGATCTTCACTCCCAACATTGTATGAGCCCTATATTTGTAGATATATCATCTTGTACGTTTCCAGTAGAAATGTACCATCTATAATTGCACTGTACTTGTTCATGAGCATTCTGCTATGTAGCAGCATTTCATTTTTGGCATATGTATTCATGGGAGGCTTGTTTACCTTGATTATTTGAGTTGTGCTCGCTTCTATTGTACTTATTTGATGATTATTTATATAATAAAATGGATCCATGGTTTTCATACATTTTGGTGTAACGTTATTCACTACTATTTCCAATTTTACGTTCATATATTGCTACTTCCCCATTTTGGGATATTACAGTGGTATCAAAGCATAATCTTGGTTCAGCCTATGGATCTTAGCCATTATGCTATCAGAAGAATAAGAATACAAAGAGGAAGATCAGAATGATGGAGAGAGTGAGTTTAATATTATCTCTTTTTAGATCTAGAAAGGACCTCAAGAAGGAGGTTAAGAAAATGAAAAAGGAGAGTTGCAGTGAGACCTCTAGAAGGTTTCAAGAGGAGGAAGGCCCATGTACTTCCTATGATCAGAAAAGAGGACCAGTGTTGCAAAGAGCTCCAAAGTATTCCACTATGTACTTTCCTTTTGAGGAAGAAGACAAGAAGCATGGAGATGGAGGGCACTTGGAACATGAGATCCTAAGTGGATACCTGGCAAAATATAAATCTCAATCTGTAGCTTTCAAGGAAACTCTAACTCTTCCATATTTTATTCAGCTTGAATAAGAAAGGAGACCTTGCAGAAATAGGAGGATAAAGGGAGATAGATTTCTATTGTATACTTTTGATGGATCATCCACATGTACAGCAAAGGCTTGGGCAAGGAAGCTAGATGCATTCTTCCTACTACATCCAGTAGTGGAAAGAGAGGCTGTTGAGATTGCAACACTGCACTTGGAGGGTGAAGCAATCATTTGGTGGTTCAGCCATTTGAGTCATGCAAGAGTGGATACTTTTGCAGAATTTACTCAAAGGGTGATAAAAAATTTTGACAAGAAGAAATCAAAGAAGGAAAGGCCTTCACCACCACTTGAGGAGACTTGTACGAACGCTGATATAACTATGGAGGAGCAACCATCATCATCAGCAGTTGGGGAAGCCAACACATTTGAGGGAGGAACTCTTGTAGCCATACAAGATGTTCCCAAGTTCCACCAAGGTATGCCTAAATTTCCACTTTCTGTTATTTCAGTAAATATTATGGAGGGTTGTAGAAATTTGCCTTTGCATGACCAAGGGTCAACACATACAGCTGATTTGGAGCAGCAGAATTGCAATGCGCTGTGCAACATTTAATTTTTCAAGGAATGGATGAACCCTCATCCTAATGTTGCATTGTTGAACTGCACACAACACTTGAGGTTGGGGTGTGGATTTTTGAAGGATAGGATGAGCATTATCCTAGGCAATGCAATGCAGAACTCTATGTTCATCCTTGAGTTGGAGCATGAGACAAAAAATACACCATTGAGAAGATTAACATCATTGTCATTAAGCAACAATGAGGATTTAGGGGCCCAGTAATCATTAGATCATTCTGATGACCATTACACTTGTATGAGATTAGATGAGAAAATGGTCAATGAGAGACACTTTGTCTTTCATAATTGTGATGGATATATAGGGATGAGAATTTTGCAGGCCTATGACTAGGTGTTGCCTCCAACACACTTGGATCTTTATGGATTCAAGATGGTCATTGGTATGAGATCTTCTCAAGGAGATCTCCAAGGAGATTCATTTCAACATCCCATGAAATGCAAGAGGATAAATCTGATTTGGGAGGATGGTAGTCTTCATTGGCAGAGTACCAAGGTAGAGCATGATGGGAGGTACCCACATTTGGATGAATGGGTGTGGATAGTGAGCAAGAGGCTGGAAAACTACTTTCAAATCTATGACACTGGGCAGTAGGAGGCTTGGCTATGTTGGCTACTCTTGAAGGCGTTTGGCCATCACGTGACATATCCTCTTTCAAAGGGAAGCATCATATGGTAGCAAGGAGTATGGATGAATTTTGTTGATATGAAATTCTTCATATCAATCATTATGTTTTCACCACATGATTTGTATGATGGAGGTGTGAGGAGGCAGCAAGAACTATTGTTTCTTTGGTTTCTCTTGAGAGAGCATGGGAAGATTTTCTCCCATACTTTGCATGATGTTGCAGGAGTAGGTGATGGCACTATCATGGTGCAAAGGGGCTAATCCTTAGCCTTGGATGATCAGGAGGTACTTCCACTTTGGAAGGATTTTCCTGTATATAGTAGCATTGTGGGAGATGAATTTGACAATGAACATGTCAAAGAATGGATCTATGAGTTGGCAGGAGCCTATTTACAAAGGCCAACAGTGTTGGCACTTGGGAGCTTGGGTTTATTGATGTAGTATCCCCAAGATCACTTCAAATATGATGCAATTGGTAGACAAGGAGGAGGTGAGAGTGATGGAATAGTGGATGGAGACATCTATTACTCTGATATGCTCTTCTTGACTTGGATTTCCAAGCATAAGAAGAAGGATCCTCATGCAACATATGATTCATTTCTCTTCATGAGAGTATGTCATACCACTATGGAGGGTTTATTCATGGATCCTATCATCATCTTACTTTCAGTACATGGCAAGAATTTTGTCTTTGCATCTATTGATTATCTAACACAATATTTTCATGCTCCTACCATTTCTATTCAGTGCATTGCTCCACAAGAGGGCAAGATTCTCATTGGGCTCCATGGTCAATTGTGGGCCAAATTATATGATGGAGACATCCATCTTTTTTGTGGCCTTAGGAAAGTGTTTTATTATTTTATGTATGCTCAGTTGATATACTAAGCCATTTACTATTCACTAGTAAATGTGATGACATACACAACTAGCAATTTGTCAAGAAACAACTTTCCATGTTATGTTTTGCAACAACAGTTAGAAAAACTGCGTTGTGACCACTTGGGAGATTTTTGGTACCTTCCAACACTACATGAAACCTTCATTATTCCTCTTATTTGGATGCCATATGATGGCGATTTCCTATTCATCATATCTGGGATGGTTTGGGCCAGCATGATTCATAACGTTGGAGAGAAGATCTTTGGAGATTTAGTCTTCTTCTTGCAACTTGAGGGCAACATTATTGCAGCCCAAGATCATCAGCTACTCTACACTTATCATAAGTGGAGAGAGGGACAGCATGGGGTAGGCTATTTTTTCTACCATGATCAATTATTCAACCCACCTACATTGCAGGAGCCAAAGGTGGAGGAGATTCTCCATGAGTTACCATTTTGGAGGGTGGCTCATTTTGTATGGATGATAGCTTGGGGATGGAGGATCCACATGGAAATGATGGTTCCCAATGCATTTCGGATCCCATGGCTCAAAGGGACCTCTAGACAACACCTTATTGCCTCCTTGAGTATTTTACTTCTTCATGGTGATAGCTATTTAGCTAGCTTGCATGCTTGGGAGGGGAAATATGGAGATTTATTGATGAGACAACATCTCATTCCTTGGAGGAGTTTATCATATAAGGATGCTACAGGAGGAGGAGAGGAGTTTCTTCAGTTCTATCCTTTCAATTTCTTGAGGACAAGAAACATTTGGGAGGGGAGGACTCTAATATTCCAAAATTAGCATGCAGTTAATTGGAATATTGATTTTTTTCTTTTGACACCTAAGAGATGAATAAATGGGTAAGGAGGCCCATACATTTCTAAAATAGGAATAAAATCCCTCATGATGTGAAAAGGGATAATTATAATAGCTGGATTTCACACCCTAATGTGTGAAAAGGGGCAATTACATGTGGAAAGGGTCAAGTTTGATGAAGTCAACAACACTGGAATGAATGGTGGAGATCATCTATGGAGACAACGCAGTGATTGTGGGAGGAATATTCCTTGATGGAGGAAACCCTAATGAGTGAGGTGCAAGGTAAGAAGGCTCACACTTGTTTATAAGGAGGTCAAGGCAGCCATAGCAAGGCATGTTATGGATTATTTGTTTTGTGGTTTGTATGACTATTGTGCATTCTTCAGCTGTTTGGTTGAGATTGTTGTGCTGCTTAGCACAAGGTATTAATGTTTAGGAATTCCTTCTCCTTTCTTGAGAGGCCTATTGAGGGAGCTTTCACTTCATTTCTCCACATCCAGGCTTGAGGCCAAGATACCTCCTTAAGCTACAACGCAGTTTCTGTTTAGAGCTGGGTTGTATTGCAAGGTGTTGCAGTGGAGGGTTGATAACACCACTTTCAGAGCTAGTTTTTCATAGGAGGAAGAATTCTTCCCTTTGGGAGATTAGTGAGGAATAATTTGGAGCTGATTTCAATATATTTGGCATCAGGCCAACCATTTTCTATCTCCTATAGCCCAGTGTCCCTCTATGACTTTGTTATTTTAGTGAGAAATTGCAGTGAGGGGTTGCAGTGTTTGATTGGAGGGTGAGATCTTCAGTGATTGGATCAGCCTTTCACTTGGAAGATCCATTGGAAGAGGTCTATTCATATTTAGCCATATCCATCCAGTTATTGAGTTGCAGCTGCTACTCAACCCTAGGGTTGCACTCCGACATTTTTGCATCTTTGGATATTTCAGGAAATCCTTTCCGGATTGTCTTGAAATTGTGTTCGGGAGTCTAGATATTCACTCACAACATTGTATGAGCCCTATATTTGCAGATCTATCATCTTGTACATTTCCAGTAGCAGTGTACCATCTATAACTACATTATACTTGTTAATGAGCATTCTGCTATGTAGCAACATTTCATTTTTGGCATATGTATTCATGGGAGGCTTGTTTGCCTTGATTATTTGAGTTGTGCCTGCTTCTATTGTACTTATTTGCTACTGATTTATATAATAAAATGGCTCCATGGTTTTCATACATTTTGGTGTAATGTTATTCACTACTATTTCCAGTTTTATGTTCATATATTGCTACTTCCCCATTTTGGGATATTACATGATTGTATCCACAAAATGAAATCATGTGGGATGGTTCAGCAACAAAGCCTTAGATGTGGCAAGAATATTGATATGGATGAGGGTGCAGGGATTAGAATCAATCCGAGGATAATGTACTTGTGTGTAGAAGAAAAATCTATGGAATGTGGATCAAAATGGTGAAGTGGACTGGACAAAAGAAGAATTAGTAATGGCAGAGCATGAGTTAAGAGATCATAGCACTGAAGAGATGCAGAGCAGAGGCCGTGGAAAGGCTCATGAAAAAATAATGGCTTTTATTACAGTTGGTGGGTAGATTCATGTACAACTATGATGTCCTCTTCGGAGAAGACATCATGAATGTAGAGAATGGTCATACAAAGAATAGCAACAATGAAACAAAAACAAATATTATTATAATGGAGTTAATTTTTGCATGTAAATGGGCATACTGCTGTAAGACCTAGTATGGCATGCGTACCCCTGGGTAATCACTGGTAAATTTTGGGTTAGACCTAGGTGATAGGGGGGATTTCAAGTTAACAATTACCCTGGGTAAAATTTTTTAGGGGGGCAAAGGGCTAGAACGAGCGGGGTTGTCTCACTTAGTAGTTTTGGTTGGATTTAGTCAATAAACCCCAAGTTAAGTTTAAGGGGGGAATTGTTAGGTAAACTTGACTCGGGATAGAGTCAATGTTGAATAGGGTAAATAGTAGTGGTTTTTGGGAACATGGTATTGTGCACCCATGGTTTTTAGCCCATGGTATTTCATGTAATGGAGCTTATAAAAGGCTGGCAAGACTTCATTGTAATGT
>JAXQQM020088255.1:0-329750 GCA_034641835.2 Pinus albicaulis
CGATGGCTTCACATGCACCTACACGCTCTACCATGCCCACTTTCTTGGGAGCAGATACAAGGGCAAGAGCCCAGCAGGAGGCAAAGCCCGGACACATGGGCGAATATTTTGCAGAGTATCAGGCCTATGGGCAGGAGTTCAGAGATGCTCTCTCGTTTCGAGATTTTGTTCAGCTTCAGCGGGATAGTAGACCCCGCGACCATCATAGAGAGCACCGACATTATCATGATGGAGATACCCACCGCACATCTAGTAGATTCCATTTGCCCACGTTTGATGGCTCATCAAACAGTTCGGCAAAGTCTTGGGTGGAGAAGCTGGACATCTATTTCCAACTTAACCAGATGTCGGAGACGGAGGCCATCAAGGTGGCAACATTACACTTGGATGGTGAGGCCCAGGACTGGTGGTTCCATGGGATGGTTACACTGGGACATTCTACAGTGACGACATATGCCGAGTTTACCAGGAGGTTGATGGAGAGATTTGACCAGAGGAATCCGGAACAACACTTTGTTGAGCTAACGAGGCTCAAGCAGACTGGGAGCCCAGAGACATACATTGCAGATTTCTTGAGGGTTTCAGTGATGGTGCCAGATCTATCCACGACACGGATGATCTATATGTTTGTGGAGGGGTTAGCAGAGCCACTTCGGGGTCTAGTCAGATCTGCTAGACCAGCTACACTCCAGGATGCTATTAGCAGGACCAGGGATTTACAGGATGCATTGCCCAGGACTCGGACACCTTACCCCCAGAGACAGGGCTTCCAACCCAAGGGGAAGGTTGTGAGGATTCCGCCTCCCAAGGGGAATTCGGGATGGGCCCAAACAGATGATGATGCCAGGAGGGAGCTGAAGAAGAAGCGGCTGTGCTTTACTTGTCAGGAGCCGTGGGCACCAGGGCATAGGTGTGCTGCTGGCAAAGCACACTTCAATGAGGTCTTCTCCGAGGATAGCGGGGATGAGGATGATGAGGTGGCAGGAGATAGTCAGACAGCCCAGGATCAATTGCCACCTCCACCTCTAGGTACAGGAGGTGCGACTTTTGCACCCACAGGAGGGACCCTTGCAGCATTGCGAGGAGTTCCCAAGTACTTAACGTTGCGCGTACGAGGGACAATACGTGGCCAGCGAGTGTTAGTTTTGGTTGACAGTGGGGCAACCCACAACTTCATTGATGCACAGATGGTAGAGCGGAGAGGTATACCGACGGAGAGCTTTGACGGATTTTCAGTTTTGGTCCTAGGAGCCCATACGATGCAGTGTGCTCGGTATGTTCCAGAGTTGGCAGTGACGATGGGTACCTACACCGTGACCGATCACTTTTTCATGGTTAACATACCGGATACCAATGTGGTATTGGGTGTTCATTGTTTGATTACTCTGGGGAAGGTCACCACAGATTGGGAGGCCTTAGAGATGGAGTGGGATGATAAGAAGACCGGGAAGCACGAGAAGATCCGCGGAATGCACACTTACCCACCTCAGAGGGTTTCGGCACACCGGATGGAGGCAGATTTCCGGAAGGGAGACATAGAGTGGGCGATTGAGTTGCGGGCATCAGAGGCAGGGACCACCGGTCAGGCAGTTCATCCTGACATACAGGCCATCCTTGATAGGTATGATGCAGTGTTTGGGGATATACCACCAGGTTGGCCACCGGATCGAGGATTCGAGCACACCATTGAGCTTGAGCAGGGCATTCAGGCAGTGATTACTACCCCCTATAGGCATCCCAAAGCCTATCGGGATGAGATTGAGCGGGCCATCCAGGAGTTGCTGGCTCTTAGGCACATCAGACCAAGCACGAGTCCGTTTGCTTCTTCCGTGGTGTTGGTGAAGAAGAAGGACGACACCTTGAGGATGTGTATTGACTACAGGGCCCTGAACAAGAAGACCCTGAAGAACAGGTATTCTATACCCAGGATCGATGAGTTGATGGATGAGCTGAGAGGAGCCAAGTTCTTCTCAAAGATTGATTTGAGATCAGGGTACCATCAGATTCGCGTGAGGGAACAGGACATTCCCAAGACCGCCTTCAGGTGTCATTATGGGCATTTCGAGTTTCTGGTTATGCCCTTCGGGCTAACCAATGCCCCAGCTACTTTTCAGTCTTGCATGAACCATATCTTCCGCAGTCATCTGAGGAAGTTTGTATTGGTCTTTTTCGATGACATACTCATATATAGCAAGACTTGGGAGGAGCATCTCCAACATATAGAGGCAGTATTACATATCTTGGAAGAGCAACAGTTCTATGCTAAGCTCTCCAAGTGTGAGTTTGGGATGACGGAGATGTTGTATTTGGGTCACATTATTGGAGTGGACGGAGTCAGAGTCCATGAGGAGAAGATCAGGGCCATCAGAGATTGGCCGGAGCCGACGAACGTGACGGAACTTCGAGGATTCATTGGCATATGTACTTATTACAGGAAGTTCGTCAAGAGTTTCTCACATCTTGCTGCACCCCTTACAGATTTGACGAAGAAGGGGGCATTCAGTTGGTCGGATACAGGGCAGCGAGCCTTTGACAGGCTCAAGGAGGTGATGAGTAGCTGCCCAGTGCTTGCATTGCCAGATTTTACGCAGCCATTTGTTTTGGAGTGTGATGCGTCGGGAGAGGGGATTAGCGCAATATTGATGCAGGGAGGACACCCTATAGCCTTTGAGAGCCGGAAGCTCCTTTCGCACGAGAGGTTGTATTCTATATACGACAAGGAGATGTTGGCCATTATGCATGCATTGGCCAAATTCCGGCAGTATTTGGTAGGGAACAGGTTCAGGGTGAGGACTGATCACAACAGCCTCAGGTTCTTTTTGGAGCAGAAGCAGCTATAGGAGAGGCAGCAGAAGTGGATCAATAAGATCCAGGCATATGACTTTGACATTGAGTATGTCAAGGGTAAGAACAACTTGGTAGCAGACACCCTTTCACGTAGACTAGCCACGTTGTCTCTTATGAGCTTGGATACAGATTGGAGTGCTCGACTTTTAGTAGAGTACTCCAAGGACAGATTTGCATGTGATCTTTTGGATGGACAGGTGGCAGATGATAGGTACAGGGTGGTCGATGAGATCATCTACTACAGGGACCGGATCTTCTTGACTGAGGGGTCTCAGCTCAAGAAGAAGATATTTCAGGCATCACATGATTCACCTTTGGCCGGACATCAGGGGTTTACCAAAAACTACAGGGCCATTAGAGAGAGGTTCTCATGGAAGGGCCTCAAGGAGGACGTACTCCAGCACATCAGGGAGTGCGATGTTTTGAGAAGGGAACAAAGGGGGTGATGTCGGGATTAGTGGCCTCACCGTGGAGAATGGGAGAGTATCTCGATGGACTTCATCACAAGGTTGCCCATGGTGCAGGGCAAGGATTGTATCTTTGTCGTCGTTGATCGAATGACAAAGTATGCGCATTTTTTCGCCATATCCGCGCACTACACAGCAGCACAGGTGGCCGAGCTGTTCTTCAGGGAGGTTTTCAGGCTACATGGTCTTCCTAAGACCATCATCAGTGACAGGGACAGCCACTTCATGGGCGGATTTTGGCAGGAGCTTTTCCGGTTAATGGGGACGGAGTTGACACTGAGTACCAGTTATCACCCACAGACAGATGGACATACGGAGATAGTTAACAAGTGGTTGGAGGGCTACTTGCGTAACTATGTCAGTGGGCAACAACGAGCATGGCTAAAGTGGTTGCATCTAGGGGAGTACTGCTATAACATGACACATCACATGTCCATTGGTATGTCACCATTTTATGCTTTGTATGGGTATCATTCTTTATCTTTTGCTGATGTGATGTTTAGTGCTAGCAAGGCTCCTAGAGTCAAGATTTGGATCCAAGAGAGTCAGGACATTCTCCGAGCTCTCAAGGATAATATGGCTACAGCACAAAACCAGCAGAAGCTGTATGCTGATAGATGTCGGGTGGAGAGACAGTTTGAGGTAGGGGATTTGGTCTACCTACGATTACAGCCATACCGACAGTCGTCACTGAAGCAGAAGGGAGCTGAAAAGCTCAAGCCACGCTTTTACGGGCCATACAGGGTGATACGCAGAATTGGACGGGTTGCGTATGAGTTGGAGCTGCCCCAAGGCAGCAAGATCCATAACGTTTTTCATGTATCATGCCTGAAGAAGGCACTGGGGCAGCAAGTGACAGTGACAGATGAGCTACCACCCACGGATGATGAGGGGCATTTGGTGTTGCAGCCAGAGGCTATTATTGATATCAGGGAGAGGCAGCTACGGAGCAGGATAGTCTGGGAATTCTTGGTGAGGTGGAAGAATTTGCCAGATGAGGATGCCACTTGGGAGAGTGAAAAGATTTTGCAGCATCCATCACTTCAATTGCTTGAGGACAAGCGACATTTTGCCGAGGGAGACTGTAATATTCCTAATTAGTAGTGGCTAATTGGAATATTTGATTTTGCTCAATTTTGTCATCTATAGTTTATTAATAAATAAAAAGGTGAGTGGAGAGGGTCTAACTCACTTAGTGGAATAAAACACACTCCCTAGTAGCACAACGTTGTGACTTAAAGGGAGCCAAGGGGGGCTAAGCACCACGTAGAGAGGGGGCCCACGTATGCTCTAGAAGAGACTACGCAGATGAGGATGAGGACGTGGCAAGAGGGAGGCTACGTTGAGGAGATAGGCCTTAGGGTTTTGGAGGAAGGCCAATGTTATAAAAGAGGGAGGAGCCTCCTCATTTCATTCATTCGTTGTTGATGATATTGAGCTAGTCGTTTTGACTTCTTGAGCACGCTGGCTGTTTAGCCTGTCTGCAGCACTGTTTAGTGCGTTGAGTGTCTCCGGTCGGAGATCTCGCCCTTAGCCCCGGGGGACTTCGAGTGCCTACTCGGGCAAGGTATTTCCTTCAGCATTTTGCAGGAGGTTTTGGTGTTTGGTTTTGCTGCGGAGCTGGGCATTCATAGAGATTGCGCAGTCATTGAGAGGGAGGACGCAGTCCATCTAGGAGGAGTTCCGGTTTGGGATTTTTGCAGGGGTTTGTACCAGCAGATTTGAGCAGAGGATCAGCCTTTGCCTTTGGGAGGATTTTGGTGGAGTTTGAGGCAGTATTTCATTCGTTCCTATTCAGCCTCTGCGCAGAGCCTTGGAGGCCAGCGTAATTCCCCAAGGGGGTGTTTTCCGAGGGTCGGCCATTTCTGATATGGTTTCTAGGTTTTGCCGAGATTGCTGAGTAGAGGAGGATTCCATATTTTCAACTCATTCCGGCAAGGGGAACAACCCCTAGTCTTCAGTTCAGTTCAGCAGTAGCAGCTACACTGTAGTTTTCCAGCAACTGGGATGCAGTTCAGAGAGCAGCCATTTCCTGTGTATACTGAGAGTATTTCTTCACTTGCCTGGAGCAAGTTTAGGTGCCATCACTCTGATCACCTATTGTACTTCATTATATTTCTCAATTTAATAAAATGGCTTAGCATTCTCTCTCTATATTTCTGGATGATTTATCGTACATTCTTTCTATGCTATTGTATGTCTGCTGCACTGTTATCTTTATGTATTTTCAGGCATTCTAGTTCTATACCACTTGGTGTGTTTATCTCATACTCTTAGACAGAGTCTGGAAAGGGCCAGGTACCCTCCAGATTTCGTCCTCTTTTCAGAGGCGGCATATTTGGTAAACGCCCTCCCAGTCCATCTGTAGTTGGAGTTTGCTGTGTTTTAGAGATATCCCCGAAACGGGATATTACACCATGGGCCAGCAAATTGGAGGGAAGGGAGGGGAGCGAAAGAAATAAAGGCCCTCCCTCCCATTCTATTTTTCATTTTCGAGAAGAGAGAGAGCAAGAAGAGAGGAGAAAGAGGAAGAACAGAGGAGAGGAGAGGAGAGAGCAAGGAAAAGGAGAGGTTGACCAACGAGGAGCTTGGAGGTCTCTACTTGGGATCGAAATCATCAAAAGACAAAGAGGTAGGAGAGTCCAATCACCAATGATCTAAATTTTTTTTCTCTGTGTTTTTAATTTGTTCAAAGATGAAAATTTGATTTTTTTTTTTCTATGTTGCATATTAACTTGTTGAAAAGTGAAAAAAATGAAATTTTTTTGCTATGTTGCATTTTCATTTGTTTAAAAATGAAAAAAATGATTGTTTTATTTATTTATATGTTGCATTTTAATTTGTTGAAAAATGAAAAATTGATTTTTTTTTTCTATGTTGCATTTTTTCCTATTCCCATTTGGCATTCCTCCATTGTTTTGCAGGTTAAAAACTTGATAGGATGAACTTTGAAAGTTGAAAGTTGAAACATCATGGCTATATGGCTTGGCATTTTCTTCATGTTGGTTCTGTTTTTTGTTATTATGGTGTTGGAGAGTAGGAGAAAGAGGCCTATTCCAGAACAGGAAGATGAAGAAGTGGGTTACATTGGATATAATGAAAATCCTGAAGAGGAGTATCAACCTGAGGAGGAAGGGGACTTAGGGGAGAGTGGAGATAATGAGACCACAGTGACAACAACTAAAATTGACCAGCCACCATTGTGGAAATGTTTTACTAGGCCTGAAGTACGAAAAGGGGGTGGAACCACTAAATTTATATGCCCCCATTGCAATACACAATGCACAGGTTCATACACCCATACCAGAGGGCACCTTTGTGGGAAAAGGCCATGGGATGGGGATAAAAATATTGGAATCAAAACTTGTGTAAGTGTGTCCGCAACAGATAGAGCCAAATACATACGGGAGGAGGAGGAAGCCCAATACAAATCTAAAAGATCTAAGGGTTTCATTGAATCTTCTGCACCATCACAACGTGGACAAAGAAGTCCATCAACTTCCACCCATGGCAGTGGATATGAAGGCACACCTGGACCAAACATCTTTTTAAGGCGTAGAACCATATCCGATTTCCTTGACGAAGGGTCGAGGAGTGATGTGGATTCAAAAATTTTCCGATTTCTCTATGCATGTGGGGTACCATTCAATGTTCTTCGCTCACCATATTGGCATGAAATGGTTTCTGCCATTAATGATGCCCCCAAAGGATACAAGAGCCCTGGGTATGACAAGGCTAGAACCGTGGGCCTTGATCATGAAAAAGCAAAAATAACTCATTCTTTGAGTAGAATGACATGTTCTTAGAATGAGCATGGGATGTTCATTGTATCTAATAGATGGACAAATGTAAAAGGCAAGCCATTGATAAGTGTTCTTGTTGTGTCTGTTAGTGGTGCAATATTATTTTCATGATATGATTATTGGATCAAGATGGCTTGTCCGCTATCGGATATTATCGCCAAAGGGGAAAAATCAGCGGAAAGAAACAAACAAAATCGGGAAAAAATCGGCACATACAAAAATATTCATTTTTTTTCAATTTTTTTAATATCTAAAGCATCTACAGCATAAAATAAATGCATTGACACATAAATATGAAAAAACTAATATATAAGATGTGTAATATCATGTCTAGTGCTACATCACACATAAAACTGAATCCTGTCCTGAATACTAAGTCCTGAGTCTCAACTCAACCTCAAAATATCAACAAAAAATATAATAATGTATCTCATATCATGAGTCATAATGTTATATAAAAAGGAATGCACCAAATAACCTATACTACTGATTTCCTCTGCCCCTCTTGCGAGAAAATGTAACAGCTTTCCCTCTAGACGAAGAAGTTGGCGGGGCTAGCAATGGACTCTGTTGTGCTCCAGATCCTGAAGCACTAGGAGCTAAAGGAGGTAGACCACGTCTTCTACCGGTAGCAGGGGTAGGTGGTGTCACCTCCTCCTCCTATTGTTGCTCCTCCTTCTCCTATTGTTGCTCCTTCTCCTCCTCCTCATGAAACTCATCATTGATTCATCGCTACTAGAAATGGGATCATCAACAAGAGATACATAAACATCATCTAGCTCAAAGTCTTCAGACTTGGATTGCTCAACTTAGCAAAATGGTAGAAAAGATTAACATGCCTAACAGGTTGTTTTCCTTTGAGTGAAGGAGAGTGCATTCTTATTCAAAGACTACAGTAGAAGTTCAACAGTAATACCACCAACGTAACAAGAGTTCGCCGATCAATGCCATAACATCAAGGTTCTTAAAGGACTTCATACTCTTGATCAATGCCAATCTCATATATACATAGCGAATCAAATGAAACAACCAAATCCCAAACCATGAAACCCTAAAAACCATTAAGTCTGCTGAATTTTGAGTGAAATCTAAAATTCTAGTTTCTCCATATGAAATCCAATGAGGTCAAAACCACTCTTAAACATCCTGAGTCATTTCATGGTAATGTTAAAAATTTAAGTAAAAGGAAATATCACTTTTACTTTAAGAATTTAACATTACCATTAACTACCAATATGAAAATGAGAGGGCTACAAAAATGACAAAAAAAAAATCGATTTTTGAACTTATAGGGTTGTTGTTTGATGGGCCCAATTTTTACCAAAATAATGGCATTTGTCTTTACGTAATTATACGTAATATGGCATGCGATAATTTATAAAAAATGTGAAATCTCTTAGATGTCGTGACTTCAAAAAAAACTTCAGCGATAAAATCATGATTTTCATCTTTTGACTGAGATAAGTTCAAGACAAGCATCAACATTTGCAGAACCATTACTTGAAACAATTGCAAGTATTGGGCCATACAATGTCATTCAAGGCATCACTGATAATGTTGCTAATTGTAAGGCAGCGGGAGCAATTATTGAGGATAAATACCCCAAAATATTTTGGTCTGGGTGTTTGGTTCACACAATGAACCTTTTGATGCATGATATAATTAAAAACAAACAACCTCAATACAAATGGCTTGGTGATTTGTACAAGAGAGGAAAAAAAATGATAAGATTTATTACAAATCATAGCAATACCCATGGTCTTTTCCACAGTCACTCAACATTGGAGTTGTTGAAGATAGCAAAGACTAGATTTGATAGCTATTACCTCACCTTCAGGCGCCTTTTGAAGGTAAGAGAAACATTGGATGCCATGGTATCAAGTCCACACTAGCAGGTATTAAAGGACAGGGCAACAACATCAGTTGACAGGCAAGGTTTTGAACAGGTGGAGGAGACCGCTCTTGATCCTTTGATTTGGGCACGTGTGAGGGAAATTTTGAATTTCACCAAGCCCATTTATAACATGATTCGCTTTGCAGATACAGATAAACCAATGATTGGGGAGGTGTATGAGCAGATGGATAGCATGTTGGGGCAAATAAAAGATATTGTTAAGGAAAAAGATCCAAACCTGTATTCAATGATTCACAATTGTGTGTGTGCACGGTGGAATAAACTTAATGTTCCACTACATGCTTTGGCGTATATCCTTATGCCAAAATACTACTCTCCATCTTCGTTCGGCCAACCTGCACCTGGGGGTGGGGTTAAGATCAAACCTCATACAGATCCAAAGGTACAAGAGGGATATATGAAAGCATTAGACAAGTTGGTCCCTAACAGGGAGGAGTGTGCTAATCTGCGCCTTGAATTAGGCAGATAATTCAGTTTCACTGGTTTGTTTGGTTCTTTTCATGCAATGGAAGATAGAGACGGGTTTGGTGCTCTCACATGGTGGGATACATATGGCAGCATGGGACTTTTGCCAAAATTGGCAAAAACAGTTCTCTCACAAGTTGTAAATACTTCTTGTGCAGAGAGGTGTTGGAGCACCTACAACTTCATCCATAATGTGAGAAGAAACAGACTCAACGAAAACCGAGTAGAAAGCTTGGTTTATGTGCACTACAGCTTGTTGAGTCATTATTGTGATCAGGCTTATGAGGATCTCTTATATAACGTTTGAGACAACAACCCAGAGGACAATAATTTGGAGGACATCACTATACATTGGAAGAATTGGAAGCAGAACTTTTGATAGATGAGGATGAAGCAGCAGCAGGCCTGCCATCGCCACACCCACCATCCAGTAGTAGTGCCAGTGTCAATGCTAGTGTTCGAGTTCCAACTATTGTTCCTTTGCTACCTCTACCTACATCCTCACATGGAGGGCATGGGGATTCTAGTTATGGTCGTGGAACTTCTCACAAGGACATTGTTGGAAGACCACCATTACCACGAGTTGCTCATAAATTAGACATTTCTTGTGGCAAGAGGCCAAGCAATAGATAAAATAGATTTACATTTTACTAGTCTTTTCTATTTTCTAGTAGTTTATAACTTTTTATAACTATTGAAACTTGACTCTTTCATATTTAATGGAAGATATTTTTTGTAAACAATATGTGACAATTTAAGTTTGAAGTTTGAAACTTTGAAGTTGGCAGTTATAAGTTTATAAGTCATTATGAATTATGAATATGATGCTTCATGAAAGTTGAAAGTTGTTTCATTTCGTTTCATTTTATCACATTTCATTTCATGTTAAATATTCTTTGTTGTAATGGTTACACTTAGCTTACAAGTACAACTATGGTGATCAATGAATCAATGATGATAAATGTTATATATTGAATTCTGAAAGCTTGAAACTTTAAGATTGATGAATCATGAGACTCAAGAGTCAATATGTTGTATGTTTCTAACTTATGGACGTTGTTGATGAAGATTATAACTTCTAGATGATTGATGTTATATGGTTCAATCTATGTTTTTATGTTTTTTATGTCTATTTCATCATTCTACATGCTTTTGTTGACATATATGCATCAAAATATAAAAAAATATAATATATATATATATATATATATATTTAAAAAAAACGCTCCCCAAAATGCTCCCGAACCGGGAGCTTTCGAAAATGGCACTCCCGCTCCCAAGTAACCTTGGATGGCACTATTGAAGGGAGGTGTGTGGTGCGACAAGAAATCTTTCTCATCATGAAATGAAGAAAGATACGTCTCGGGGGATAGAGAAATGCATGTCTTGGGGAACAAAGAAAATTATGTTCCGAGGGGAGATGAATATATGTCCGTTCCACAGGACGGAGATACGCATGTCCTAGAGGATGTAGATATGTGACGTGGAAAATTTGTTGATGTGACACAATGTCAGTGTGACACATGGCAAGCAGGAATGGCCTTTTTGGATAGCCGAGCGACTAGTTTTTGGATGACATGTGACATCACTAAAGGATGCCACATGGTAGGGTGATTCCACCCTGATGTCATCGTGACATCAGCGAGACACAATGAAAGCGGGTGAAATGGAGGATGATGCTAACGTGGCATCTAGGTGGCAGTGGAACGTGGAAGTTAGAATGGGTGCTTTTGGATGTTGATTTAGCCAAATCTACCAAACACATGGTAGTGGTTTTTTGTAATATTCCCAATTAGCAAACAACTAATTGGAATATTAATTTTATTTTTTTTCCTTTCTAAAGTTCGGCAGGAAACAAAGGGGTCAAGGGACCCATAACTCAACATTTTAATAAAAACACTTTCCTAAAGTCACTTAGGCAGAATAATTAAAAGGCAAGGCGGTGTCCATGAGGCCAAGTGACAGCGTAGGACAGGTGGCAGCAGGGGCAAGGCAAAGGCAGCGTGGGGACAGGCAACGCAGTGGCAGCATGGGGACAAACAGTGCAGAGCAACGTGGGGACAGCGTGGTAGAGGGACAGCGCAGCACTAGTGGGCCCAAGGGAACGTTGGAGGCTCATTAGCATAAAAATGGGATGAAGGAAGCCATTCTCATTCATTCATACATCTTCAGTTTTTCTGTCTATCAAGACTAGAGCACGCTTAAACTGTTTAGCTGAGTCTACAGTGATGTTTAGCACACGGGTGTCTTTGAGCGGAGATCCCAACCTCGTCCTCGGGGGACTTCAAGTGGCCACTCAGGAGAGGAGCCCTACCTTCAGTTTTTGAGAGCAGCATCATTGAGCCAACCACCAGGATTACGCAGTCATCTCCAGGGCAGCGCAATCACTCAGAGGATTACGCAGTCAAGGAGGAGAGCAGCTCCGAGAGAGGAGGAACCTTGTGAGATTTCAGTGCGGAGGCTTGTGAGGGGATCAACCCTTCCATAGCTGAGTTCCTTTGGTAGTGGGGGGCCTTTCTTTCCAACATTTCATCTCAGAGGCCAGCGTACCCAGCAGAAGTGCGTAGTCATCCCAAGGGGGTGATTTTCTGGGGTCAGCCTTTCCGGAATTCCTTCGTGTATTATTCTGGGTTTTTGGAGGAGAGTCCGGTGTCCAAGTTTCAGATTTTTCTGAGCAACAGAACAACCCCATCTCGTAGTCCTTTCCAGCTAGCAGCAGCATATCCAGCAGGACAACGTAGAGGAGGAGCCATGCAGAGCAGATTTGGAGCAGACTTTCTAAGCAAGGAGAGAGAGATCGTTTTAGCCTTCCTAGAGCAAGCCAAGGTGCTATCATTTTGAGCACTTCTTGTACTTGTCCCTCATTTCAAAAATATAATAAAATGGCTCGGCAGTTCTGGTTTATTTGCAATGTTTTCATTGTATGCTTCTATTTTTGTAGTTTTTGTTTATGTTGCTTTGTATTACTGTCTATTCCCCATTTGGGATATTACAGTGGTATCAGAGCTCATAGACTTGGCTCAGCCTGTGGAGCAATCAGTCTATGACACCCGAAGATAGAGAGTTCATCACATACCAGAAGCAGAGGTATAGGAGCAGAGAGCGTAGGCTCAAAATCACACCTGTCGAAGAGGACAATGTTCCAATTGAGGAAGACGAAGGGAAGGCACCAATGGTAGATGAGAGGGATGAGGAGAAGGAGTTTGGTAACCTCCTCTTAAAATCAGTGCAAGATCTTTCGAAAAATATAGAGGAAATGGGGCAGAAGATTGACAGAGAAAACAGACAGCGTGAGATCCCAAGGGAGTTTCACAACGGAGAAGGGTTCGGTACTTCTCACCATGTTTTGGAGTAGAATGTTGCGCAACAGGTAGTGCTACGCACTCCCCCACGTTCCACCATGCCCACATTCTTGACTTCGGGAGCGGGAACGGGAGGACCCCAGGAGACAGAGGTGGCACATTACGGGGAGTATTTTGCAGAGTATCAGTCGTATGGGTCGGAGTTTGGAGATGCCCTTACCTTCAACAAGTTCTTCCAGCTGAAAAACAATAGCAGACCACGCAGCCAAAATAGAGGAGGAGGTTACATGCAGGGGAAAAGGCTTATGTCTTTATTAGGAAGTTTTTCTTGCTTACCTATGATGGATCATCAAAGTGTTCGGCTAAGGCTTGGGTGGAGAAGCCGGATATTTAATTTCAGCTGAACCAAATGGCGGAGGTGGAGGCTATCAAGGTGGCAGCGCTGCACCTTGAGGGAGAAGCCCATGACTGGTGGTTCCACGAGATGTCTACGCTGGGTCACGCAAGGGTGACAACGTATGCAGAGTTCACTCGGAGGCTAGTGGAGAGATTTGACTGGAAGGACCCGGAGGAACACTTTGTTGAGCTGACCAAGCTCAAACAGACAGGGAGCCTGGAGACTTACATTTCCGAGTTCTTGAAGCTTTCAGTGATGGTGCCAGACCTATCAGTGGCCAGGAGAGCATATATGTTTATTGACGGATTAGCAGAACCTTTGCATGGGCTAGTCAGATCCACTAGGCCTACTAAGCTGCGAGACGCAGTGGGGAGGACTAGGGACTTGCAGGATGCCATGCCGAGGACAAGAGCTCCTTTTCCCCACAAACCATTATTCCAACAGAGGGGGAAAGACAAGAGAGCTCCACCCCTGAGGGGGAACCAAGGCCAAGGGCCGTTGGACGATGATACCCGGAGAGATTTGAGACGAAGGAAGCTGTGCTTCACTTGCCAAGAGCCATTGGCACCGAGTCATCGTTGTGCCACGGGAAAGGCACACTACATTGAGGTCTTCTCCAACAATGAGGGAGAAGAAGAAGCATATGAGCAGTTGGAGAGAGATGCCAGCACTAGTGCACCAGGAGGAGATCATCCACCACCACCTCCCCCAGCAACAGGAGGAGCAGCGTTTGCACCTACCGGAGGAGTCCTTGCATCTTTGCGGGGAGTTCCCAAGTATTTGACGCTGAGGGTCCGAGGCACGGTCCAGGGGCAGCGTGTTTCAGTACTGGTGGACAGCAAGGCCACACATAACTTCATTGATGCTCAACTAGTGCAAAGGAAGGGCATACCAACAGAAAGTTTTGATGGCTTCTCCGTGTTGGTTCCAGGTGCCAGGACCATGCAGTGCATGTGGTATGTTCTGGCATTAGCAGTGACCATGGGGGCATACACAGTGACAGATCACTTTTTTGTTGTCGACATTCTAGATACCAATGTGGTATTGGGTGTACAGTGGATTATTACGCTTGGGAAGGTCACTAAAGATTGGGAGACGTTGGAGATGGAGTGGACGGGTAAGAAGAGTGGGAAGCATGTGATGATCAGAGGCATGCACACATGCCCTCCCCAGAGAGTCTCGACACACCGGATGGAGGCAGATTTTCGAAAGGGAGACATAGAGTGGGCAGCAGAGCTGCGTATTTCAGAGGTAGGAGTCACAGGGCAGCCAGTACATCGCGATGTGCAATCTATATTGGACTGTTACTCCACGGTTTTTGGGGACATACTACCGGGGTAGCCACCAAACCGGGGGTTTGAGCATACTATTGCGCTGGGGCAGGGGATCCAGGCAGTGATTACCACCCCCTATAGGCACCCCAAAGCCTACAGGGATGAGATTGAGAGAAACATACACGAGCTCTTGGCATTGGGACACATCAAGCCCAACATTAGTCCCTTTGCTTCTTTCGTAGTCTTGGTGAAGAAGAAGGATGGCACATTACGAATGTGCATCGACTACAGGGCACTAAACAAGAAAACCATGAAGAACCGCTACCCCATCCCCAAGATTGATGAGCTAATGGATGAGTTGAGGGGAGCAAAGTTCTTCTCCAAGATAGATCTGAGGTCGCGGTACCATCAGATCAAGATGAGGGACCAAGATGTCCCCAAGACTGCATTCAGATGCCACTATGGCCACTTTGAGTTTTTGGTGATGCCCTTTGGGCTGACCAATGTTCCGGCCACCTTCCAATCTTGTATGAACCACATCTTCCGTGGTCAGTTGAGGAAGTTTGTGCTAGTATTTTTCGATGACATTCTCATCTATAGCTGCACATGGGAGGAACACTTGCAACACATTGAGGCTGTACTATGTATCTTGGAGGAGCAACATTTCTATGCTAAGCTATCCAAGTGCAAATTTGGGCTTACAGAGATGCTCTACTTGGGGCATATCATCGGAATGGACAGGGTAAGGGTCCATGAGGAGAAGATTCGGACCATCCGGGATTGGCCGGAACCGAAGAATGTGACAAAACTCCAAGGGTTTGTAGGCATCTGCACCTACTACCAGAAGTTTGTCAAGGGATTTTCACAACTTGCAGCACCCCTCACAGATCTCACCAAGAAGGGGGTTTTGGTTGGACAGATGTTGTGCAAAGGGCCTTTGACAAGCTCAAGGAGGTGATGAGCAGTTGCCCAGTGCTAGCATTGTCGGATTTCACACAGCCCTTTGTGCTGGAGTGTGATGCTTCAGGAGAAGGGGTAGGCGCAATTTTGATGCAGGGGGACCATCCTATAGCTTTCGAGAGTCGAAAGGTACTGCCGCATGAGAGATTGTACCCGATATACGACAAAGAGATGTTGGCCATCATGCATGCGTTGGCCAAGTTCCGACAGTACTTGGTAGGTAATAGATTTCGAGTGAGCATTGACCACAACAATCTCCGGTTCTTCCTTGAGAAAAAACAATTGCAGGAGAGACAACAAAAGTGGATCAGCAAAATCCAGGCCTATGATTTTGACATCGAGTATGTCAAAGGGAAGAACAATGTGGTGGTGGATGCCTTGTCACGGGGGCCAGCAACGCTTTCCTCGATGAGCCTTGACGCAGACTGGAGGGCTCAGCTATTGGTGGAGTATTCCAAGGATTGTTTTGCATGTGAGGTGTTGGATGGGCATGTGACAGATGACAGGTATCGGGTGATGGATGAGGTCATCTATTACCGAGATAGGATTTTCTTGACAGGTAACTCCCAGCTCAGGGAGAAGATCTTGCGTGCAACCCACGACTCACCACTTTCAAGCCATCAGGGGTTCACCAAAACTTACAAGGCCATCAGGGAGAGGTTCTCATGGAGGGGCCTCAAGGAGGGTGTACTCCGACATGTCAGGGAGTGCGAAGTTTGTCACAGGAACAAAGGGGAGCTGAGTCACCCTGCAGGTTTGCTAGAACCGCTTCCCATTCTGGAGGGGAAATGGGAAAGCATCTCCATGGATTTTATTACAGAGTTTCCCATGGATTGCATCTTTGTCATTGTTGATCGACTGACAAAGTATGCACACTTTTTTTCCATCTCCGCACGATATACTGCTTCACAGGTAGCCGATTTGTTCTTTCGAGATATTTTCAAGCTCCATGGCCTTCTGAAGACCATAGTCAGTGATCAGAACAATCGTTTCATGGGTGGATTTTAGCACGAGTTATTCCGTTTGGTGGGTACCAAGTTGACACCCAGTACCAGTTATCATCCACAAACAGATGGGCAGACAGAGATAGTGAACAAGTGGCTGGAGGGCTACTTGAGAAACTATATCACGGGGCAGCAGAAGGCTTGGCTGCGTTGGCTTCACCTAGGAGAGTACTACTACAACACGACATTCCATATGTCAATTGGTATGTCTCCATTTTATGCTTTGTATGGATATAATGTTCTAACTTTTGTTGATGTCATGTTTGGAGCTAGCAAGGACCCAAGGGCCAAAGATTGGATCCAAGAGAGCCAATACATACTCCGAGCTCTCAAGGATAACCTAGCCACAACACAGAACCAACAAAAATTATATGCAGACAAAGGCCGCGTAGAGAGATAGTTTCAGGTAGATGATTTAGTTTACCTCCGTCTTCAGCCATACAAACAGTCCACGCTGAAGCAGAAAGGAGCAGAGAAGCTCAAACCCTGCTTCTATGGACCATAAAGGGTGATTAGACGAGTTGGGGAGGTAGCGTATGAGCTAGAGCTACCAACTGGGAGCCGAATCCATAACATTTTCCATGTCTCATGCTTGAATAAAGCTCTTGGGCAGCAGGTGACCGTAACTATGGAGCTCCCACCTACAGGTGATGAGGGGCATTTGGTGCTGCAACCAAAGGCCATTCTAGACACTCGGAGAGAGACAATTGAGGAGCAGGACAGTCAAGGAATATCTGATCAGGTGGAGGAACCTTCCAGATGAGGATGCCACTTGGGAGGGGGAAAAGATCTTGCAACATACATCTTTGCAGTTGCTTGAGGACAAGCAACATTTTGTCGGGGATAACTGTAATATTCCCAATTAGCAAACAGCTAATTGGAATATTCATTTTTGTTAAATTTTTCCTTTCTAAAGTTCAGCAGGAAATAAAGGGGTGAAGGGACCCATAACTCAACATTTTAATAAAAACACTTTCCTAAAGTCACTTAGGCAGAATAATTAAAAAGCAAGGCATGGTCCATGAGGCCAAGTGACAGCGCAGGAGAGGTGGCAGCTGGGGCAACGCAGAGGCAGCGTGGGGACAGGCAGCGTGGGGTCAGGCAGCGCAGTAGCAACGTGGGGTCAGGCAGCACAGAGCAGCGTGGGCACAGCGTAGCAGAGGGACAACGCAAAACTAGTGGGCCTAAGGGAACGTTGGAGGCTCATTAGCATAAAAATGGGATGAAGGTAACCATTCTCATTCATTCATACATCTTCAGATTTTCTGTCTATCAAGACTAGAGCACGCTTAAGTTGTTTAGCTGAGTCTGCAGTGTTGTTTAGCACACGGGTGTCTCCGAGCAGAGATCCCAACCTCATCCTCAGGGGACTTCAAGTACCTGCTCAGGAGAGGAGCCCTACCTTCAGTTTTTGAGAGCAACATCGTTGAGCCAGCCACCAAGATTACGCATTCATCTCCACGGAAGCGCAATCACTCAGAGGATTACGTAGTCAAGGATGAGAGCAGCTCCGGGAGAGGAGGAAACAAGTGAGATTTCAATCCAAAGGCTTGTGAGGGGATTAGCCCTTCCATAGTTGATTTCCTTGGGTATTTGGAGGCCTTTCTTTCCAACATTTCATCTCAGAGGCCAGCATACCCAGCAGAATTGCATAGTCATCCCAAGGGGGTGATTTTCCAGGGTTAGCCTTTCGGGAATTCCTTCGCAGGTTATTTTGGGTTTTTGGAGGAGAGTCCAATGTCCGAGTTTTAGATTTTTTTGAGCAGCAAAACAACCCTATCTCGCAATCCCTTTCCAACCAGCAGCAACATATCCAGCAGGACAGTGTATAGGAGGAGCCACGCAGAGCAAATTTGGAGCAGACTTTCTGAGCAAGGAGAGAGAGATCGTTTCAGCCTACCTAGAGCAAGCCAAGGTGCTATCATTCTGAGCACTTCTTGTACTTGTCCCTCATTTCAAAAATATAATAAAATGGCTCAGCGGTTCTGGTTTATTTGCAGTGTTTTCATTATATGCTTCTATTTGTTGTAGTTTTTGTTTATGTTGCTTTATACTGTCTATTCCCCATTTGGGATATTACATTTTTTTGTGCCACATGGCTTTGGGTAGCCACGTGGAATTGTCATGGAGTTGACATAGCTAGGAGCCACATCACTGCGGAGCTCATTTCCCCGACAATGTTCTGCAATATCTCTCATAGTGGGGCGCGATGTTGATAGAAGTCGCGATAGACGAAGGGCGCTAAACAGGGAATTTCCTCGGTGACTAATGTAAATATTTATGTCACGCCATGGAAGTTTTGGATCAGGAAATTCCTATAGGTGTAGTGCGATTGCGCTATGGCACTGTGATGCCACGCTAGACCACAAGTGATGTGGCATAGCTGTAGAAATTTCTAAATCTTAATTCTTATGCAGAAATTATTTCTGTTAACCCGGTTAAGCTTCTCCTACTTATACAAGTTATCAACTGAATAAATTCAAGTTAACATCAAAGAAAAAAACATAACAGATCTCTACCAATTCAGATCTAGAATAAGCACATGCACATAGACAAAGTGACAGTGATTTCTGGACAAACTGTTCCTGGAAAAACCCAATGTGGGAACACTGCTCTCTGGCTGCTAGAGGGCTCTATTATTAAGTATATTTCTGAATACACAACTCTGGGTTCCAGATCTGGAAAACCCTAGAGAGAAAACTCTAGACCTGCAGCACCTGGCTGATCTAAGACAAATAATACTGACTGATTCACATCCTCAAACGGGATTTACAGAACTCAACCAGATCTAGGGCTAGAAACCCCAGCGTTGCCCCTGAAAGACACTGTTGCTGCTGTGGCTGTCGTTTGTTGCTACTGCTACTGTTGCCTCTATTGTCGTCTATTGTTGCCGCTTCTGCCTTTCTCTACGCTGTCCTTGTTGATCTCTTCTCTGCTTCTTGTGTATTCTAGACCCCGGGATCAGATCATCCCCTTGGTCTAAATTCCTCTCTCTGCAACTAAAACACTCTTAAGAATTCTTAGCAACCCCGCCCTAGAATCTCAACTTAACTTCAATGCTCTGCCTCTATGTGTCTTAAAAATGACCCCAAGCCTTTCCTTTATACTTTTCTCGTTGACAAATCAACGACCAAGATTAAATCTTTAATCAATGGCTAAGATTAAAAGAAAGCTTGATCCGTGTGACTTAAGACAATTTCATCACATGTTTAATTAAATTCACTTTCATTATTTTATTTTCCTAACTTTTAACTTAGGAAATACAATAAAATAATTAATTAATTTAATATCTCCTAAACCAGATGAAATTTCCCAAATCCATTTCTGGGTCTTGTAGATCAGGTGAACTCTAGTCTTTTCTCAAAATTTGGGACTTAGAGCACAACTGATGCTACCCCAAATACACAAAATCTCAACACTCCTTCTTAGCATCAAGGGTGTGCTCTAGCAATACATCACGCTTAAGCATTACATGATTTTGGGCACTAGTTCTATGCTGCTAAAGCTTGGCCTCCTGCCACTCAACTCTGCACTACTGCTGCCATTCTGTACTGTTGCCCATGACTCTACCACTGCCACTGCAACTACTGTACTGCAGCTCCCTCTCAATATGCTGCATCTATGCTGCTCATAGCACTATCACTGTTGATCTCCTGCACTGCAACTTCAATTGTTGAGAGTAACAACTGAATCTCCTGCCAAATCTTTGACAAACAACTCAAATGGGCTGCATCCTCATCATTGAAGCTCCATAGGCTACAGATCTGTGCTGGCATCTAAAGAACGATAACCAGCTACAGCTTTGCCTGCGTAATCAGACTCCCTCTGCACTACTGAAGTCACATCAGCTCCTTATGCTGAAATCTATCACGTTGCTGCTGCACTGTGTTGTTCCTCTGAAGCTCTCTGCGTTGTTGCATCTCTGCACTACGTAAGCAGTACTGCATTGCGCTGTTGAAGTCACATCAGCCTCTGCGTTGCTACTGCTGCTATGCTCTGCGCTGCTCCTCCCAGCCTCTAGATCTGCCTCTGCTTATGCCTCATCTGTGATCTATGAACCCACTGCTCCACTTGTCCCGCTACTGTCTTAAGGCTGTTGTAGCTCGCTAGTGATCCAAGAGATGAGCTGCTCAAGGATCTCGCCTTACTTCCATGTAGCTCCTCTACATGTCCATGTCACCCCACCTCTGTGGTTCATGAGCACTCATGGCTACATCATCTCCGGACCCATCATATGCCACCGCTGCTTTGAAAGAAGATGCTTCCTTGTCCTTCTTCTTTTCTGAACAATGGCTGGAAAAATGTCCCATTTTGCCACACTAGAAGCACTTGATCTTAGAAAGATCTTTCTTCTTCTTCGGTTGCTTCTTCGATGCCAAGGTTGCATCTTCCTCCTCTTCCTTCTTTACTTTGTTCAACGCAGGTTTGTGCTGCTTCTTGGTGAACCTTCGTAGTTCTTCTTGCCGCAGGATCGACCACAAGATGTCCCAATCTGGGAGGTCCGCTCTGCCCAAGGTACTTTGGACAAAAGTTTCCCACTCATCCGTGACTGCATTGAGCGCAGTCCTGACTATCACTCCATCATCTACGGTTGCACCTGTTGCAGTCAGCTGATCCCTGATTGACTGCAATCTGAAGAGGAAATGCTCGATGTCTTCTCCCTTGGTCATCATGAATGACCTCATTTGAGCCTCCAACAACATCTTTCTTTGGACTGATTTTCCCTCATATAGGGAAGTCAAGGCCTTCCACATCTCAATAGCTGTCTTTTTCTCAACTATGTGTGGTACAATATGGTCCTTGATACTGTCCATTATCAATCGCTCGGCACGCCCAACAGCTTCTCTATGCTTCCATAGGAGATCCGCATTTGTCGGTGTGGCCAGGGTCTCCTCTGCATGGTCTCTTAGACCATATGCTTCAAGGACAATCAGGATCCTAGCTTTCCACACAGAAAAGTTTGAGTGGGCCCTCTAGCCTATCCTGATCACGCAGTCCATGAGGAGCCATCTGCTCAAAATGTGTCGGAGCTCCTCTTCTCTATGCTAGAGATCATGGATCTAGGGTCCTTTTCGAACTGGGAACCCTCTCCTCCCTCTGACACTTGATTTCCCTCCTTGGAAATCTACCAAATCAACTATGATTCAACTTCTTCTTTGATCCTCTGACCAAACTACAAGTTTCCTCTAGCAAGAAACTCTCTGAGAAGCTGATCTCTTCCCAACCTTTGCTACTGTGCTATGCTAAAAATCTAAAACCTTTAAATTTAACCTAACCAGCCTTCTTCGAATTTTCTCGCAACTTTCTCAGAAGACTCTTTCGAATTTGACACATTCAGACCAATCTCATCGTCGTTTGCACCCAACCAACGTTGTTTCGAGTCGCTCTCGCGCGCACTTGCGTGTTTGCTAAGACACAAATAATACTGACAGCTGTCACCCTTCCCTCTCGTGTGAGTCTATTCCCGAAAAACCGCGTTGTCGCTCAAATCGCTTTTCGTTGCCTTTCCAGCTGCTTTCTACAGCTAGATCCTTCAGATTCTTCAGTTGGTGACCCTTCTAGATCTGCAATTGCTCTAATACATGTAGAAATTTCTGAATCTTAATTCTTATGCAGAAATTATTTCTGTTAACTCGGTTATGCTTCTCCTACTTATACAAGTTATCAATTGAATAAATTCAAGTTAACATCAAAGCAAAACACATAACAGATCTCTACCAATTCAGATATAGAATAAGAACATGCACACATACACAAAGTGACACAGTTATTTCTAGACAAACTGTCGCCGGAAAAACCCAATGTGGGAAAACCGGTCTCTGGCTACTGGAGGGCTCTATTATTAAGAATATTTATGAATACACAACTCTGGGTTCCAGATCTGGAAAACCCTACAGAGAAAAGTCTAGATCTGCAGCACCTGGCTGATCTAAAACCAACAATACTGACTGATCCACACCCTCAAATAGGATTTACAGAACTCAGCCAGATCTAGGGCTAGAAACCCCAGCGCTGCCCCTGAAAGACACTGCTGCTGCTACTGCCGCTGCTGCTGCCTTTCTCTCCGCTGTCCTGGCTAATCTCTTCTCTGCTTCTTGTGTATTCTAGACCCCGGGATCAGATCATCCCCTTAGCTAAATTCCCCTCTCTGCAACTGAAACCTTCTGAGAATTCTTAGCAACCCCGCCCTAGAATCTCAGCTTAGTTTTACTGCTCTACCTCTGTGTGTCTTACAAATGATCCCAAGCCTTTCCTTTATACTTTTCTCGTTGACAAATCAACGGCCAAGATTAAATCTTTAATCAATGGCTAGATTAAAAGAAAGCTTGATCTGTGTGACTTCAGACAATTTCATCACATGTTTAATTAAATTCACTTTCATTATTTTATTTTCCTAAGTTTTAACATAGGAAATACATTAAAATAATTAATTAATTTAATAACTCCTAAACCAGATGAAATTTCCCAAATCCATTTCTGGCTCTTGTAGATCAGGTGAACTCTAGTCCTTCCTCAAAATTTGGGACTTAGAGCACAACTGATGCTACCCCAAATACACAAAATCTCAACACTCCCTGTTAGCATCAAGGGTGTGCTCTAGCGATACATCACACTTAAGCATTACATGATTTTGGGCACTGGTTCTGTGCTGTTGAAGCTTGGCCTCCTGCCACTCAACTCTGCACTACTACTGCCCATGACTCTGCCACTGCCACTGCAACTACTATACTGCAGCTCCCTCTCAATATGTTGCATCTGTGCTGCTCATAGCACTGTCACTGCTGATCAGTTGCACTGCAACTTCAGTTGTTGAGAGTAACAACTGAATCTCCTGCCAAATCTTTGACAAACAACTCAAGTGGGCTGCATCCTCATCACTGAAGCTCCATAGGCTACAAATCTATGCTGACATCTAAAGAATGATGCAAAGCTACAGCTATGCCTGCGTAATCAGACTCCCTATGCACTATTGAAGTCACATCAGCTCATTGTGCTGAAATCTATCACGCTGCTGCTGCACTATGTTGTCCCTCTGAAGCTCTCTGCGTTACTACAGCTCTGCACTGCGTAAGCAGTACTGCACTACGCTACTGAAGTCACATCAGCCTCAGCGCTACTACTGCTTCTACGCTGCTGCTGCTATGCTCTGTGTTGCTCCTCCCAGCCTCCAGATCTGCCTCTGCTCATGCCTCATCTGTGATCTATGCACCCACTGCTCCACTTGTCTCGCTACTGTCTTAAGGTTGTCGTAGCTCGCTTGTGATCCAAGAGATGAGCTGCTCAAGGATCTCGCCTTACTTCCATGTAGCTCCTCTACATGTCCATGTCACCCCACCTCCGTGGTTCATGAGCACTCATGGCTACATCATCTCCAGACCCATCATTTGCCACCGCTGCTTTGGAAGAAGATGCTTCCTTGTCCTTCTCCTTTTTTGGACAATGGATGACAAAATGTCCCATTTCGCCACACTGGAAGCACTTGATCTTAGAAAGATCCTTCTTCTTCTTCGACTGCTTCTTCGATGCCAAAGTTGCATCTTCCTCCTCTTCATTCTTTACTTTGTTCAACGCAGGGCTGTGCTGCTTCTTGGTGAACCTTCGTAGTTCTTTTTGCCGCAGGATCGACCACAAGCTGTCCCAATCTGGGAGGTCCGCTCTGCCTAAGATACTTTGGACAAAGGTTTCCCACGCATCCGTGACTGCATTGAGGGCAGTCCTGACTATCACTGCATCATCTATGGTTGCACCCGTTGCAGTCAGTTGATCCCTGATTGACTACAATTTGAAGGGGAAATGCTTGATGTCTTCTCCCTTGGTCATCATGAATGACCTCATCTGGGCCTCCAACAGCGTCTTTCTTTGGACTGATTTTCCCTCATATAGGGAAGTCAAGTCCTTCCACATCTCATTAGCTTTCTTCTTCTCAGCTATGTGTGGTACAATATGGTCCTTGATACTGTCAATTATCAGCCGCTTGGCATGCCCAGCAGCTTCTCTATGCTTCCGTAGGAGATCCGCATCTCTCGGTGTGGCCAGGGTCTGCTCTTCATGGTCTCTTAGACCATATGCCTCAAGGACAATCAGGATCCTAGCTTTCCACACCGAAAAGTTTGAGAGGCCCTCTAGCCTATCCTGATCACGCAGTCCATGAGGAGCCATCTACTCAGAATGTGTCGGAGCTCCTCTTCTCTATGCTAGAGATCTTGGATCTAGGATCCTTTTCGAACTGGGAACCCTCTGCTCCCTCTGACACTTGATTTCCCTCCTTGGAAATCTACTAAATAAACTATGATTCAGCTTCTTCTTTGACCCTCTGACCAAACTGCAAGTTTCCTCTAGCAAGAAACTCTCTAAGAAGCTGATCTCTTCCCAACCTTTGTCACTTTTGCTAAGGCTAAAAATCTGAAAACTTCAGAAATTTAACCCCACCAGCTCTTCTGAATTTTCTGCAGACTTTTCTGGATTTGACAGATTCAGATCTGAATCACACTGGCTGGCTTCAGACCCAACCAGCGTTGTTTCTGAGCTGCCTCTGCGCAGTAATGTGTGGGCTTGCTAGGACACAGCGCTGGACAGCGTCACCCTTCCCTCTGTGTGAGTCTGTTCCTGAAAAGTGCGTTGTCCCTTCAGATCTGCTTTTTTGCTGCCTTTCCAGCTGCTTTCTGTAGCTAGATCCTTCAGATTCTTCAGTTGGTGACACTTCTAGATCTGCAATTGCTCTGATACCATGTAGAAATTTCTGAATCTTAATTCTTATGCAGAAATTATTTCTGTTAACCTGGTTAAGCTTCTCCTACTTATACAAGTTATCAACTGAATAAATTCAAGTTAACATCAAAGCAAAACACATAACAACCCTACCAATTCGCATCTAGAATAAGCACATGCAAATATAGACAAAGTGACACGCTTATTTATGGATTAACTCGTCTCCTAAAACCCAATGTGGTGTCCGACCGGTCGCCGGAGGGCTCTATTATTAAGAATATTTCTGAATACACAACTCTGGGTTCCAGATCTGGAAAACCCTATAGAGAAAACTCTAGATCTGCAGCACCTGGCTGATCTAAGACCAACAATACTAACTGATCCACACCCTCAAATGGGATTTACAGAACTCAGCCAGATCTAGGCCTAGAAACCCCGGGCCACGCCCCGAAAGACACCGCCGCCGCTCGCCTTTATCCGTGTTGTCCTCGTTGATCTCTTCTCTGCTTCTTGTGTATTCTAGACCTCGGGATCAAATCATCCCCTTGGTCTAAATTCCCCTCTCTACAATTGAAACACTTTAGAATTCTTAGCAACCTCGCCCTAGAATCTCAACGTAGCTTCAATGCTTCGCCTCCGTGTATCTTACGCATCGCGTTCTAGATCTGACAAATTCAGATCTAAATCACATTGGCCGACTTCAAACCCAACCAGCGTTGTTTATGAGCTGCCTCTGCGTAGTAATTGCGTGGGCTTGCTAAGACACAACGTTGGATGGCGTCACCCTTCCCTCTGTGTGAGTCTTCTCCTAAAAACTGCGCTGTCCCCTCAAATCTGCTTTTCTGCTACCATTCCAACTGCTTTCTGCAGCTAGATCCTTCAGATTCTTCAGCTGGTGACCTTTCTAGATCTGCAATTGCCCTGATACCATGTAGAAATTTATGAATCTTAATTCTTATGCAGAAATTATTTCTGTTAACCTAGTTAAGCTTCTCCTACTTATACAAGTTATCAACTGAGTAAATTCAAGATAACATCAAAGCAAAACACATAACAGATCTCTACCAATTCAGATCTAGAATAAGCACATGCACACATAGACAAAGGACACAAGCTATTTTGGACAACTGTCCCCAGAAAAACCCAATGTGGAAAAACCGGTCTTCGGTTGCTGGAGGGCTCTATTATTAAGAATATTTCTGAATACACAACTCTAGGTTCCAGATCTGGAAAAACCTACAGAAAAAACTCTAGATCTGTAGCACCTAGCTGATCTAAGACCAACAATACTAACTGATCCACACCCTCAAACGGAATTTACAGAACTCAGCCAGATCTAGGCATAGAAACCCTAGATCTGCCGCTGAAAGACACTCGCCGTCGCTTTCTTCGCTTGAGTCCCCTTGTTGGGATCTTCCTTCGCTTCTTTGTGTATTCTTTCTAGACCCCGGGATCAAATCATCCCCTTGGTTTAAATTCCTCTCTCTGCAACTGAAACACTTCTGAGAATTCTTAGCAACCCCACCCTAGAATCTCAGCTTAGCTTCAGTGCTCTGTCTCTGTGTATCTTACAAATGACCCCAAGCCTTTCCTTTATACTTTTCTCGTTGACAAATCAACGGCCACATGAGTGTGGTGGGGACCACGGGTGCATAAATGACAAATCGCAGAACACCCCCCCCCCCCTCATTATCTGCCGAGAAGGTAGGGGGGACTCCCTATTAATATAGGTCGCGGATGTAAAGAGGTGGCCACGTGGAGAAAATAGGGTAGGGGGCAACTGCGAGGGGTTTAGTCATAGAAGCAACAAATTGTGGAACCCCACCCCTTTGGTAACTAGAAGGCATGGGGGCACAATTAATATAGATCGTTGATCTATTCAAACTGGTCGCGCGAGGGGTTCAAGCTTAACCATTGGCCACACGAGTGCCATGTGGCACTACCTGATTGGTTAGACTTTGAAGTGGCATATCTCTTGATCTAGAGGTCGGATTGAGATAAAAATTATATCACTAGAAATATCTTGATGAGTTGGATGCAATGGCGTTATCCAAAGTGAGTTCCACACACTTTGGGTGAGAGGAAATTTTATAACCCCATTTCCGTAATGAGACCTTGGAGGTTGGGTTAAATGAAAGTAACACCTCCCATTCCACTTGGATTAATCCAAGGGGGTGGAAGGGAACATTACATATATTTATTGAAATTTAAATGTCGTTAATGTGATAACACCTTATCTTAACCATTAAACCAACTACAGGGCGTAGAATAGACAATGATGGGTTGTACCGTTAAGTCACTCTGTGATGTGAAAGTCACCAGTTTGAAACTCTGTGGGAAAAACTCCAGCCATGTTAAGGGTTGGTGTGACCCATGCCATGTGCGATCCCCAGGTGATTTTGACAGCTTAGATGCCTTTGGGTCGCAGTTTCTCAAGCCAAAGGTTAAGCTTGCAGTCATCTCAAGACTCAAACAACTTGACAAACAAACCAAAAAAAATCATTAGACCATATTCTAAAATCATAATAATTGAGAGTTAATACGGTTTAATAATAAAAAACATTTTCTTTTTAAAAAAATTACTCTCTTTTTTCTTGTAATTTATAAGAAAAAACTGATCCACTTGTCATAGGTACTCTAACATTAGGATTTTGTAATCTCAACATCCCTATCAATTGGAAAAGGGGTGGATTATATTATGCATACATATTAATATATAGGGAAAAAGGGTATTAATCAGAGTTGTTTAATTATTATATGTTTTGGAGTTTTTAGCTAGAATTTGATGAAACAAGTTTTGGTCAATTCATCATTTTCTCCAATCTAAAATGTGTTTTTAACTACACATATGGATTCATAATCCTAATTTTTTTTTGGAACATTGTTCACAATTCAATCTTATAATTCCAAAATGTCCCTACCAAATTCTGAAAAAAATTGACATAAAAAAAACGAAAAAACTGCCAAAAGAACTCCAAAACGTATAACAAAATTCAATCAGACTTTACAATTCTTGCAATTTTGTCAGTGTCCCAAGCTCAATTGGATAAGGCGTGGATTATTTTATGCACACATATTAACACATCGGAAAATCTATATCGATAAGACAAAATTCAATCAGACTTACGATTCTTGCAATGTTGTCAGGTTCCCAAGCTCAATTGGATAAGGCGTGGATTATTTTATGCACACATATTAACGCATCGGAAAAGCTATATCGATATGATAAAATTCAATCAGACTTACAATGCTTGCAATGCTGTCAGGTTCCCAAGCTCTTCCGGAAGTGTCCCATTAAGACTGTTTGAAGCAAAGCTCCTGAAGATAAAAGCCCGCAAGTACGAAGTGATTATATGTTTTTAAAGCTCCTCAAGAAAATATCCCTCAAGTCAGAAATAATTTCTTTTTTATTTATTTTATGGTTGCTTTTAGTGATCATGGAAACCACTTATCTGATATAAAGGGATGTAAGAAATAATTCATGTCTTCAAAGCTCCTGAAGATAAAATCCCTCAAGTGAGAATTAATTTCTCTTTTCTTTATTTTGTTGTTGCTTTAATTGAGAAATAATTCCTTTTTTCTTTATTTGGTTGTTGCTTTAAGTGATAGCACTTATATGATATAAAGGGATGTAAATACACACAGACAGAATGAAGTTGTTGGACTACAAGGAACTGAACTGACAGCTTGTTATATCTTCTCAAACTCAGAGATATAGCATATATGCATTCCATGCAAAAAGGAAATCACTAGGATAAGTAGGAAAATGTTCAACTATAAATGGTTCGACAGTTTTTTCCCTTTGCCATTTACTGCTAAATTTGATGTTTATACTATAAATATGCATCTGTGCAGAGAGAGAAAGAAAGAGGGGATCTCTTACAACACAATCAATTTTTGAAGATTTCCAAGCTCCTTTGGAACAGGGCCAGATAAACTATCTATTCCAAGGGACCTGAATCAATGTAATTAAATATCAGTGTAGCAACTGGGTTGCAGATAAACCGATTATCCTAGTAATAATTAATGATTTCAAGTAGTATGACATATATGAAAGACGCAGATCAACAAAATCTACCTAGGTAACAGAGGAAAAAGAGAAGTTCCTGCTAAAGAACATAGAACAGAAGGGGGGAGAATCTCACAAGTACTGCAGGCGTGTGAGGTTACCCAAGAAAGCAGGTATTGGTCCTGTTAAATAGTTTTGTGTCAAGTTCCTGTCATAAAAATTCCAGAGATTTCTGTGTCAAGATTTTGGAAACCAAAGCCATCACATGTTAGTTGTTTTTCCACAGGGAAACAGACAAACCCCTGCTGCCATTAGACAGAATAGTATTCAATTTCACTGAAAAATCAGAAACAGAGTTATTTTTCCACAGGGAAACAGACAAACCCCTGCTGCCATTAGACAGAATAGTATTCAATTTCACTGAAAAATCAGAAACAGAGTTATTTTTCCACAGGGAAACAGACAAACCCCTGCTCCCATTACACAGAATAGTATTCCATTTCACTGAAAAATCAGAAACAGAGTTATTTTTCTACAGGGAAACAGACAAACCCCTGACAGAATAATATTCAATTTCACTGAAAAATCAGAAACAGTCTTACAGATACGAAAGGAAAAAAAGACAAATCCCTGCATCCATTAGACAGACGAGTATTCAATTTCACAGAAAAATCAGAAACAGTCTTACAGATACGAAAGGTAAGTCAGGTTAGCCAGTTCTGCCGGAATTTGTCCCTTCGTGACCATTTGATTGACTTTCCTGGGAGAAAGAAGGCCGCCAATGGGTTAAATTTTGCAATTCTGAGTTGAAAAGACGCCACTTCGGCCGGGCTCACATCTAAAATCAATAAAGAGCACTTCATGCACTCCATTGAATCGAATTTAAGCTGATAATCTAAGAACCTAAAAAAATTTAAATAGGCCGATGCCAGAGAACTTCTTACATTTGAGTAATATGGCAAGTGGATCCATTGTTGAAGTTGCAGTTACACTTGAATGCAGGATTCAGAGAACTATCGGTAATGGGCGTACTATCGATGGCTTGTCCAGTGCATGGATCTCCAGTAAGGTTCCATGTATTAGAAGACGATATACCCCACTTCTGAGAAAGTGACTTTAATGCAGCAACTGTCCGCAAGAAAAGGAAATGAATTGATCAACAAAGAAGATAATGATAAAAACAGAAGACATGAGAACGCCTGCAGGCCGCTGTATGAGATTTTTTTTTTTTTGTAATTATATTTCGTGGTTACCTTCATTTGGGTCCGTGGCTGCTGCTGCTTGAGCTTGACCAAGCAAACTGGAACACCCAATACTGATAAAAGTGCAGAGAAGCCAAATCAGTGATGACAGCTTGAACATGATGATGGACGGGCTTGGTGGTCGCGATGGGAGCTGTGGATGACACAACAGGTTAAGTTAATTGGGATGTTTTAACTTCGTTTGGATGTTTGATGGTGTTCTGCGCTGTTAGAAACTACAGAATTGATGAGAGACGGAAGATGTTTTAAAGACCAGTAGCGTTGACAGTTCAAACATATATTAATGATACTCAGCACGTATGGCAGCATGTAAGAAAAAAATCACCTCAAAGCACGGAGTTTGTTTTTTTTGGGGAAGGTGGAGGGGGTTGATAGTTAATTTGAAAAGACTGTCGGACACTAAAGTGACATTCATTTGGAATAAATGGTTTGGATTTTTTTTTAAATCATGTCATTTTGAATTAGTCTATTGAATTGGATATAAGTAGATGGGCAGCATCCATCTTAATTCTTCTCCATGACATTTGAATTTGTTACTTGGTTTTATTTTAATTTTTTAATTCTTCTTTATGATGTTTGAACTTGTGACTTAGTTACTGAACTTGTGACTTAGTTACTGAAAGTAAATCTTATAAAAATCAATTTAATTTTTATGACGTTTGAACTTGTGACTTAGTTACTAAATGTAAATTTTACAAAAATCAATTCAATTTTTATGACGTTTGAATTTGTGACTTAGTTATTGAAGTAAATCTTCCCAAAAAAAATTAACTAATTTTTTATTTTTTATTAGTAAAGATTAGAGTCTCTTACAATATTATATTAATTTATTTTATATTTATCTTACATTTTATTTTAAAATTTTAATTTAATTAATTATTGCAATTATGGTTAAATAATTAATCAATTTTATAAAATAAAATAATAATTTCTTAATTATTATAATTATAGTTACATATTAATTAATTTTATGAAATGAAAAATATAATTTATTAATTAAATATTTGATAATTTCATAAAGTTAAATATTTGAATATGTGATTGTGGTTAAGTATTTTATTAATTCTATAAATGAAATAAAATTTCTTTTAGATTGACTAAGTTAAGTTTTGAACATGTTATCTTTATACTAAAATATTTAATAAAAATAACCTTTTATCAACTTATTAATACCCAATAAATTAAAATAATATTTTTTTAAAATGAAAATAGAGTATTACAATTTTAATGTTTACATTAATATTATAATATTTTTTTATTAAAATAATATAAATTTTAATTGAATTTTTAAGTATCTTGTCAGTTAGGAGGTTATTGGGTCAAATCTCCTCAACACCCTTGAGATTAGGCCCACTAGTAGATCCCTTCATATTGATCTACATGGATTTTCTCATTGAAAAATATATAAATTTTAAATGAAAACAAAACATCATAATTTTAAAGTTTATATTAATATTATAATATTTTCTTTCTAATTAACTTATATCTTGGAAATTGAAAATTGAATTAAGATAATTTTCAAAGACTTTTTGGAACGGATTTTCTCAGTGAAAAAAATATATAAATTTTACATGAAAACAAAACATCATAATTTTAAAGTTTATATCAATATTATAATATTTTCTTACTAATTAACTTATATCTTGGAAATTGAATTAAGATAATTTTCAAAGACTTTTTGGAAGTTTTTCTGGTGGATTTTTTAGGTCTAATTTCTCTAAAATCAGGTAGGAGATCATTGAAATCACAAGCTTAATAGGAAACCCATGCACAATCAAAGTACTCTAGAGATTTTTGAGGGTGTTGAATCCATATATAATCAAAAAAACAATTTAAATAATAAAAATCAAAATTTCACCTTTAAATTCAAAATAATCACCCTAAAAGCATCTCTTAAATTTAAATTTAAATATAAAAATTTAAAATAATATAATTTTTAAATAAAAATAAAATAAAATATTATAATTACGCCGAGGCGTTTTTTGCGGCTTGATTTACGCCGGAGGCGTTTTATTTGCGGGCTTAGGGTAAGAAAACAGTGTTCACCCCAGCCAATGAGAAAGCTTGGCTATCGCCCTTCCAACCAATAACATTTTGACATGTGTTTTCGCTTCCACCAATAAAATCTTGCCATGCCTGCCTGTTTCTGCGTGTCAGTGCATGTCTATGACACGCCATCCCGCCATAACTGTGATCTCCCTTCCGCCTTCAGTTTTGATGTCATCCTCCCATTCCTGTTTCAAATCCTCTTCGCTTAATTCTACAGGCATAGAGCTTAAAAGCAGCGCTCGAGATGCATGTTCTTGGCCTAAGGGATAAAGAGCCCCGCGACTCGAACCCACGACATTGCTCCACTACGAGCACCAACACCACTAGTCTACTGGAGTTATTGGTGTCATTGTAGCTGTAAGGTCTAATTAGGGGCAATAATGGAAGACAATGGGTATTAACATCTGCTTGAAAACCAATGGGAACCTGCTACTGTTGTTGCTGATGGTGCTGCGCCTACCTATTATCCCAGAGCGGCTGTTGAATTGAAGCAGCAGGATAAGGAATGCCCATATCAGATGCATTATACAAGGGCACGACCGGACTGACAGGAATCAAACACGCACCTCCCGTTGGTGAAACATATGGTCATGCATCTAGGCGGTAAGAATAATAAAATGGTGGAGGCGTTGGTGCTGGTGGTTGAAACATGGAATAAGGACCAGGTGTAAACTCTTGGACACATGGGTCCAGATGTCCAGAAGAAGTTGAAGAAGCACAAGTAGGTGCTACAGATGTATTCATCATAACCAGGAAAAAAAATAAAAAAAATTCAATATCACAGCAGCAGCACAGCGGCGATTCGAACCTTAGACCTCGGACACAAAAGCTTCAAAATCCAGCCTTGAAAAAACCAAAAAATTCCCAATTTGGGTTACGCACGAGCTAAAGAGATGGGACAGGGCCGACCTATTCCTGTTCTCCTCCTCCAAGTTCTTTTTCATTTCCAAAATTTTCCTTGCAGCAAAGGAGATGTATTTCAACGAAAGGACCATATGCAATGTCAACCTGCAAGGATGGTATACATAAATTGTCAATTGGGATTATAAAATAATTTAATGTCGAATGGAAACCAAAATATAAAGATTGCCGTACCACACTAAATTTGCCCAAAAGGAAAGGCCCATTAGCAAACTTTCCCAGAGCATTTTCCAAATAATCAAGAACAGGCCTTGTCATGATGGGAAATGCATTTGCATTAGTCCAGATTGGGAAGTGCATTTCTATTAGTCCAGATTCTTCATAATCTGTTGAACATAAGAAATCTTATTAAAATGTAAGAGATGGCTACTGGAGAATTTATTCTTACCAGTTTCTTGTGCAGCCTCAGGCTCTGGCTTGGGCATGGTGACGTATACAGTTTGTGTAAAAGTATCTGTATATTTCAGTAACTCAGTTGCAGCATCTTTCTTCGCAAGATCCTGTTTAATGGCAAGCCATTTTTAGAGCATAAACTCTGGAGGTAAAGCTGGACAAAGACTCCTCAGGGTATTACAGCTAAGATTCTAACACCACTTTGCTACCCTGTAAAATTCTCTAACGGCTTCAAGGTTATAATCTAAGATTGCTAAATTCCAAGTGCCTAACCATTGAAACACTTCAATTCAGCTAACGACCCAAAAGAAAAATTTCAATTAACCTAGCACATACCGTAGGAAATTTTTGGGTCCTTCAAAATTGTTCTCGAAATACTCGAGTAAATCCATACTCTCTCCTATGACCTTGCCATTGTTCTCAAGAGAAGGAACCTGAAACAATGAAAATAGCCAGTTATTTTCTATTTCGTTCTATATCTTGTAGATATTTGGTCCTTTTGTAACATTTCACATTTGGCATTTCTATTTCTGCACATTCTTTGCTGGAAATTTAACACAAATTTAAACATGATCACACTCCAAACACAAAAAAAGTATGTCATTGTAGTTGACTCGGAATGTTAAAATAAATTTCAAATCTATGTTGGTTGTTTTTTTCTTAGTTCGCACCCAAACTGTAAAAGGCCAAAACGGTGATGATCAAAAACTCGCTGCAGCCTCTCAACCCATAGTGAGAGGGTGCCTCATAAACTTGAAGAAGCATTTGAACCCTTAGCTTCAAACCTATCAAGTCACTGTGCCTCATAAACTTGAAGAAGCATTTGAACCCTCAGCTTCAAACCTATCAAGCCATAGTAAGAGTGCGTCTAAAGCTTCGAGTTGCAACTGAACCGTAAGCAATAGTGCGTTATCTCATATATCCGATGTAGCCATTGGCCTGACATTTCTTGGACTATTCACCCTAATACCAATGGGAAATGAAAGCAGTTAATTTCCCTCCACTCCATGTTCATTATTTTTCATCGCGGTCTTCAACATCTAAATATTTGGAATGCAACTCTGTGATGTAAAAAAAATCTACAGGTGAAAAAAACGGAGAATACTAACTTCAACCATACTAAATTCTTGAAATATCAAAGAATAAAAATCGGATCGAAGCCATCACAGTCTTCAACATCTGAATTTGTGGAATGCAACTCCATGACATAAAATAAATCTGCAAATGAAAAAACGGAGAAATTCTTCACCTATGCCGCTACAAAATGTATGAGAACGTAGCTCTGAATCCCGCAAAACAGGCCCCGTTGTTCTCTGCAGACGTCCTCGCATGCAATTTCAAGGTCTTGCAATCGATTTGCGCAAACTGAAAACATGGTCTGAAACCACAAGAAAATGAACAATGTTAGGAAACTAAATGAAAAATCTTCTGGCTACGTGTCATCGAGAACTACCAGTTCCCAGTGTCTAGACAGGTAAACCCTAATTGTATTCAACGTGTCACCGAGAACTACCGGTTCCCAGTGTCTAGACAGGTATCCCCTAATTGTATTAAACATGTCATAGAGAACTACCAGTTCCGACTGTCTAATTGTTTATTATCAGCGTAATCTATAATTAGCAGAGTTTAATTGTTTTTACGCAATCTATTTTTATAATTACAAGTGTTTTATTGTTTTTAGAAGATAAATAATTTTATAAATTTAATGTAAATCATTATTTACATTATAAAAGGTAATAATTTTAATAAATAAAATAGAATTATTTTCTCTATTAAAAAGTTTATATTTTCAAATAATATTTATATTATTAAAAGAATATATATATATTTTCGATAATATTTTAAGGGATGTGGACACCATTAAAATACCTTTAAGGGATGTGATTGATATCTATTTGTTAAGTGAACTTAATATTTTAATTTAGTAGAAATTATATTTTATTTTTGAAGTGTATAAATATATATTTTATATATATGAAATGCCAAAAAGAACAGTGTTCTCGAGTGAGAACCAAATATTGTAGAGACAATCAAATTTGGATTTTGTTATGGATCTCTATTCCCTGTCTTTATGATTTACTCTTAAGATATCTAGAGCCTGATTTACCTTCCAAGTTGACATTTTTAACAACAAACTTATAAGTTATGCTATCGAAATTCTATGTCGCATAATTATTTTTCCATATTGTACTTTTGAGTAATTTGTGTCGATTCATTTGATTCTTCCCTTAGAAACAAGGAATGAATGCCTATAAACTCAATGTATATCCTTCAAAATAGCACAAATATTTATTTTTCATAGTTTGAAATCTAACTATCCATGTAATCAATCAATGTCACATTTTACCCCTCATAAGTTCACATTCATCATGTACCCTTACATGTAGCACGAAATGATTCGGGAAACCATTTATGGTTTTCGCGTTGTCAAAGACCGGTAAGCTATTTTGGAAAAAAAAAAACGCGATTAGTGTGTTGGCTCGACACTCATCCACACGCGGTATTGCAAAACCGTTTATATCGCATTTTTTTGGCGTTGACGATCGAAGAATAAAAAAATGTGATATTCGATTAAGGCCATTCGATCGAAATTTTGGAAGTGATACATCGTGGATCGTCAGATCCGTTCGAAAAATAACATGAAGGTACGTTGCAAGCATTGTGGGCCCAGTGTTATTTGCGGAGATTTCATCTTATTATATGTGTGGTATAAGGTGTATGCCCGCTGCTGTAATTTGACGAAGTTCACGCTTGGTAAGGGTGATCGTCGTTATATTGGAGTTTTAATATGAGTCCACAGCTTGTTAGTGTTTAATAGGTTGTGGGGACCGAGGCCTTGACATATGTTGTCATCGAAGTTTAAACCTAGGCTGAGATCGCATCTTATTACAATGGTTTAACAAGGCGTAGTGTGTACCCATATTATGTCGAGATGATAAGCCATGGAGAGATATGTTAATGGTAAGCCACTGCACATTTTATATTGTGGGTTTATAAAGCCTAGATGTGGGCTGATAAATAAGGAGCAAAGCGCATTTGGCCGTGCAAAAAGAGTTTAGGTGTAGATAATTATTTAACCGAAGATTGATATTTGGTGTCAATTTAAGTTGTGGCTTGCCTTGGGATTAATTAGGATTCGAATGTTAATTCGAATGTTCATTTATTAAAGTTTGATATGTGAGGGATAACCCAAAGGTCGGAAGAAGGAAAAGCGTGGTTGTAATGTGGTTCTGATTTAAGTTGGGCTAGATATTAAATGTGGAAAGAAATTGATGTGGGTCTTAAAATCATATCGAAATTTTATATGGATTGAGAGTGTGTTATTGAAAATAAGAGTAGCATGGGCATCACATTGCTACACAACCCTCTTGGATGGTTAGTTCTACTTTAATGTACTAGAAGTTAAAAAAAATCATTAATAAAATAATGAAAATAATCTCAACATTCTTGTTACTATATTCTTGCATTTAATATAATTACTTCAACTTAAAAAAATCTAAGATGTGCTTTTACTACCTAGGTGGAATTCTCCTTAAAACAAATACTATCAATGTATCAAAGTCATAATGGAAATTTTGTTTCAAAAATATCTCTTATCCAAAACATAAAACAAATATCATTCCAAAGTTATAATGTAAATATTGTTCTAAATAACTTTACTCTTGTGAAATATGTTATATAATTTATTGGTAAAATTATTAAAATTATTCGAAACATAAAAACAAATATCATTCCAAGGTTATAATGTAAATATTGTTCTAAATAAATTTAATATTGTGAAATATGTTATATAATTTATTGGTAATATTATTAAAATTAATTTTTTTTCATTTTTAATAATTATATTGAACATGTTATATAATTTATAAAGAAGATTTCTTGTTATAATACCTAACATTATCTCAAAAAATTAAAAAATAATAATACCAAATTCCATATCATTATCACAATGATATTTGAAATTAAAATGGATCCTTTCCCTCTAGTCCTATGTCACCCCACGACCAAAGCAGCAAAAGGCTCTATCTATTTGCAACAGAAATTATTTTGCACATGAGGCTGAATTGAAAAAGCAGAAAGCACTGGAGGATGCAACATATTTGTTAAGAAAATAAAAAAGAAAGACAACTAAAATTTCGCTGGAGTGCAAGCTAATTGCACTAGAGTTTGGGTCATCCTTCGTGATAAATTAGGGAAAGCTAGAAAGCAACGAGAATATTTGATTACATTAACAAATAAAGATGTCTACAAAAGAAAAACAATCAACAAACCACTTCGGGATTGGAACAGTAGTCGAGCGGAAATTTCACCATGGTTAACGCCATTCTTCGTATTGACCCCGCCTCATTAACTCTAGGTTCAAGCCTCGAACAATATCACTCCACTAACAATAAAACAAGTTTATTCTCTCAACGGGCAGGGTTTTCCGCCTTAGACAGACTTAAAGGTTCTATGGGCAAACAACGTATGATAATGGGTTCGCTCATCCTATTCGGCCTTCTGCAAATCAAAATGAGCACACTCAATTCGACCACCCAGACATAACATCAAGGACAGGTAGAGAAACTACGGGAATTTCACATCAAGGTCTCATTGCCTTCTTCATATATGAGGATTCCATCAGTCTCGAGGATGTGCAGGCCATTTGAATGACCGGTTTGTGACATGGCGTCAGTTGCTTCTTTAGTATATAGTATAGATAGTTTGAACGTGAAAAGAATCGAGACATTAATAGCTATAGGCTTTCCACCTTAGGTGATCATCTTTCTACTTACCATTCATGATTATCTGTTCAACTTTCGATTTTCTTCTGTTAAATCACAATTCAATTTTTACCCCTCATATAGCACAAAATGCTTCACATCTCCTCCTTCCTATTCCTCTTTGGTGCAATTGCTATTTTAAATGTTTACATCATCTAACATCTTACCAAATAGCCTATGGTCTGAAAATCAAAATGAGATATTTTTGGAATAAGACAAAAATGTCATACTTTTAAAGATAATATTATTTTATAGTTAATATTTATATAATATTTGTTAACCTTTATAACATTTTAAAAATTAGAGTCTCTTACAATATTATATTAATATATTTTATATTTATTATACATTTAATTTAAAATTTTAATTTGATTAATTATGTGATTGCGGTTAAATATTTAATTAATTTTATAAAATGAAACTTAGATATTTGATTGTTTCATAAATAAAACAAAATTCAATATTATTCAATATTTGAATATATGATTGTGCTGAATTATTTCATTAATTTTATAAATGATATAAAATCTCTTTTAGATTGATTAAGTCAAAGTTATAATATGTAATCTTTAAATTAGGTGGGTTTAATGGTTAAGAACATGCTTTTTCCAAAAGGTCATAGGTTCAAAACCGCACCAAGCGGGGTAGAGTATGTATGTGTCGTTCCCACAAACAAATGGGTCTCCTACACTAATTTGGTGTCTGTTATGACCAAAAATGGATTGTCATTACTATTATTATAATATGAAAAAAAAACCTCTTTTTAACTCACCAAAAATAATATATTTTAAAATGAAAACAAAACATTATAATTTTAAAGTTTAAATCAATATTATAATATCTTCTTACTAATTTAACTATACCTTGGACACTTGGACACTCAAACAGATAATTTTCAAATGAGAACAAAATATCATAGTTCTAAATTTATATGTAGAAAAATAAAATAATGTGATTTTTAAATAAATAACATTATGTAATATCTTCTTACAAATTAGCTATGCTTTGGAAATTGAAATAAGATAATTTTAGAATGAGACAAAATGTCATATGGAAAATTAAGTACATATTGTTGGTCTTTAATTCTTTCCTTCCGCACTCCAACCAGAATTGTTGGCAAGGAGAGCTAGAATATACAACATAAGATTTTTCAATTTTCACTTTATTTTCGCAGGGTTTCTCACCATACAAGCCAAAAAACAATCAAAATTAAGACACAACCTAGCACATTCATATCATGGTGGTGGACGTTGTGGATGCATGTCTACATGAGTCGGGTGCTCCTTTGCATTTCTTGGTCATGTTAGTGAAATTCAGTGTGCTCCAAATGCTCCTCAATCTCACGCAAACGATCATGAATTCTAAGTTGGTTGCGATAGACATGAGCTAGTTGCTACAAAATTTCCTCTTGCGTATATTGGATGTTCATTCTAGTAGGCAACATTTTCGTTGCGGTCCTCATATTTGTGCTCCCTAGGATGTCCATGTTGGCCGGAATCCTCCTCAACCTGCTCAATAATGGAGTCAAATGCCCGGACTACATGACCAGGTGACGTTCCCGAAAAACCAGGCGAGCCCTCCTCTATCTAGGTTGGATGAATGAGCCTCGCCGGGAGGAAGAGGCACCACCATCTCTATTTTCGCATGCACACGTTAGCACCCTCTCGACGGGGCCTCCCTTGTTTCGCCGCATACCCGCAAAAAAAACAACCTTAGACTCCCACAATCCCAAACACTCACTTCCCTCCCACATGAAATTACGCACGACCACTACCACTCCAAATCCTACCACCCTCTTATTGTCAATGACACATCCTAGGCTTTGATTATGGGACGCTGACCACCCCTAGGATGCCCACAAACCATACTACTCCACAGGGATGTTCCAACCTCTTGAATTCACAAAAACATAATGATCATAGCGCACTACCCTTGATTCCACTGAAATGACCACTCTAACTATAGGGTCCGATTTTGTGATACACCCACCCTTAAGATATACCCACCCTTAGAACACTCCCAAGCATAATATTTCTTCCCTTGAAACCCCAAGACACCACAATCCCTAGACCAGGTGAAGTAATGAATAAAGGGGCAAATGTAGGGACTCACAGAACAAAAACACTAAACACGCAGTGTGGCCCACCAAAGGCATAGACATCCAACCTATAATGCAAAATTTTTCCCATCCCGCGATTCCCTTTACCAATTCACCGGTCCCCGACTCCCTCTAGGTGGTCGAAAATCCTAGTCCGCCAACGACCCCCCCTCAACTAGTGAACCAAAAATTAGCACCAAAATCTAAATCAAAAACCCACAAAAACCGGTCGGACAAGAAGAATTACCCAAGCTTGGGGATGGAAAAGTTCCACTATTGCAGCCTAGAGTGGTCAGTAGGTGAGAAAACCACAAGTCGAGGAAGGTACATACAACTATCGAATCCAAATCTCTCGAATGTGATGCCTAGGTATCCCGGCACAAATTATTGGAGGAAACAACGTACTACGTACTTATGGCATCCACTCGCTTTCGCTGCTCGGCCTTTCGACTTTCAATGGATACGTGGCCAGTGAACACAACCGTCACCCTTCCTCTCCCCGCATTCTCACGCTCGCCACATACACACTAAGGCCATCCTCCACATGCATAAGCACTTAAGGCACTTAAGCCTCCCCGCTCTCGCGATAATTTCTTTGATGGGTTGAGAGCCCCCATCTTGTCTCATTACTCTTCACATGATTAACAATCGTGCGGTGGGGATCCCAAAGCCCCTCGGTCTCGTGTTTGTCATCCCCATTATGGGGTCATATTTTTTAAGTTAATATTATCTTTATATTTAATTTCTATATAATACTTTTAATAGGTATAACGTTGTATATTCCATATGAGGAATATGCATATTAAATTCTTTCTCTCAACCAACAAAATAATCCCAATTGACAATTTTCATATAACGTTATACTATTAAATTTTAATATTTTATATTATTACTAAATTTTACATTTTTCAAAATTATATATATATATATATATAATTGTTGTTAAATTTTATATTTTTAAATTTATTTTAAAAAATAATATAAAATGAATAAATTAAAATGTTAATTTTTATTTTCTTTTGTAATTTAAATTTTCTTTTCTATATAAGTAGTACTGTCATAACGAATCATATTTACTTAATCACAAGATTTTTAATCTGTAAATATGCTTTGTTGTGATACTATGGACCATCATTCCATATGAAACTTGTCATACAACCTTTTTTTAATTAATAATTAAATTAAAAGAGAAAAAGAACATAACAATTTTGATGATGAATCTCAACCTTTGATTTGTGTATACTTTAAGAATATTGTAAAACATTTTATGGAAGTTGAATTTTACCATCCACCTAATAATTATTTTATTGATAATTATATTAAATTTGTGAAAGCTCTATTTCAAAATATACAAACTTATCTAAAAAAAATTAAATACTAAATTATATTTTATTTTATATCTTATATTTTTGTATATAAATAATTTTTTCAGACAAACTATATTTGGGCCGAGTGGTGCTCTCATCACTATGAAAAGAGATGTTGTAATGTCCTACTATGTTATGTTATGTTATGTTAATCATTTCTAGCCCAACCCATTATGTAAGAGAGATGTTGTAATGCCTTGTTATGTTATATTATGTTATATCTAAACATCTTGAGCTCATTATGAAAGAGATGTTGTAATGTCCTATCATGTTATGTTATCTAAACATCTTTAGCCCAACCCATTATGGAAGAGAGATGTTGTAATGCCTTGTTATGTTATGTTAAGTAAATATCACCATCCCATTACATAAGAGATGTCTTGTTATGTTAAGCCCATCTTAACTTCAGATCTATTAAGTGAGGGATCAAATGTATCACGATGTAAACTTTTTTTTGAATGCAAAAGAGATTTGATCCCTATCAATGCTTGATGATAGACCCCGAACTAAAATATATGGACCAATATTTTTAAAATTAACCTCATCATTATAATTTATTTTATATAATATTATAATATTATCTAATTTTATATTTTCAAAACATTTAATATATAAAAAATGTTAATTAAATATTAAATTATGAAAAAGTAAAGATTAAAAAATAATACTCTTAATAGTTGAAATTTTTTTTTTTTAAACTCATTTTTCCCATTTATTCTAGGAAGAATGCATCAAGACATATTTATAAGTGCAGTTTAATTGTTATATGTTTTAGGAAATTTTTAATATAATTATTGGTGAACTTCTAATTTTGTGTTATTTAAATTGTATTGTTAGATGTACAAATAGATTCATTGTCCTGATAAGACTATATATCATTTTAATTATGAAAATTTGATCCAGACTTATGCAGGAACGCAATAAAATACAGTACTAAACATAAATGCAAAGATGCAACAGAAATAAAACTTCATTTCATTAATATCAAATAACTGAAATATGCTTGCAGACAGAATGGACATAAACTAGCTAGGGCGATGGAAACTTATTTTTTAGAAAAGATGTGGCGGCAACATGCCTCTGAACTGTGTTACACTGAGGCTCGAATGCCTATTTATTATTGAGAAATAATGGAAAACCCTAAACATCCAAAAACCCAACCCTAGGAGATGAAACACCAAACTATGGGCCCAGTTGGGGTAAATTGGTACATCAATTTTCCGAGGTCGTAACTTTGGCATATGATCTCCGTTTGACGCACATGATACCTTATTAGAAAGATCTATCCAAGGAATAAAATTATTAACAACAAATATTGAGATGAAAACTATATCTCATCAATGGTAATTTTCCAAAAAAAAAGTTGTTTAGGGCCTCAAAACGGCTTCGGAAGTTTAGGAACTGAAAAACTACCAAAAATAGTAAATTGTGCTACAATTAAGGAAACTGAAAAATTGAAAGAAACAATAGTGGGGGTCCAAGTGGAATAGGCGGGTGGCTACCAATATCCACTTGGATCAAAATTACATAACTCAAATATGCAATTCCAATCCCCGATGGGGGTGAGAATCCTAGAGCACATGGAAAACTAAGCCCCGTGACTACAAACAACTGGCTTGCAGGTGGAGGACTGTCCCCATGTCCTCTCGTTTGAACCAACGTACTGGGGGGTGTAAAGGTGTTCGTGTGAAACATCTTACCGTCTTAGCGAGTGTGGACGAAAAATATCTAAGGAGCGGGATGGCTCATTGTTATGGCATTTGAGTTCAATGTTGTGCTCCTGGTTGGTATTATGTGAGAAAACGGAAGCAACAGAGGCATATTTTCAGTACAGGGTGGTAGTTGTCGAGCTTCCCCTCCGAATTTTAGCCATGGAAATTTATCATTATTCTTCTCTAAAGGCGACACCTCGTGCTTTTCTACGCATGCACAGTGCGACCGAAGGTGGTTTGGGCAAGTTGGTATTTCTAGTTACACTTGAATTTAGAAGGTGTGAATTGCTCGTCAGTCGGAGGCTATTGGAGGTGGTATAGTTGGTGGTGTTGTTCGGGGTGACGGTGGTTGTGCGTGGGATACTATGTCTCAGGCATTTGGACTAAGAATTGGCGTGCCTTGTGTCTCAGTGGGTGTTTCCTTAAGTGTTGTGGGGATAACGGATTTGGCTCCCTGAAGTTTACTGTGGAGGCATGCTGGTGTGGTCTACGAGCGACCCCTTGGAGAGCTTTGGCCATGGGTGAGATTAAATCACCCATTCTATTTCTATTTCTGAAGCTCTCCATGCTCATATGGACTAGAAACTTGGAGTGTACAATTTGTGGAGTGGCAATAGCCGGTTTGCTATGCATGATTATCTGTGGAGTAATTTGGGTGACCAGAGGTCTGAGATATGGGTGATGCAGTCCTAGCATTTTACAGTGAGTCGGGCCCTTAAGGTTTTTTGTGGCTACGACACTCTTGATTCAGGTTCAGATAGTGGTGTTGCTGGTCTGTTCAACATGCGGCCTTCCCCTTGGCATGGGCGTTCCTCCCTCCCTGCTAAGCCAAGCTCAGGGATGTGCGGGGACCAGGATAGGCCAATTCAAACAGTGGATATGGGAATGGTGGCACATGGGACGCATCAGGGTTGAAATATTGTCAGTCGCATCAGGCAGATGGGTGTTGGAGTGCGTGGTGGTCGCGGCGGTAGCGAGCAGACGACCTATAGTGGAGGGCGGTCTCAACAACCTCAACAATGTGGTGGTGCGCGACATGGTGGTAAGGTCAGTTGGGGTTCTGTCAAACGTTCAACTCCCAACCCAAGGATAATTCAACACTGTTGTCTGGAGAATTTCCACGAGCTAATTCAAAGTTTGTTGGATCGAGTGGAGTTGACTGAAAGGATCTGAAGGGAGGAGCATGCTGAGCTAGTGGCCACCCTGGATAGGATGCACTACTTTCAGTGCCAGTTAGAGAGTGTGTGGTGGTGGTCGGACGTGACCAAAACCATCTTTCAGAAAAAGTGGAAAATTTGGAGACATGGATGATGCACTTCAAAAGGCATGTCGAGTGCAACTTCCGCCCTCCGCCTCCTCCAGGAACAACCCCAGATAACCCAACATCCATCACGTCAGATGATTAGCATGCCCTTAGGTGTTTTCTATGTGTTGTTTGTCTTTTGATGTCTTTGAGCTTCCCATTTATGGACGATGTCCTTAGTCTCCTTTTTGTATTTTTTTCACATGCTACAAACAATGGTCAACAAACCTGGTCGGGGTGAGACCACCTGTTTTTTGTTACTCCAGATATATATCTCTTTTTCCAAATGAATAGAAGTTTGACTTACAAAAATAAAAATAAAAAAAACATGCAATTCCAAAGTTTTGCTAGATTTAAACAAAATTGACTAAAATATATATCCAAAAAAACCAAAACATAAAACTATTAGACCTCTCACACAACACACACTATATATATATTATATACTTTAATATAAATATATAACAAAATAGAGAAAATACATAATTATTTTCTAGATAAATCTCAATCTTTTATTTATAATTAATATTAAAAATAATCTAAAATATTTTATAGAAAAAAATCTTACCATCTATTCAATAATAATTATTAATTATTAAAGATTAAATTAAAATTTTAAAATAAACATACTTATCAACCTAATTAATAAATTAAATTAAAAAATTAAAATAAATTTATTTTAAATTCCACCAAAATAAATAAAGACATCTAAACTATCATGATTAAGAAAACCAAGTTGCAAAATGGGATGGCTACTATTCTCCAAATTATATAGACATCCAAACTATCAAGATCAAGAAAACCAAGTTGCAAAATTGGAAGGCTACTATTCTATGCTTATAATTGGTCAACAAGCTGCACGTTTGTGAAGAATATAAGTATACACATTTGCGTATGCATTATTCTAAAGTAATTATTCTCTTTTTTAATCAATGGACTGATGGCAATATCGATGAGTTAAGTTAGATTATGATTATATTACTAATGTGGCATTTTTGTTTTAAGAATGATTGAATCATCTTTGTGATAGAAAAGTATGTGAATAAAATATTAATTTGGCGTTGAAGTTTTGAATGTTTTATATGGTTAGTATTTCGAAATTATAATATATATGATAACTATAGGATATAGTAATGTTGTAGAGTTTGCGTTAGATTATGATTATATTACTAATGTGGCATTTTTGTTTTAAGAATGATTGAACCATCTTTGTATTAGAAAAGGATGTGAATTAAATATTATTAATTTGGCGTTGAAGTCGTGAGTGTTTTATAATGTTAATATTTTGAAATTATTATTGTGGAGTTGTGACACCTTAAAATAGTCACCACCATAAATTCGAAATATCTATGAAGTGGCTTTGTCTTATATTATTGGTTCATTTATGTCGATGATGGAAGGTTTAAATATTTGTGGACCACATTGTTAAAAAATGCCTTTCAAAAAATTTCCATTATAAATCTGCAAATTTATGAAGCTACTTTTCTTAAATTATTAATTCATCTATGTCAATAATGGAATATCTATGAATCGACTTTTCATCATATCATTAATTCATATATGTTAATAATGGAAGGTTTAAATATTTTTCCATTTATATTACATGCAAGGATTGAGTTAGAGTTTTTATTATTTAAAAAATAATAAAATATAAAGGAAGTTTAAAGTATTGGTTTATTAGGAATGATACTTAATAGTATTTTGCAAATGGAGTAGTAAATTAAATCTATGAAGTGACTACTCTTATATTATTAAGTCATGTTAGGTTAACAAAGGAATATATATGAAGCCACTTTTCTTATATTAATAATTCATAAGGGAAAGTTTAACTATTTTAGTTTTTCTCGTTACGGAATATTTTTGATGATATATAATTGGTTGATGAGGGAATCATACTTAATAATTTACTAGTAAATTAAATAAAATCACTAAAGAAATTTTGTGATTATTAATACTTTGTTATTGCCAAATAACATTTTCACATATGTAAATATTATTAAATAGAAAATAAATTATTTAGATTAATTAAAAAATCTATAATATATAATTAAAAAATCTATAATTTATAAAAAGACTTCATTAACCATATTGATGTTTCACAATCAATGCAATATTAAAAAATATTTAATTATCTTTAATTTTTAATATAAATTATGATAATTTAAAAAATGCCAAGATAAATTATGTAAAGAAAGAGTAATTTTAATATTTAAGAAGTAATTTTATAAAAATATGTCAAAATGATAATAGTTTATAATAAATATGAATAACAATCATAATTAGAAAAAGGTGATTAAATTTTTTAAATACAAACTTTGATATAATTTATTATAGATTTTAAAATCAATTTTTATTTATCTTTTTTATATCATTAGGTAATACCATAATCATGACTAAGAGAATAATTGAATATGAAAATTATAGAATTAATATTAGCGATCATAATATATTTTTTTATGTTACTATTGTGTTAATCCACTTTGTTATTAGATGATGAGCTTATATCTAAAGTAGAAAATTAGTTAAAAAATTTCAACATAGATATATCTTAAATTCAAATTTATCAAATATTAAGAGGGATTAAATTTTTATATGTCGAAACTTTTTTTAGAGAGTTAAAACTTGAGAAAATATTTACATTTATAGGGATTTGATCTCTTTCAAGGCTTGATAGATCCAATATTAAGATAGATCTAAGTAAGGTTATTTCATTTTTTGTTGATGTTGTGTGTGTGTGTCAATTGGTGTAGCTCAAGTGTTGAAGAGGGAAGTTGTCGTCTCCCCCTACTTAGGTTCAAATACAACTCTGTGGCATGCTTTCTTTCTTCATGGGATAATTGTTGAATGTTACGTAGCCTTTAGTACTAAAGAATTTGGTTTATCCTATGTACCATACCTAGAATGAGGGAAGACACTCAATGGGTTTCCAAAAAAAAATCATTAAATAAAAGAAAATTAATTAACTTAAATAGAATATATATATATATATATGAAAAAAATGTAATTTTTATTTTAGTATGAAAGAAAGCTACATTCATAAAGAGAATAATGTTCTTTTATTTTCATATCCAATGAAAGAGATAGGGTTGAATCTCATGGCCACACTATCATGAAATATAAAATTAAAAATCCAGAAGAATATAAATTGATATTGCATACAACCATCAATATGTTTCAAAAACAAAAACAAAGTTACAAGCGCATACATCATTAAAAATAATAATTGAACGCTCATGTATCCAAAGATATGGATTGATCACAACATTTTGAGCTTATTGTCCCTGAAGATGGGTGAAGTGTTCACCTAAAACATCGAACACCTCAGCAAAATTACACAATTCTCCAGACACATGCATCATCAATTTACTAACTGTGAAAATCTACATGCTAAAATGCAAGTATGTTAGTCATGTAGTGATCCAATAAGATCCAGAAAGGCCAAATTTTTTGAAGTCCTCAAACCTTAGAAAAACCGGTACCAAGTCGTAGATCTCGGCGAGACGATTCCAACAGCATGAATGGCACCTCAAAGTGAGTACATATGACAAAGCTACACTCATTTGAATTTTTTGGCAAACAATGAAAATTTGGCACTATGGCATCACCAGGAAGGTGCCACGTGTAACCAACCAAAGGGTTTCATGTGTCACCCACCATACACATGGACAAATTTGGCACTATGGCATCACCAGGAAGGTGCCATGTGTAACCAACCAAAGGGTGTCATGTGTCACCCACCATACACATGGACAAATTTGGCACTATGGCATCACCAGGAAGGTGCCACGTGTAACCAACCAAAGGGTGTCATTTGTCACCCACCATACCCATCCATGTGGCATCATGTTGGCAGTCCAGTGGCATCATGGTCAACAGGTGATGTGGACTAATCCGTGAGCACTATGTGGCACCCCGCGAATGGCCACCTTTACTTACTATTAAAAACAATATGTATTGCATAACAGTCGGGGTCGAACCCCTAACCTCATTGGGTATCAACTAATGGCATACCATTGAGCTGGAGGTGTCACATATTAAATATGGGGGTCTGTGTGCTATTTTAATACAATGCAATACAATGGTTTAAAAAAAAAATGGGGCTTGCGAGTTTGACACTGGGACCCCATTTGAAAGCCAACATACCAACGTTTTAACATAGTCAACACCAACCAATATGCCAACTATGGTCAATGGTTTATTTGCTCAAAACAAATGTATATATTGGCTCCATTCAAACAGAGGAAGGGAGAAGGGCCACGAGTGCAGAGAGTGAAGGTGGCGACATTCGATAGGTGGCAGGCCTAGAGGGGTCCCACGCAGACACAAATCTCGAGGAAGACACTGGGAATATTTCGAGATAATATTCTATGGAATATTCTAAGGAATATTCCAAGCATATTATAATCTATTGTGGCACGCAAATTGAAGAGGAGGTGATAGTTCCAAAACCTAGTCAAGTTTATACTCATTTTTCTCGAAATTTCTTAAGGAATCCACTAGTGCAGTCAGAATTGAGATCTGAGCAATGTAATTTTGGTTCATTCCTAGATGTGAGGTATTTCCATGTATTTTTCCATGTATTTGCAATTATTTTTCTAACATAATAAAGAGGCCTCTCCACTTTTAAGTTGGGGCCGTAGACGTAGCTCACACATTGTCAGTGAAATCCATTAACAAATCTTGTCGTATTACTTATGTTGCCTTATTTTTGTGTTATTTATTCATGGTTGTTGCATTTATGGTATTTTCGTGCTCTTTAAGGAATTTTGTTTAACATCACCAAAGGAAATATCTGAGATCATGTAGCGATCTCAAAGTTCTTGAGAGAGGTGTACCCTAAATTTTTCTTCATTAATATTTAGTGTACCCTCTAGAAACTCCATCCTTTTTGTGGATTATGTGTCTACTTCTTTGTTGAGCTCTTTGTATATTTTCGAAAATGAAATAGATGAGAAATATTATTCCAATGCCTTTGCTTGGTCAAAAAAATGCTCCTAGAATAAGGTTATACATCCCAATGGATCCATTTACCTAATCAATGACCAACTTTGACTCTTTCATCACTTAAAAGTGAGTAATTCCCCATTCCTTTGTAATTATCAACAATATCTCTAATGCCTTTGATTCTATAATGTTATTTGTGCCTTCCCTTGGACCTCCTCTGAAAAAAGAAAAAAATTATGTGAATTTTAAAGGAACACCATTCATCCAACTCTGCATGAACCAAGTCTACCTTAACATGCACCTTCAAAAAATACCCACACTTGAGTCTTGTTAACCTTTATTTCTCCCAACATTCTTTGCATTTTGATTTTAGGACTTATGTGATTCCTTCAAAAAGAAATTTTATTTGATGATATAATTAAATAAGATGGGAGTCCTTACCATAAAAAATGATTGCATTCTAGCTAACCATATAACCTAGCATATTATTGAGTATGATGTTTGTATTATTTTAAGGATTTATTATCAAACAATATCTCCATGCATTATAGTTGTCAATCTAGGATGGTAGATCCTAGATTGATACATGCTCCATTATATCCCAATCAAATTTATGCAACTCCTATAACTCATCAATTCACTATCTGAGAGTCGATTCATCTACATCTTCTTGAATATTTAAAATTTTATTATTCACATGGACACAAATCTTAAGGGATTATGTCCAACATCCCCCCTTAAGTCGAAGAGGTGATTTTGAGCTCATGCATCATTTTGAACTTTTCAAACTTTTCTCTTCCAAGTTCTTTAGTGAATATGTTTGCAACTTAATCATTTGTGGAATAGTGTATTAAATGAGTATTATTGGCCTCTATGTGAGAACAAATGAAAAGACACTTTGTGCTCATGTGTTTGGTTTGATCATAGAATATGGGATTATTGGCCAACTTGATTGCAAAATCAATTTCAACCAAAAGAGGCTTAGAATTCACTTCTCCTGCAAATATTCAAGTATTTTCCCGAGCCAGACAATCTCCTTTATTGCTTCTACAAATGCCAAATATTCTACCTCTATCTTGGAATTTACTGGAATAGTCTATTTGTTCAACCTCCATGAGATAGATGTTGATCCAAAACTCAAGAGATAGCCTAAATTTGACACTCCATTTTCTTTGTCTTTGTCAACGGCTGAATCATAATTTCCAATAAAATTGAAGTCATCCATATTTGAATAATTAGTCCAAAGTCTTGGGTTCCTTTCAGGTACTTCAAAACTCTTTTTGCAACAGACCAATGTACGTCATAGGGCTTTTGCATAAATATAGAAAGAATCCCAAAAATAAAGGAAATATATGGTTTGTACTAGTGAGGTAGATAATATTTCCACAAGTTGTTTGTACATGGTTGCATCCACAAATTCATTAAATTATTTTGATGTGAGCTTCAATTTATGTTCCATCAGAGTAGATAGAGGGTTGCATTAAACCATGCAAAACCTTGCTACGAGCCTTGCTTTATGTTTTCCAAGTAAGCCATATGATTTTTAATTGTTCTTATAGACCTACTTGTAGCCAATTGGTTTGGTTCCAAATGGAGGGCCCAACAACTTCCATGTTATATTCTTTATGAGAGCATCATACTCTTTTTGCATCACTTATTTTAGTTCAACATGAGAAGAAATTCTTTAATGGAGGTTGGTTCAAAGTTAGTAGATAGATTCAATTAACAATCATATGAAATATCCATTCCATCTACATCAACTGAATTAGAAACATCTAAATCACCTCTATCTTGTTTGGTGGAACCTTTGGTTCTTATCTTTCTGACCTCTTGGAGATGACAATTTTGAAGCATTCTTGTGAGAAATTTTGATGGAACTTTCTAAGATGGTATAGGTTTCTCTACTAATTGAGATGGGGTTGAATCAATATTTATCCTTCCATTCCTCTCAATCACATCACTCAATGGGTCTTCTTGATCTGAAGAAGTGGAAAAAAAATTTCATGATGGGGAGATAATGTTTCAAAAGGAGATTCCATAGATTAATCCAAGATAGGGACCCCCCCTTATTTATGTGGAGTCTCGTTATAAAATTCATGATATGTACTTGTGTGATTTAATCTATCCAAATGGTCAAGTTTTCGCTCAACAATGTTGTCAATCTTGGAAGATTCAAGAAAAAATGCATCTCTAAATAGAAAAAACTTTTTATTTATCTCATGATAAATATGATATGCCTTGGTGGTATCTGGATACCCTAAGAAGACGCACTTCCAATTACTTGCTTCAAGCTTTAGTATTTGTTCCTTGGGAATCAAGGAACAATAGGTGGAACCAAAAGACCCTAAGATGCCTTACTGAAGGAACGTTGCCATACCACATTTTATAAGGAGTATTATTTATGAGAGCATGAGATGGACATATATTTTTCACATGCTCTACACATAGAATGACATCATCCCAAAGAATCTATTTTACATTTTGGAAAAACGTCATTGAGAAAACCATATTCAAAATAGTCTTGTTTATTCTTTTAGCTACATAATTTTGTTGAGGATTGTATGGAACTATGGTTTAATGATGGATCCCATGTTGTTGAAGGTAGTTTTCAAATTCATTAGAGGTGTATTCTCTTCCATTTTCAAAATGAAGAGAGTCAATATGTGATTGTGCTTCATTTTCAATCCATACATGAAAATTTCTGAAAGTTTCAAAAGCTTGAGATTTACTTTTCAACAAGTACACCCAACATATTTTGGTGTAATCATAAATAAAATTCATCCTATATTTATTTTCACTAAAATAAGTAACATGCATAGGGACACACAAATAAGAAAGTACCAATCCAAGTTTTTAACATTATCTGGAAGTATAAACATGGAAAGGTCGTTTTCTATGATTTATAGGGATACATGCATCACATTGCTTCAATTTCAATTTCATAGGAATAGTAGGAAAACCTGAAACAACATTATCTTGCAACAAGGGAAGGTTTTCATGATTAATATATCCCAATCTAGCATGCCACAAAAGACTATATGGAAATGTACCTTCATCATGATGAGAGATGTATGAAATTTTTTGTATATGAGTAGATGTCCCTTTTAGTTTCAATATTATTTCATCCTTCACTCCACTCATGACAACCATGTTGTCAAATGTTTTCCTTATTCCTAATTTTCCATCAAACATGTGAATATAGTGGCATTGTTGGAAAATGTGAACTATCATTCCACCTACCCTTTCCATATGTTAAAAACTAGATAGTTCTCCATGTCTCCTATGTGTCATCACAATGAACAAACAAGTGATAAACATTTTTCCCATATTTCTTACACAAGGTACATATACCTAGCTCATGCCTTGCTCCTTTTTAAAGGATTCCCTATATTAATTTTCCCTAACAAATTACTATCACATGAATATTCTAGATTCAACAATGCCTTTACTTTCCAAAATTATCTCCACTAGCACCTTCTTCCTATATTCCTTCCTAAAACATGAATTTAGACCTTAATTTAGGAAAGAATGTACCCTAAGATATAATTTTGGACAAAAGTAGTGAGTCCTCTTCTAGTCTTAGTCATAAGCGGGTATGTGATAATCTCATAGTGAATCCCAACCATCATTCTACCAACATGCCTTTTATACTTAGTGAATTTCTCATTTTCCATCCATGCCACCATATGTTGGTGTTCATAGCATCTATTACAGCAGACCTCTTCTAGCCTTAATCATATGCAGGTATGTGATAATCTCATAGTGAATCCCAACCATCATTCTACCAGCATGCCTTTTATACTTAGTGAATTTCCCATTTTCCATCCATGCCACCATATGTTGGTGTTCATAGCATCTATTACAGCATTTAGAATAATAATTCTAGGATTTTTAATCTAAATATTAAGTCTCATGGAAGAAGATAATTCCTTGTAGTAACCTTCTGAAGATTGAACACTAATATCACCTTTTTTCCACCATCAACTCTCAATTATAGATAATTCCCCATGATATGGAAGGACTATACCAACACTTTCCAAATTATAGAGGCATTGACATATGATTTTACTAGATTTCTAATCCAATTTTCTGATGGGCAGAGGAATAACTCTATCTTTGGATGATTTATCATTAATTTGAGCTATACGTAAATACATTAGGGATATTAATCTTGGTTTCATCTTCTAAATGACTCCTCTTATCCATTTATGACTCTTCATATTCCTCCTATATCTATTTACAAGAATATTTTCAATTTTCCTCAATCCCTAAGGGTTAGATATCTAACTTCCCCCCCTTAATCTAAAGGTGTGTTTGTGTGATCCAAATTAGATAATTATATTAATTTTCATCTATCTTGATGCCTTCATAGTGGAAAAAAATGGAGTAATAAGCTTGTAGGGTCATTTTGAAATTGGCTCATATCTTGGAGAATTGAAGTATGAAACATTCCAAATACATTTTGAGGCACCAAAACATATTTATTGGGGTAACAAATTTCTCACTTTAGCATGGGGCCTTAAGACATTTATTTTCACTTAGAGACCTTTCCAAGGGTGCAATAATTATGTTAATTGAAGTTCACATGCAAAAGTTATTCCCCCCATAAGTTGACCTACTATGTTGACCACCATGGTATAAGAGGGTCCGATGTCAGTCCCCATTACTCATGCAAATGGGGTTATCCCTATGTGGACTTTCAAAAATAATATAAAAGGTCTAAAATCATAGCTCTAGTTGAGGGTTAAGGGAGTTAAACCTTACCCCTAGTTGGGAGGGGGGGTGGGGGGTGGATGGGATTTCCATTTTATGTTATTGCATTTTGTTGCATAATTGGGAGTGATAAGATAGAGAGAATAATATAGGGTGTTTAGGTTTTGTAGTGGCCTTATAGGCCATAGGTCTCAAGTAACTTTATAGCAAGTACCTATTCGTTTTTACTTTCATATTTCCATACTAGAGAAAAGAGAACAGGGTATCCTAACCTTCTAGCTAGGTTTTCATTCATAAGGGTTTCCTAGGGTTGTGTCTATTGTGGATGGTACATGTACATATTTCTTTCTTTTCCATGTTTCTCACGTTTTAAATATGTTATTCATTTAAGCATAAAATCAACTGTTAAATAATTTCATATCTAAAGGAAAAGTAAACTTTTCATAATGTAGATTTCAATTATTTTATCAATGTTTATTTATGGTAGCATCAGATGTGCTCATCCTTGTAATTTTGTATATAGGCTAAGACACATGTATTCCATAGAACCCAGAAATAGTTTTGGAAAAATCCACTTAGAGATGATTTAATTAAATTAATTAATCATTTTTTAATGTTTTCCTAAGTCTAAACATAGGGAATTTGATTAATTAAATCAAGTGTGAATCTTCTAGATAAAGTCATGGATCGCCTCCAAGTTAATCTTAGCCCTTGATTATGTTTTAATATTGCTCGTTGAAGAGTCAATGGAAGATTATAAGAAGGAGGGTGAAGGTCCTATGGAAAATACACTTGACACTTGAGCCATTGAGCATTTTCGAATTTGTGTGAGAAGACACAGCTTTTGATCAAGAACAAATCACTAGGGTTGGGTTTGCTAAGTGATTTGATTCAATGATCAAATTTGGAGAGGGGCAGAAGCAGAGATTGGACAGGAGGGCCAAGAATACATTTCAGAGAGAGGCAGCATCAACGCAGGAGAGAGACAGTGCAATTTCTGGCTAGGGTGATGCAGTTACTGCAGAGAATCACGCAGAGCCAGCGCAGTGTCTCTTGGAGTCAGTCTGGAGAAAGATAGAGGATAGGGTTTTGATCCAGGAGGGCCAAGATCTAGCTTCAGATCAGCTACAGGAAGGGGTGACGCAATCCCTCTAGCTTACTTATGCAGGCTTACGCAGATCTAGCGTAAGCAATCATGCAAAGGCAGTGAGGGCTTCATCAGAGCTATTTTGATCAGCCGAAGATTTGTTGAGTGAGGTATACCTCACTGTCATTTTCGCTGTCTAGATCTCTCTAAAGGGTTTATTGGATGTTTGCACCCTAGTTGTATTCAAGATTTTGCTACTTAATAATACAAATCCTCAGATCTGCTTCAATGGTTTTCCCAAGTTGGGTTTTTTCGGGGACTTAGTCCAAAAATAACTGTGTCAATGTGTTGTTTTTCATTGAGTTTTGTTCAGTTTGTTTCAACACTTAGATTTATTCCACAGTATTATTTGTGTAGACTGCTTCAGTAATTACTTTGGTATTTCAATGCAATGAAATAATTATCAAATAATAGAAGAAATAATTCAGATTTGTTGCAGTAGGAATCCATATCTAGGATTTTTCACATGGTATCAGAGCTTATTTAAGCTGACATGCAGGAGAAACAAAGAGAACCAGCAGATCGGTGCTGTAGAGTCTAGGATCTGCGTAAGCAGCAGTATACCCTCCCATAAATTTACGCTGTCTAGGACAAGAGGGCATTCCAGTGCAGAAAAGGCTCCCTCTAAGAGAGTTGATAGAGGGGTAAGCTTTTCAGTTGTAGAAGAGGTAGCATAGCTAAAGGACGCAGTTACTACACAGTAGTAAGAGCTGGTGCATAAGCGTCAGAAAATTCTGAAAAACATAGTTGGGGATTTCTTGATCTTAGAGGGTTTCTTACTCAAAGAAACTCAGTTTTTTTTTCCCGTGTAGCAGCAGAAGAAGTTAATTACTCCAGAAGGATTGCGTAAGTCAAAGCTAAGCAGAGGGTTAGAGTAAGGTATCGACAGTTGAGGATATGGCCAGCAACGGACTGCCTGACGAAGATAGATTGGAGGGTGCCTCCAACTATTTTATCTAGAAATCAAGGATAGAATTTCTCCTTGATGAACACGATATGAAAGCCCTCATAGACAACGCAGTTGTAGAACCTCTTGATGCAGCATACCTAAGGCAGTTCAAGAAGAATATGGCTAGAGCCAAGAGATTGATCTTAGATGCAGTGAAGGATCACATTGTACCTCACATAGTAGCCAAAAACACTGCTAGAGAAATGTGGGTAGGGCTAGAAAAGCTATACCAAGGATATTCCGAGAAGCGGAAGATGTACCTTGAAGAGAAGATGCGAAATATTAATATGAAGAAGGGAGAGCATTTTGACTCCTTCTTGTCTCGGATTCAGGAGAACCGATATCAACTGTCTGCAGTAGGATCTGCTCCTAAAGACTCAGATCTAGTAAGGCTCACTCTGAAATCTGTTTCCAAAGATTATCAAGTCTTCGTCCAAAGTATATTGGGTAGAGAAAGGCTTCCAGGATGGGAAGAAATGTGGGCAGCATTACAACAAGAGAAGTTGAGGAGAGATCTCCTAAAAATCCACTTGGAGGATGGCAGTAGCAGTTCAAAGGTCAAGAAGGAGGAAGAAGATAACACTGCCCTTACATCAAAAGGGAAACAGAAGCAGAAGAATAAATATCTATCCAAGATCAAGTGCTTCCAGTGTGGAGAAATGGGGCATTATGCCACACAATGTCCTCTCAAGAAAAAGGATAAAGAGTAGAAGGAAGATCCACATGAAAGAGTTCCCAAGACTGAGGCAGAGAAAGATTGTGCTATGTTAGCTCATATTCCAAATGGAGAAAAGTGGGCTGATTTGGATTTGTAGATCTAGAATCTACAAGGAGGTGGGATCCTTGAGTGTTTCTGAACTCTTGGATCACATGTGAGCTATGACAGCCTAAAGATAGTACCAGGATGGACAGTTGCAGTAGAAGATGAGAAGGCAATGCAGTGGCTAGCAATACTAGAGCCTGATCAGCGCAAAGAGGGAGCAGTAGCATCAACAGTTGAGCAGCAGTATAGCAATGCACACTGGTGTAGTGCAGTGCAGAGCAGTGCTCACGCAGTGTAGAGCAGCAACAACGTAGTATTTTTAGAGAGCTAGTGTAGAAACTAGCAGTAGACAGTCTTATGTTTCAGTTGCAGATTTACTTGTCCAAATTTCATATGTTTTTCTGTTGCAATTAGCAATAGTAGCAGCATCAGAGATGAGCAGCAGCAGCAGCAGCGAAGTGCACAAAAAGGCAGCGCAGTGCAGAGTGGTGCTCACGTAGTGCAGAGCAGTCTCAGGCAGTGCAAAAACATTGTTGCATAATTTAGAGTGAGTTGCACTACAGTGGCAGTTGGCAGTAGCATGCAGAGTCTGTAATAGTACAATTGCAGCATTTTTGTGCAGTGTTGGTGAACAACATCAACAACACAGCAGAGATGTTCCAGAAGTCAGATCAACAGCACATTGAGGTGTTTTTTTAGAGCACTTTCCTCGCTAAGATGGAGTGTTGATTTATGGTAGCATCGAATGTGATCTAGCCTTGTGATTTTGTATATAGGCTAAGGCACATGTATTCCATAAAACCCAGAAATGGTTTTGGAAAATTCCACTTAGAGATGATTTAATTAAATTAATTAATCATTTTTTAATGTTTTCCTAAGTCTAAACTTAGGGAGTTTGATTAATTAAAGTGTATTAATTAAATCAAGTGTGAATCTTCTAGATAAAGTCATGGATCACCTCCAAGTTAATATTAGCCCTTGATTATGTTTTAATCTTGGCCGTTGAAGAGTCAATGGAAGATTATAAGAAGGAGGGTGAGGGGCCTATGGAAAATACACTTGACACTTGAGCCATTGAGCATTTTTTAGTTTGTGTGAGAAGACACAACTTTTGATCAAGAACAAATCACTAGGGTTGGGTTTGCTAAGTGATTTGATTCAGTGATTAGATCTGGAGAGGGGCAGAAATAGAGATTGGTCAAGAGGGCCAAGAATACATTTAAGTGAGAGGCAACATTAACACAGGAGAGAGACAGTGCAGTTTCTAGCTAGGGTGATGCAGTTACTATAGAGAATCACGTAAAGCCAGCGCAGTGTCTCTTGGAGTCACTCCGAAGAAAGATAGAGGCTGGGGTTTTGAGCCAGGAGGGCCAAAATCCATCTTCAGATCAGCCAGATCAGCTACAGGAAGGGGTGACGCAGTCCCTCTAGCTTTCCTACGCAGGCTTACATAGATCTAGCGTAAGCAATCATGCAGAGGTAGTGAGGGCTTCAACAATGCTGTTTTGATCAACCGGAGACTTTCTGAGTGAGGTATACCTCACAGTCATTTTTGCTGTCTAGATCTCTCTAAAGGGTTTTCCGGATGTTGGCACCCTAGTTGTATTCAAGATTCTGCTGCTTAATAATACAAACCCTCAGATCTGCTGCACCCGTTTTCCCAAGTTGGGTTTTTCTGGGGTCTTAGTCCAAAAATAACTATGTCAATGTGGTTGTTTTTCATTGAGTTTTGTTCAGTTTGTTTTAGCACTTAGATTTATTCCGCAGTATTATTTGTGTAGACTACTTCAGTAATTACTTCAGTATTTCAATATAATGAAATAATTATCAAATAATAGGAGAAGTAATTCAGATTTGTTGCAGTAGGAATCCAGATCTAGGATTTTTCACAATCAGATCTATTTTGATGAACCATTCCAATGGAATATGCACAATATTTTACAAAACATATTGGCAGAATATTAGTTTTCTATGGGCTATTTTATGGGAATTTGTAGGTGATCTATGTATTGATTAAGAAGAAAAACATAGAACTCTAGTTATGGCTGTTGATTTTATTCACAATAGCCCTCATGATTTGATGGATGAAATATTTGCAAGGCTAGAATTGCACATCACTGACATCAATTAGAATATGAACCTCCTCATGGCAGCTCTAGCAAGAAATATCAAATTGTTTAGAGGGGATGGAGGCACTAACTCAAAGGTCAAATTGGAGGGGAAATCAAGAGATCATGAAGACCCATGAAAGGAGTCACAAAATGTGCCCGAGAAAGAGTATTTGATCTCAAATGCCATTAACCCTTCATAATATTCATTCAATATGGAAGAAAAAGTGGACATAAAGCCATACCAAGTTGAGATCAACGCATTAGAATTTAACCACCGGTTGTAGCTAAAGGGAACCCAATTTGGAATCTTTCCAGTACTTGTATAAGACCTTTTTGCATATTTTTTTCCCATTTTCACCTCATTCCAATAACATTTTTGTCCATATAAATGCATTTTGGCCAAGGTATAGTTATTCTCTTTATATTCCATTCTAATCCTTATTATTATATGTTTAAGGATACCATTAGATTTATATTATAACTAGTGGTATTTAGGAGGAAAATTTGCATAGATACATTCAGATAAGAGCAATATACAAGCACTACAACTCACGATGAACAATTCAGTTGCAAATCCCTATTACGAGGTGTTGCAACTCTTGGTTTCTAGGTGTTACAATTCCTTGTTTCTAGGTGCTTTAACCCCTAATTGGTAGGTGATGCAACTCCTTGTTGCCAGTTTCTCTGACTCACCGTTCCACCACATTACCACAATTTCAAATTCTTCGACTCTATGTTGCTAACACGCAAGCTGGAACTCCAAGTTATTGATACTTGTGCTACAACTACAAGGTGTTGACACTCATGCTATGACTCTAAGCTACTAGCACTTGTGTTTCAACTCTAAGGTGTTGAAACTTATGCTAGGAATCTGAGGTATTAATGCTCATGCTATGACTTCTCATTGTTGCAACTCTCCACAACGTTGTTGCTGCAACTCACTCTAGAAAATATTTTTGCAACTCTTAGTCAGATCACCATTTGTAAAGATTTTGAAAATATAGATAGCTACTACAACGCATTATCTCTACCACACAACTATCGCCAACACATCACCAGGATCAGTCAAACAACCAAAATTATAATGCAGGAAAGTGATAAGGGCAATTGGTTGCTTCACAAGGAAAGAGCGACCCAATGACCACTTGTCACGCAATTGATCAAGTTAGCATTTTCTCAACTTTATATATTTTGAAGGAATTTGTTGTAACTACATACATCAATAATATTTTCTTGACTATCCATTGAACTCTTAATATAGTTTAGGCATTTGTATAGTTAGGACAATTAGAGATTAATAGAATAATCAATGAATGAATCAACCTTAAACCTAGAATTTGAAGAGACTTAGCTAGTTTGTGATTGTAATTTAATTTAGGCAATATAACTTCATGTTTATTTCCAATTCAAATTGATGGTGTATTGATTGGATAGCGTATTTTTGTTTCTTTAACTAGTGCCTCGTCTAAGGAAGTAGTGCCCCTCCTTAGTCACATACTATTTATACATTGTAGTGTAGCTATAGTTTTATTTCTTTATTTCTAGTAATTCCTCTATTTATCATATTGTTACAACTCCGATTTTGTTATTTTCACAATGCTACAATTCTGACATTTAATTTGGTTGATTACATAGTGTTCAACTCTTGAATGTATACTCGTCCGTGCGGTCTTGGTTAAATGGTGATGAGGTTGACTATTATGGCACTTATCACAGGTTCAATTCCCTTCCCCGGTCAGGGTTATATATATGGACATGTTAATGAAGATGTGAAGTTGTAGTCCTACCAAACTTATAAAAAACAACTCTTGAATGTATACTCAACTACAACTGTTACAGATCTAACACACAATTTGGTTACTGCTACAATTCAAGTGAAATTATTGTTGTAGCTTAAAGACCAAGTTAATGTTGTAAGTCACATTGCTATGACTTTGTAGTCAACATTACAATGCTCTGTTTTGCAGGTTTAACTAATTACTCTATTTGCGTATTTACTTTTCACTTTACCTTATTCTCCAAAAATTGCAATTTATTTTGGGGCATGATAATTTAAACTACAACTTGGTTTGAATCTCTTACAGTTTGTGATTTGCTATATATTTGTTAGCTAATTTGTTTCATGTGCAGTTCTATTACAAAATTCAAGATAATCTAAAACACTTGAACAAGTCGCCTTCTACTACTAGTGTGTTTACTTTCTTGTAAGTGTGAATAATTTCCTGCAAAGGTTTCTCTTTACTTTCATACAAGAGTGGTTTTGATTGCAATAGTGGCGTGGATTTATTTTGGTGACTTGTGAAAGCATATCAATATCTTTCCCCGCGACATTAATTTATAATACTACAAATACTTATTGTACGAACATATATGATGCATGCTTGGAATTTCCATACAAACCTTGGTTGATATAACTACACAGATTTTTTGGTTGTATTTCTGAACAATTAGAAAAGTAATTAAAAGGCCCATTAGCAATAACTATAATTTTATTTCAGCATTCACCATATATATGAAGAGAAAAAAAAATCATTTTCTTGACTAAAGTTAGACGACCATGCTTTAACTTGGTCATAAATTAATATGGAGACACTTAGGGTGGAGGGTGATTTACAATTAATTTTATGGTATAACTTCAAAACCCTCATTAGGTACCAATTTTACCTTATCAAGTATGTGCAAGATCAATGTATCTTGTGACACTACTTTAGGCTAAGGGAGGGGTAGAGTGTATTGAAGTAGACCATTGAGTTTAGAAATATGGCCATTATGATAGGTATCTCTCTCAAGAAGCTACATGTACTCCTCAAGTATTTGGGCGTCTACATAGCCATTTACAAAAGAAGGTGATGCTTTTCAAGCCAAGCATAAAGGACAAGGTATGTTTATAGGAGTCTAAAGGGGTAATACCAAGAGGGGAGTGGAGCATGAAATATAATTATTTATACACTCCATTGTAGAATATTGGGTTTTATAGATATTCCTTTATAGAAGTAAAGGAAGTGAAGAAGTAGCCATGGAAAACTGTTAGAATAGATGTGATTCAACCAGACACCTTACCTTGTGGGTCACCCATCATAATTGTACCAAAGAAGGATGGGACTTTTCAAATGTGCATTCATTACCAAGCATTAAACAAGATTAAATGTAGGAATAGGTACCCTTTTCCTAGGATTTATTATCTATTAAATCAATTGAAGCATGAAAAATACTTCACCAAGATGGATATGAAGTTAGGATACCATTAGGTTCGACTCAAAGAATAAGATACCTCAAACACTGACTTCAAAGTCAAGCAAGTTTGTATGAATGGTTTCTCATGTCAAATGGTTGATGAAATGCACTAGATATTTTTAAGAGACAAGTGGATGATGTATTATGCTCATATCTAGATTCATTTGTTATATCCTATTTGGTTGATATAGTGGTCTATAGTGCCACCTAGGAGGAGAATATCTCAAATATTATGAAGGTGCTAGAGACTTTTAAGAAGAACCATTTGTTGCATAACCTCGATAAATGTGAATTTTCCGAGCAATATTCAGTGTGTTTATGGTATGTGATGCCTGGAAGGGATATTGAGAAATATACAGTGAAGATTGAGGCCATCATGTAGTTCCTATAAGTGTCTATAAATTTAGGAGTTTTGTTGGATCAGTACACTTCTTGCGGAAGTTTGTAGCTTCCTCTAAAAAAATAGTTACGCTATTCCACACCATAACAATGAGTAGCAAGAGTTTCCAGTGGGGGAAGAATCAACAAAATTATTTTGATGAGCTAAAGAGAAAAATCAGTCAAGTACCAGTTCTCACATTACGAAACTTGAAAATCCCATTCAAAGTGGAGATAGAAACAAGTGGTTATAACATGGAAGCAATCTTAATTCAAGGAGGAAGGCATGTATGCTATCATTTTGAAATATTTGATGGGGTAGTTCTCAACTACCCTACCTGTGACAAATAACTCTATGCCATGCTACAAGCTATTAAAAAGTGGAAAGTCTATGTAATGGGTAAGGAGATCATGATTCAAATAGACTGCCAATTGCTACAGTATCTTCAAGCCCAAAGTACACTACAACAGACCAAACGTTACAAGAAAATGAGGTTCTTCCCATGGAAAAGTTTAAGGATGAAAATTTATTTGAAAGTGTAGAAACCTTGGCGAATATTACTATTCCTTAACATGTAAATTGTAAAATTTTGACGATATTTAAAAAAAAAAAAATTATAAAGATTTTGTACAATTTTTATAAAATTTTGGTGATTTTAAAAGAAAAATAATTCTATTCTATAGAATTTGGGCAAATAATTTTTAGAAAAAAAACTAAAATTTGTGAATCCTTTTATTGGGAGAAAATATGGAAAATTAACCCATGGGTGAAATTTATCCCCTAAAATTTTCCATGGTTCTTACAAAAATTTCATCTAGTTATCAAGTATAGGAATGGTAGCATGAAAAATTTAGCATACATGCTTTCAAGGCCACCCACACCCAAAAATAAAAAAATTGGGAACTTTGATGCAGTTGGAGCCATTCTCTTGTGATGCATATAAGATGCACACACAGAAGGTGAGGACATCAAGAAGGTGTTTTAGCAACTATAGCTCCAAACTCATGGAGAATATGGAGACAACAATGTTGAATACCATCTCAATAATGTGTTAATCTACAATTTAGAAAATATTTCTATTGTTAAAGGTTAGTGACTACAACTTATTAAAGAGTCTCACACCTCCGATATTACAAGACATTTTGGTGTTGTAAAGGTAGTTTCGAACTTTCAAATGTATGTGCATTGGATTAGAATGCAAGACCATGTAGCATGATCTATTATATGGATAAATATTTTGTTGTAACAACAAGCGTAACAACATGAAGTAATGTTGATATTTCTCCTTACCGATACACAGACCTTGGAAAATAATTTCCATGGATTTGTGGGAGGTTTACCAACAACCAAGATAAGGAAAGACTACATGTTTGCGGTAGTTGAAAGGCGTCGAATGCCCAATTTGGCATATCTCCAACACCCATATAAGACCATTTTTCATATCTTTTCCCATTTTCACCTCATTCCAACAACCTTTTTTTCCACATGAATGCATTTTTGTGAAGGTATAGTTATTCTCTTATTCTTATGAATTTAAGGAGATAATTACTTTTCTACGCTAACTAGTGGAATTAGGTAGGAAACGCTACACAAATAATTTCAGACAGGAGTAGGATATAGGTGTTGTAACTCACGATGGATAGTTACTACAACTCCCTATTTTCAAGTGCTACAACTCCCTATTTTTAGGTGTTGCAACACTTGATTTTCAAGTGTTGCAACATTTGGTTCCTAGGTGTTGTAACTCCTAATTGGAAGGTGTTGTGAATCCATTTTATTGGTTGCTGAAACTCACCATTCTGATGCATTGTTACGATTCTGAAGTGCTATGTGTTTGAGTTGTTTACACCCTTGTTGTGACTCTAAGCTATTGACACCTGCGCTGCAACTCTGAGATTATGAAACTTGTGCTACAATTCCAAACTGATGACATTCATGTTGCAATTCCATGATGATGACACTCACCTTGCGACTCCTCATTGTTGTATCTCCTCGACGTCGTTGTTGCAACTCACTCTAGAAGCAGTTGTTGCAACTCTTAGTCAAGTGAATATTGTTACAACTATGGACAACTATTATATTGGACCATATCATATACACAATTTGTTTCCAACAAAGCACCATGGTCAATCAACCAACCAATATCCTAACACAAGAAAGTGATAAGGGGAAATTGTTTCTCCACGAGGAAATCATAAACCCAATTTCCATTTGTCATACAATTGATCAAGTCAACATTTTCTTAAATTTCAATCTTTTGAAGGAAATTCATTATAACTAGATGTAATAGTTAGATTTTCATGGTTTTCCATTGAAATATTAGTATAGTCTAGACATTTGTATAATTAGGACAACCAGAGATGAATAATGAATCATTTTTTTTTAGAATATGGAACCTAGAATTTAGAGAACTAGTATGTACTTGAAATTTAATTTCTGTAATACAAGTTCCTCCCTCTTTCCATTAAAGGTGTGTTGATTGGATAGTGTATTTTTGTTTCTTTAACCATTGTCTCATATGAGTAGGTAGGCCCCCCTCCATAGCTAGGTATTTTCTGCACATTTAGTGTAGCTTTAGTTTTATTTGCATTCCTTTATTTATAGTATTTCGTTTACTTATTGTATTGCTTAAAATTCTATTATTTACACATTGTCGCAACTCTGATTCTGTGTCATTTACATCGTGCTATTAATTTGGAATTTAATCTATTTAATTACATAATGCTACAACTCTTTAATTTATACACAATTGCAACTCTTATAGATCTAACATTATATTTTATTATTGTCGTGATTCTTCTATAATTATATTTGTAGATTAAAGATCAAGTTAATGTTGCAACACGCACTATTGCGACTTTTCAATTAATATTATAGTAATTTTTTTTTAGGTTTAAATACTTACTATGTTTTCATATTTACTTTTCTCTTGACCTTATTTTCCAGGATTACAAATGCCTTCATGGTGTGATTCTTTGTTGTACAACTTGGTTTGAATGTCTTAAAGCTTGTGGTTTGCTATAGATTTGTTTTCTACTACATTTCATGTGCATCTCTATTACACAATTCAAGATTATCTAAAACAATTGCACAAGTCACCTTCTACCATGGGTGTGTTTGCTTTCCAACAATTGTGTTTAATTTCTTGCAAATTTTGTTCTTTAATTTCTTACAAGAGTGATTTTGATTGCAAGAGCGGTGTGGATTTATTTTGGTGACTTATGAAATAATCCAAATATATTTCCCTATGAAATTCATGTATAATACTACAAATACAAATTGTACTAGCATATAAACAATGCATGACAATTCTAAGTTTTTGTCGATGGCCAAAAATGACATAAATCAACAATTGGGAGATCACATGGTCAAGGCCCCAACTAAGCCCTTATTCATTTGTTATGGTGATTCTGATTGGTTTAAATGGGTCCAATTACCCCCGCTCTCCTTGCCGACTTGCAATGCCTCTAATTACCATCAACACGAAGATGAAATCATACTTACTCTTGTGGTTGAAAGAAAGTAGTCCTTAAACTGACACAAGGGCTCAACCAAGTCACCAATATAATTTCTCCCATTAAAGGAGACTTCTAAAAAATGAGAATTAAATCTAAATCTAAATCTAGATGCAATCCTACTTACTAATGTGGAAAATCAAGGTAAATTACTCTAACTTGATACGTAGGAGATAGCTCCTAAAAAACAAGTGCAAATATTAAATATAATTTGGATTTAACATGTTTTGTGACCAATACCAAGTCGTTGAATTAGTTCTAACAACTAGCATTATAAGTGCATGACGTGGTCTGATCATAAATTAAAACAATGAAATATGAGCCATTAAAGCTTGGAAATAGTTCACACGATTTCAATGACAATTAAATCATTTATGATGATAATTTTATGAGTATATAGTTACTCATAAATTTGATTAAATTCAGAGAAAATCAATAAACTAATAGCATATCAATGTAACTACAAGATCAAATAGTGGATCAAATAAACAACAATTCTCATATTTAAGAGAAGTGAAAAACATGGAATTATTGGCATAGATATGCCATTAAAAATCAGATTTTATTAACAAATAAAAGTATTCGAAAATACAATCAGTGAACTTGGATATTTTGCTATGTATTTACAATGAATTACTCTAACAATCCTCCCAAGATCATAAGCTCTGCTAGCAAAAAAGAGACACATTAGTGAACGAGCTACTTCTACGAAAGAGATTGGATATCGAAAGGAAAACCCACAAAGCTCATATCTGAGTATTCTACCTAATACTGCAACAAAAAAACTCCTCACATAAGTGAAAAAAGTCTCCCTACATGCAAAAAAAAGAAACCCCGATCCCTTCTTCAAAAACTTATTTATAATTACAAAATGAAATCCCCAAAAAGGAGAGTTGTTGAGGGATGGATAAGATCTATGATTTTAGTTAGAAAAAAACCTTCTTTTCTTCTTGATGATGCTATTATATTGATCCAAAAAAATTTGGGTTTGATATTCCAACCAACTCTATAAGGAATCGTCCAAATACATAATTAAAAATCAAACACGTTTTTACAAAAAATTGAATATACAAAATTTCCACAACCAATTACCAAATACAAATAAAAATTAATAAACTAAATAAAATGATACCCATGGTTCTATTTCTCCCTATATATATTTATTTTGAAAAATAGGATAATCGCCAACAAATTTGTAACAATAAGAAGCTTTAGGAAAATGAAAAAATTCCAAAACAAACTCAAAAAACTATTTTTTTTGTTGCAAATTCAGGGCTGTAAATTCTACTATTTTTTTGTAGTAGTAAATGAAAAAATCTAGTCAAATAACCACTTCTATATCTTTCTCCTCGAAAGTAGCTTTTCAACGAGCCCACATTTTCCTCATTTGGTCAAGTAAAACTCGAGATATCACTCTCAAAAGTCTAGGTTCCAAAATTAATTACTTGATAGAAAAATCATAGTGCTGGGTGGTTTGTTATTAATGTTTTATTTTAGATTTTTATTAAATTTAAAAATTTATAAAATAAAATAACATAAATCAAAATGAATTAAAACAACAAAAAAATGAAAAAAAAAAAACAAGTCAAAATGGGGGAAGGTTTAATTAGTGTTTAATGGCAATGGTAAGTTATAAAGATGCTATGTAGTGGGGAAAAGGGTTCATCAGTGCTTAATGGTAATGGTAAGGATTGATTAGTGATTAGTGGGAATGGTAATGGTTCATTAGTGCTTAGTGGTAATGGTAAGTTATAAATACGTGTTGTAGCAGCTACAACCACCCTCCAAAATTTTGCCTAAGCTTATATTTTGGAGCTTAACCTTCTACTCATAGGAGCTTATATTTCACTGCTATCAAGTATTCATGGTGTGATTGAGACTTATCCTTCCCATCTGTGCTTGTGTTCACTTTTTTTTTACAATTAGCTAATCTTTCTAAGACATAAGATAACCTCATGACTTGGTTGCACAATAGTTACAGGCTTGCCTCCAGAAGTTACGTAATCCTTGAGGGCAAGCAAACTTTATGATTGGAATTGCACAGTTCAGATTGGCAGTCAGCCTTGAGCCCAGAAACTATGTAGTCATGGAAGACAACCCAACACTAAGCCTAGAAACTGCACAATCCCTCACTGAGCTCAGAAATTGTGCAATGCTCTGAGCCAGAAAGTTTCCCATTTCCCTAGAATTGCGCAATCTTTCCCGTTAACGTGCATGGAAATTTTTTCCGAAAAATAAAACAAAATAAAAAAATCAAACCCTAAAAAATCGGGACGATTTTTAGTAAGTAGAAGGAGGCACACTTTATATTTTTATAAACTTCCGCATGTGTCGTTTTTTCCTTGATTTTAGGCATGCATGTCATAAACCCTAATTTGTTCAAATATATTTAATCGATGAATATAGAGCTCATTTTCACACTCGATCTTGGAGCTCTAACATTCCCGAGGAGATCAAGGAACCTTTGGTGTGGTCATCGTCTCTTTTCCGGGTGAGTTTTGATTTTATCGCCTTTTGCCACTTTTTTTGTTACTTTTTGTCATTTTCCTTGTTTGAGTGATGTTTTTCTTATTTTTATGCATGCATACTAGTTATTTAACATGTTTTAGATAGTAGAAGCGTTGTTTCAAGTTTTTTCTTTCCTTTCACAAGTTTCACGTCAGTTTCTTTACTTTTGCACCAATGGTCGCCATTGCAACGAATCTCCTCACCGATTTGGTTTTCTTCCCGCTTATTTAGTTTTTGTACTTGATCTACATTGATTCAATCACACTTAGTCATATATGCACTCAAACTCTCATTGTCACTTAGATCTAATCATTTTTCACACCTCCATTGGGTAGATCTGCACTTTCCTTGATCGATTTTCACTTTACCCAACTAGAAATTGTGTAATCCTAAGGCTCAAGAGGAGAGCTTGGCCTCTAGAACTACACATTAAAGGTTGGCCTAACTATTCATTTCATAGTTACAGGGCTCAACCTGCTCCCCTGGCCGCTGAGACTACACAATGCGCAACCTCTCCTAGTGCAATGCCTAAGTTGAACTATGCATTACGTAGTCTTAAGCCACAAGTTTCATCCCTAACTGCTGGGAATGCACAATGCACAATTCCCACAAGCAACCAATACCTCTTGCTGATGAAAATTGTGCAATCCTTCTCTCTAGTTTTCTAGTTTGCAGCTTGAACATGCCTTGAAAGTATATTTGAAAATTATTGATGTTTGCTTCTTATGAGTGCATTTTCTGTCCCACAGGTACCACAGTTGATGAGCACCTCTCCCTAGTAGTCATTGTTACTATGGAACCAAAGAGAGTTGCTTCAAAAGAGACCACTGAAAGAAGTTAAGCAAACGCTAATTAACTTGCCAGTATATGCGAACACTCGGATTTTTATAGAAAACGAGTCAACACTGACATGGAATTTGGTAAAAGATGCTCTTTCAAAGGACTTTGAGGCAGATCTTGAAGATCGACAACTATATATCAGTTTCTAGTGGTTAGGATTATACAAGGTTGCATGAAGATATGCAGCCTTTCCATGTGCAGATGTCATCAGTTGGATTGTTTTGCACATTGATGAGAAAACTATGTCATTGAGCAAGGCCAACGGACAAAATATTGATACCTTTCTGGAAACATATTATCAGCGTATGTATCATCTTCCCGAGCTAGTAAATCTCATGGAATCATTCTTCTATGCCACCCACAACTATGTGAGCATAAAGGATATTGTCAAAGGCTAGGTGAAGGAGCCATCGAAGTTTCGAAAAATACCCACCCACTCATACAAGACAAAGTCACCTAAGAAGGCCTACCAACTCTTGGTCATCTTAGCTTGTATAATATGCAGTCAGGAGAGCATGAAGAACTTCCTTGAATGGTGGGAAATATTACTAAACTAGGTGGTGAACAAGGGGAAGCCATTTAACTAGTCATATTTGTTGGCTCATCAGTTGAGATCCTTGGTAGCACAATCCTAGGATCCTCCCAAGGGTGAGAAGGTAAGGTTTTATATGTATGCATACTTCTTACTGGATGCAATCTGTGTGCAAAATGAGTTTCCTGACATGAACTAGACATGAAATCCACAAGAAATTTCTGTGCATATCTATTGTATGCAGCTTTCAGATTGCAACCATAAAGGAGTTATGTAAGAGTTAAATGATCACTTCATCATTCAACTATACAAGTTTATCTTTGAGTAGGACCCACCTTGCATTTCACGAGGATAAATGGAGGCAATATTAGAGATCACATATTGGTTTTCATTACTGGATGGCACACTTATTAGAGTGTTCAGTGGACATAACCCACCGACTCTTTTTCCAATGTATGCCACCGACAAGCTTGTCATGCAAGAAGTGTCATATCAGCTTGCCATAGGGTTGGCAGTAGCACTGCACATGAAGAAGACAACACCATTTTCCACTCTTCCTTTGCAGATCATATTATACGAGATTAAGAATCTCAAAGTTTCATACATCGAAGTGAAAGCCATAATAAAGTTTGAGTTCAATATAAAATACTTCAATCCATATATTCTGAGGGGAATTTTCAAGGACCATTGTGCGAGAATCTACTACAATTGGGTTATCAGGGTATTTCATTGGTTAGAGGAGGATCCATGGAAGAATTTATACAATGATTCCAGATCCTGCAAGTCGATCAGTATAGATGTGACTTCACAAGGTGCTCCACAGATGACGAGAACTCTAGAAGAAACAACAATAGAAGGCATCATCCCGGTACAAGACAAGGGAAAGAGAAAGGTTGGTGATAGAAAAGAGGAAGAACAAAGCTGGAAGATGAAATAAAATCCACTTCTCATGAAAACAACTTTGGAAATAGAAGAAAAGAGGAGGCAGATGCAACAACGAGAAGAGCAGAGAAAGAGAGAAAAGTAGAGTTTACAGGAAGAAGAATTGAGAGTGCAGAAAGAAAAATAAGAACTAAGGGTATAAAAATAACAAAGGAGGAGAGAATAGGAGGAGAAGCAGAAGTAGGAAGAAGAAGGAAGACAAGATGACATAGTGGAAGAAATGACACCCATATAGGTTGAATAGAATGAATAATACCAACTAGAAGCAGAGGGAGAGAGTGAACATATGTAGGACCGGGAGCTTGCTCAGTAAATTGAAGAATTGATTGAAATTATGGATATGCAGTTGGAGCCAGAAGCGCAAGATGAAGATGTGGATCTGATTCCTAGCACACCACAGGTCACCGTTAAGAATCCACCACCTCCAACAATAGAGTTAGCCTCGAGTGAAGAAGGAGACATATTACCTCTTAATGATGATTTGGTAATGGATGTGTACAATCTGTCATATGATGAACTCTAGAAGAGGATTGTACAAGCATGGAGAAATAATTTTCTGGATGATCATGCATCACTTGCATTCGTAAGAGAGAGGATGATAGTGGTAGACACAAGGAGGAATCCAAATGATATTTTTCCAAATACAACTTGGCCTTCACAAGTGCAGTGAGATCTAACACTTAGTATTTGACGGCTGAGAATAAGCAATTGGTACATAATTTACAAGTTTCTCGGCAAGAGATAGAGCAACTCCGCAGCACAAAATGCAGTTTCTGCACAAGTATACTTCGAGGATATGAGAAGAGCAATACTTGATGAAGTATCCACACTTGGAGACACTATGCGCGACCTCTATGAGGAGCTCATGACCATACGTAAGGCAATCATCCGCTTGCATAGATTCTAGTAGAAAAGAAAATAATATGTCAAGATCCTTAGGAATGTACAAGTTTCCATCACCATCGTGCATGAGTGGACAATGCAATACAAGGGGGCACCACTTACCTTGATGAAGAAAATGAAACCGCGGGTAGAGATGGAGAAAGCAAGAGTTCAGATATTGATCCAGAACAACAAGAAAATCGCCTCTTTCATTGGAACTATTCATGCCTCATATGTATGAATATACAACAGTTTGGATTTCATGGTGAGAACCCACAAGATACTATCATTCGGATCACTCACCGAAGCTAAACACAAGCATCAAGTCAAGTAAGAGATTGATGAGTAATTGGAGCACCTGAAATAGATCATCACACAAGAGGACTTAGAGCTGAATAGACAGAACATGTAGAACTACATCGGTGGTCTAGTCCAGATCAAAACAATGATGTGCCTGCTTGAGAAAGAAGTTGAGACTGGTTCTAAATCATTGTACTCAGATGCTATGGAGGCTAGAGTCCGCTTCCAGCCAGACACCATCACACAATTTGGGGATGTCATTGCACAATACCAAGTTTGGCATCAATATGTGACCAAGAAGCATAAAGTAGAAGTTTTTGAACTAGATTTCACCCAAACTCAATCATCATAGTATTTCTTCTTGTTATTTTTCCAGGTTGTCTCTACCTTATTTTGTCTCATATGGGTATTAGTGGAAAATGTAATTTTATCTGTAATTATTTGTAAAAGTGAAATTCCAAGTGTCCATATTGGAATGTCAAGAGTCATATTGTGATGTAATGATTAATTTTGTAAAGAAATTTAAGAGTCATGAGGGGATTCCAAGAGTCACAAAGGGGCATGTGAAGAGTCATCCCCCCTTTTTATAAATATATCCTCATAACTAATGTAAGTGGCTTTTGGGAGCCAAGATTTTGGCTAGGCTTAGTCTAAGGAAGATATTGGGAGTGCTGTGAGAGCCTTGTCTTCTCCGTATCATAGTGGGAGTATACTTATTTGGAGGAGTAGGTGTTGTAGACTTCACATTCCACTATTGGGCCAAGTGGTTTGTCAATGTTGTATGTATGATTGGAACTATCACTTCTAATATAACTTAGAGTCAACACACTTTCATGCATATGTTGTGGATATAGTAGGAATACTCTTGTTGGATTTGAAATATATGTTATTTAACTTACACATATGCTTATGAACTATTTCGTTTGCATTTGTATGAATTTTGTTGGATGCGTGCTGATGTATTAATTCATCACCTCAACTTGTGGACTATTCCGCATGTTAGTTCGCATAATTTCATGTTGCTTGTGTGTTCCTTCCAAGCTACGTACTATTATAGGTTTCCAAGGGGCACACTTCCTTTCCCCTTCATGTTTTGGAATCGTCATACATCGCACTTGACTCTCCGCAGGGTCACACACTTGTTCTTAAGAAAGACATCATGCACCAATATATGCGTTTTGAAAACCAAGGAAGATCATTAACACCCCACTACTAGGAATCCTACTCCAAATGGTGTGAGGTCTAGTTGGGACTTCATATTAGGGAGATTCCCTTAATGTTTCTAGGTCCAAAATTGTCAACATTTCTAGTGCTAGAAGGAGGGCCAGATGACAAGCTAAGCCCTTGAAGTATGTTTTGAATTTCACACTCATCTAATGACTTCTTCCACAATCATAACCCTGACATCTTTTACCAGAAATGAAAGAGTACAAGTGCCGACGAGTATCATTGATGACTTGTCATCTCTTAAATTCGATGGCGAGGGTGAAACAACCTTATTTGAGCATACTGCCAGTTTCCTTGAATTCTGCACAAAACATAATGTCCAATGTGAGGATGTTGGTTGTAGGATTTTCATTCTCACCTCAGAAGGGCACGTAAAGCAATGGTGTCACACATTGAATGATGCCTCCATACACCCTTTGGAACATATTGTCATGAAACGATTTTGCACTTTTGATATGTATGATCGTAAACATCTGTGCAAGAAAATTTTGGAATTACGAAAATCACCTGATGAATCATTGCACCGCTTTCACAATCGTTTCATGCATTTTTTATTTGAAATTACTACAGATGAAGTTGACTGGCCTTTCTTGGGAGGAATATTTCAATATCTTATTCACATTTCAGAAATTTCGCACAATCTTGAATTTTTTGAACCTCTCCCAGCATACCTCAGTGTTAGAGCTTCTAAATCTGTGAAGAACAAGGTTGTTGTTCCAAGTGACCCTTCGCCCCCTTCTCATCAAATAGCTCTAGTTCCGCATGCTAAGGTGGGAGAGATTAAGAATTCATCCGTTGATATACCACCATCTCCTCCCACCCTACATAATCATAATTTTAGCGTAGGTTTGGAATATGAGTCTGATGGTTACGATGAAGTTTTATCTCCTCAACCTCCATCCTTTGGTCCCACGGATCCTTCGAATTGTGAGTTTTTGCATTTACCTATTTCAAATATTTCTGTTGGTGTTCATGAGGATCAAGTGTTGGATGGAGTTTGTGTTGAAAAAAAAACTTGCGTTATCATTTGCGATGATTATGTGTGGGAGCCCATAGTTGAACAAGAATCTGTGATGAAGGATCACTTTTTCTCTTCCGCACCTCTCCCACATAATCTTGACATTTTCCATGATTCTACCATTTCTGTCGAATCTTGTGAAAATTTGGTTTCTGATGATGTTAATACTTTTGATCAGTCATAGAACACGTGGGGTGTTATTTTTTTATCTAGATGTGGAGAGGATGAATCTTCTACTCTTGATCTTCCCAATATCTCATTTGATCTTTCTAAAAATAGAGAGGGTGAAATTTTTCATTTTCTATCTTCCCCTCTTTACGATTAGTCAAATCATGAAGATGCCTCCATTTTTAATCTTGAACTTTATGACCATGGTTTTCGAGACCTTTTCAATGATTCATTTGGTCACAATTTTGATTTTTTCGTTGATGATCTTTATAAGCCACTAATCTTTGGCGATCTACCTACTGATGAATTGGAACATCCCCAAGTTTTCGAGGAACTTCAGCCTGATCTGATGGTTATCTCAGGTTCTTGTAGTATTGAGGTAAGTTCCATTTCCGATTAGAATAATGTCAAATATTTCGAGGCTCCTCATCACTCTATCTAACGTATTGAAAATCAAATTATCTTACAATTTTTGCATCCTCCATCTACATTACACGATCCTTTTGCTTAGTCATTGGAGGAGTCATATGTGGTGAGCATTGTTGAGAAACAAAAAAAATCTTCTTTCTTCATGTTTTCCCGTATTCCTAGTTCAAAAGTTTGTGCCTACATGACTTTGACTCGCAGTGTGTTGAAAAATCATGATGCATCCACAGAGTGTCTTTCATGCGCATTTCGTCTTTAATTTTCTGCGCATACTTTCAAACTTAAAACGTTATGGTGTATATTATCTTATGTTTTTTCTGTATTTTTATGCTTGTGTATATTTATTGACTTGAATTTCCTCACTTGCATAGGCCAACCAATGCGTTGATAGCTGCATTGGAAGTATCAATTCACATGAGTTTGACCTATGCTTTGTTTAGGGTAGGAGTAGGAGAAGTTCTTATTTTTCTTAGTTGTTCGCATTGTTTTGCTTTAATTTGATTTTATTTCCACTCTACTCTTTCCTTTTATTGTTTTCTTCTTCAGTTATAGGATAGATTTCTCATGAGACCGTGTTTGGCTTATGAAGTAAGCATGGTGAAATATAAGAGGAATTTGTACTACTATCAACGCTTGGATTTATATATATTTTATCTCTTTGTGTAAATATTGCATTCTTTTAGTCAATGACACTATGATGGAAAATGCGTTCCTTGTCAGAAAAAATCACAGTGAAATCACAATGTTTGAATTTTAACTAGTACCACCTAATCTAATCGGTTTTTTTCGGTTGATCCTTGTCAACTAGGTTGAGTAGTTTAAGGAGGGGAGGAAAATCTTAACAGGCATGTCATATGTGTATATAAAACATCCTTTTATGAAGGAAAAAACTCTTCTTCTCTCAATAAGTTGAGATCCCTCTTCCTCCCCATAAAATAAATATGTGCATATGCACAGAGTCTATGAAAAATGAAAAAAATGAAAAAATAAAATAAAGCACGAAAGAAGAGAAAAAATTCCTGCACAGAGAGGTGAAGCAAGCAAATCCATCGAGGTACTGTCCAAGCTCGATGGCAGTGGAGAAATGTTTGTGTTCATGAAGTGACTTCGTCGATGTAATATCTAGGCCCACTGGCAATAGAGCAACACCATAGATGAAAAATAAGACTTTGACAATTTATTTTACTTGTGCACTTATATACTCCTTATCCCCAATCGAAACAACTCAGTTTGAATTGGCTTAGTTAGTGTGCCACCAATAACAAGAATGGAGGGGACTATGTCTTTAACTTAGACTACGTGAAGAAGTTGTGGTAATCACTTAATTGAACAATACTTTTGGAAGGGTTAGACTAGTTTTGCATGAGACGAGATTCATTCAGAGAGCTGGAGTTCTACCATTGTGTCGCCAGGTTTGTAGTGACTACAACCACCCTCTAAATTTTTTCTTAAGATTAGATTTTGGAGCCTAACCTTCTACTCATAGGAGCTTATCTTTCACTTCTATCAGGTATTCATGTTGTGATTGAGACATATCCTTCCTGTATGTTCTTGTGTTCACACTTAGCTAATATTTATAAGTCATAAGCTAACCTCCTAACTTGGTTGCATAGCCGTTCTAAGATTGCCTCCAGGAACTGCGCAATCCTTGAGGGAAAGCAACCTTGATGATGGGAATTGCATAGTTCAGTTGTGAAGTCATCATTGAGCTCAAAAACTACGCAGTCATGGGAGACAACCTAATATTGAGCCCATAAACTGCGCAATCCCTCACTGAGCTCAAAAACTACATAGTGCTTTGAGCCAGAAATTTTCCCATTACCCCAGAATTGCAGAATCTATCCTGGAAACGTGCATGGAAAGTTTTTATAGAAAAGAAAAGAAAATCGAAAAAACATCCCAAAAAATAGGGATCTATTTTTAGTAATGAAAAGGAGGCACACTTGCTATTTTTAGAAACTTCTGCCATGTGTCACTTTTTCCTTGATTTTAGGCATGCACGTCATAAACCCTAATTTGTTTAAATCTATTTAATCGACACCTCTAGAGCTCATTTTCGCACTTGACCTTGGAGCTATAGCATTCCCTAGGAGATAAGGTAACCTTTGGTGCAATCATCGTCGCTTTTCCGGGCAAGTTTTTCTTTTATCACCTTTTGCCTCTTTTTGTCGTTTTCCTTGTGTGAGTGTTGTTTTGCTTATTACTCTTCATGCATGTTGGAGTTTTAACATGTTTTAGCTAGTATAAGTGATGTTCTAAGTTGTTTTACTTTCACAAGTGTCACATCGATTTATTTGTTTTTGCATCGATGGTCGCCATCGCTGTGACTCTCCTCACCGATTTGTTTTTCTTCCCATTTATTTAGTTTTTGCACTTGATCTACATTGATTCAATCACACTTAGTCAGATCTACACTCAAGATCTCACCATCACTTATATCTGCTCATTTTTCACACCTACATTGGGTGGATCTGCACTTTCCTTGGTCGATTTTCATGTTTCCTAGCTGGGAGCTACGTAATTATAAAGCTCAAGATGGGAGCTTGGCCTCTTGCACTACGCAGTGCGTAACAAAGGTTGGCCAATTGCACATTGTGCAAGTACAGGGCTTAGACTGCTCCCCTGGCCACTGATACTGCACAATGTGTATTCTCTCCTAGTCCATTGCCCAAGCTAAACTTTGCATTGCATAGTCTCAAGCCACAAGCTTCATTGCTGGCTGCTAGGACCACATATTTCACAATTACCACAGTAGCTAGTCCCTCTTGTTGATGAAAATTGCGCAATCCTTCGCTCTAGTTTATCGGTTTGCTGCTTGAACATGCCTTGAAAGTATATTTGAAAAGGACATATGTTTTCTTGCCATGAGTGCCTTTTCTATCCCACAGATACCAAAGTTATTGATCACCTCTCCCCAACAGTCACTGTTACCATGGCGCCAAAAAGAGCTCCTTCAAAAGAGACCACTGAAATAAGTATCGGGGAAGCAGTTAATCAAGCGCAAATTAATTTACCAGTATATACAAACACTCAGTTGTTTATAGAAAAGGAGTCAACACTTACATGGCAATTGGTTAAAGATTATATTTCAAAGGAATTTGAGGCAAATATTGAAGATCGACAGGTATATCTCAATATCCAGCAGTCAGAATTATACAAGGTTGCATGCAGATATCCAACCTTCCGGTGTGCATATGTCATCAGCTGGATTATTTCGCACATTAATAAGAAAACTATGGCATTGAGCAGTGCTAGCGGACAAAAACTTTCCTACATTTCTAGAAACTTATGCCCCACATACCTATGTGAGTACAAAGTATATTGTCAGAGGCTAGGTGAAGGATCCATTGAAGTTTTGATAGAAAAACACCCATTCATATAAGACAAAGTAACTCAGGAAGGCCTACCAAGTCTTGGTAATATTAGCTTGCAAAATTTATGGTCAACAGAGCACGATGACCTTCCCTGAAGGGTGGGAAATCTTACTGAACCAACTGGTGAATGAGGGGAATCCATTTAACTGGTTAGATTTTTTAGCTCATTAGTTGAGAGCCCATGTAGTACAAGCTTAGGATCCTCCACAAGCAAGGTTTTATATGTTTTCATGCCTACTGGATGAAATCTGTGCACATAATCAATTTCCTAGCATGAACTAGACATGCACTCCACGAGAAAATTTGGTGCATATCTATTGTAAGATGCTTTCAGATTACAACCATAGAGGAGTTATGTAACAACTAACTGATTACTTAATCATTACACTATACAATATTATCTTTGAGAAAGGCCCACCTTGCATGTTACGAGGAGAAATAGAGGAAATATCAAAGATTGTAGATTGGTTTGTGTTACAGGATGGCACACTTACTATAGTGTTGGGTGGACAGAAGTCGCTGCATCTTTCTCCAAGGTATGCCACTGACAAGCTTGTCATGCAAGAAGTGTCATATTATCTCGCCATAGGCTTGCCAACAACACTACATAGGAAGAAGGAAGACCATGCCCCACTCTTCCTTTGCATATCATATTATACGAGTTTAAGAATCTCAAAGTTACAGATACTGAAGCGAAATTCATAGTAAAGTTTGAGTTATGTACAAAAGAATTCAATATGTATGATCCAAGGGGAATTTTTAAGGACCACTGTGCGAGAATATACTAAAATTGGTTCAGATGGGTATTTCATTGGTTGGAGGAGGATTCATGGAATAACTGCTACAATTCCTCCAGACCCTGTGAGGTGACCAGTATAGCTGGCCTTCACAGGCCATTCCATGGATAACAACAACCCCAGAAGACAAAACAACAAAAGGCAACAAAACGATACATGACAAGGGAAAGAGAAAGGTTGTTGAAAGAACAAAGCTGGAAGATGAAATAAAATCCACTTCTCATGAAAAAATATTTATAAATATAAGCAAAGAGGAGGCAGAGGCAACATAAAACAGAGCGAAGAAAGAGAGAAAAGTAGAGTTTGCAGGAAGTAGAATTGAGAGCACAGAAAGAAGAACAATAACTGAGGGAAGAACAAGAGAAAAGGAGGAGAAGTAGAGGAAGGAAGAAGAAGGAATGCAAGGTGCCATAGCTGAAGAAATGATAACCATACAGGTTGAATAGAAATAATAGGACCAGCCAAGAATAGAGGTAGAGAGCGAACAAATCTAGGATTGGGAGCTTTCTTAGCAGATTGAAGAATTGATTAAAGTTGCGGATATGAAGTTGGCGCCGAAGCCGCAAGATGAAGATGTGGGCCTGATTCCTAGTGCACCACAGGTCACCGTTCAGACTCCACCACCTCCAGCAGCAGAGTTAGCCTCGAGCGAAGAAGGGGACATAGTCCCTCTTGATGATGGTCCAGTAATGTATGTGTACAATTTTTGATATGATGAAATCCAGAAGAGGATTGTACAAGAATGGAGAAATATTTTTCTAGATGATCATGCATCACTTGCATTCGTAAGAGAGAGGGTGATAGTTGCGGAAACCAACAGGAATCCAAATGTTATTGCTGAATCGAACTTGGCCTGCCCAAGTGCGGAAAGATCTAGCACTTAGTATTTGACGATAAAAAATAATGAGTTGGTAAAAAATTTACAAGATTCCTGGAAAGAGATAGAACAACTCCGCATAGCAACACAAAATGTAGTTTTCGCACAGGTCTATTTGGAGGAGACGAGAGAAAAAATAGTTGTTGAATTATCCACACTTGGAGATAACCTCTATGAGGAGCTCATGATCGTACATAAGGTAGTTGTATGCTTGCAACAAAAAAGAAAATATTTTTTCAAGATCCTTAGGAATGTGCAAGCTGCCATCACCACCGTGTATGAGTGGAAAATGCGATACAAGGGGGCACTGCTTACCCTGGTGAAGAAAATGAAGTTGTAGGCAGAGATGGAGAAAGAAAGAGTTTGGATGTTGATCTAGAAAAACAAGCAACTCACTTCTTATATTGGAACTATTCATGCCTCATATGTATGAATATACAACAATATGGATTTCATGGTGAAAACCCATAGGATCCCCTCAATCGGCTCACTAACCGAAGCTAAACACAAACATCAAGTCAGGTAGGAGATTGATGAGTACTTGGAGTACTTGAAACATATCGCCACCCATGAGGACTTAGAGCTGAATAGAAAAAACATGCAGAACTACATCAGTGGTCTGGTCCAAATCAAAACAATGATGTGTCTGCTTGAGAAAAAAGTTGAGACTGGTTCCAAATAATTGTACCCAGATTCTATGGAGGCTGGAGTCCCGTTCCAACCATACACCATCACATACTTGGGGATGTCATTGCACAATACCAAGCTTGGCATCAATATGTGACCGAGAAGCATCAAGTAGAAGTTGTTGAGCTATATTTCACCCAAACTCAAGCATCATCGTATTTCATCTTTTTAGGTTGTCAAGTTGTCTCTACCCTATTTTGTCTCATATGGGTATGAGTGGAACATGTAATTTTATTTATAATTATTTGTAAAAGTGAAATTCAAAGTGTCCATATTGGAATGTGAAGAGTCATATTGTGGTGTAATAATTCATTTTGTAAAGAAGTTGAAGAGCCATGAGGGGAGTCCAAGAGTCATAAAGGGGCATGTGAAGAGTCACCCTTGTTTGTTATAAATATATTCTCATAACTCACGTAAGTGGATTTTGTGAGCTGTTAGGGTCCTATAATAATAGGGTTCATAATTTTTGAATTGACTATGATTAGTCTTGTAAATATGTACATACCTTGCTTTTTACAAGTTGTCTTCCCATATTTTGAAAAATAATAAAAAATGAAAGAGGGTAAAAGTCCTAAAAGAAATATCAAAGGACTTAAAAAGAAAAGATCAAAAAAAAAAAAAAATGGACCCCAAAGAAAAAAGAGATAAAATAAAACATGAAAGTGAGCAAGTCAAAATGCCACTACTATTTACTTTTAATGCAAAAATAATGATTATGTGCAGCTTATCCAAAATGCCATAATCCATGATCAGTTAAATAGTTTAATCTTAACTTTTCATGCTTTGAATTTCATGTTTTAGATAGAGAATAAAGATATGTCAAACTGTTTAAACTTGACAAATCAGTAGATAGTTAGAGAATAAATGAGGAGCTCAACAGTTTAATCTGAGCCTTCGGATGAAATAAGGTTAGAATTAGATAGTTTATGCTTTAAAAGAAAAATGGATTTAGGGTTGAAATCTTAAATGCACCCATGCAAATGAAGTAAAAAAATGTTAGAATAATGATGGGTAGGTAGAAAGCATTTGTGCAAGGCATGTAATAAAACATCATCTGGCAAAATTACTAATTTCCCCTTCCCCACAATGTTCCAGTATTTAAAACCTTCAGTTAAAGAGGCTCAGAGCATTTCTCTAACTTCTATTGGGACCAGACCCAAGGCTTTATGATTGATTATAAAAGTACTGGATTCTCTTCATAAAAGTACATTTCTTTATCAAAAATACATTCCCTTTTCCTAAGTAAAACACCTTTTTTCTTAGAGAAAGTAACCCCCCCCCCTTGATTAATTTCATTTCATCCAAAAACACTCAATAAACCAGAAAATACAATTTATCCTAAGTATAAGTGTAAATATTTAAATGGTACAATCATTGTGCTAATTTTTTTTATGTTACACTTTACTTAGTTTATTTTGGTGTATTCCGCTCTTTCATTTTCATATTAACTCTAATATATTGTATTAAATCCCTTTAAACTACCCCTTCCGGTATATATAATTAATTCATTTTATTTAAATATCCCAAAACCCATTATTTTAACGTTAACCTATGTTTTTAAATACCCATGTGTTAAATATTTCCCCACCCTTTCCCCATAGGTTAAAAACATTATATAAATAAAACCCGCCCCAATGGTCATAAAACATATGTAAATATTTTATTTGCCATGTATATATACCCTGCCTATCATAATAAAACATTTGTTTTACATTTAAAACTATGTTTTAATCATTAAAACTAACCTCGTCATATATAAATATCCAGGCCCCATGCCCACATATGCCGAGCAACTCCTTCATTAAATCTCTGTCGTTCGCACATCCCCAGATCCAACGACCCAAATGCCATATCGCATTTATAAAAGCGCGAACGATAATCATTTCAAGATTTGTGAAATGGGCAGTTTTGTGCCTTTATCTCTCCTCCACACGGTGATTTATTACTGGATCGCATTCGATCCAAGGAAACCACTTACCGCCCAAAGACCGTGTGATAAACCACTTCTGGTTTTCTCCTTCACACGCCAAAACCACCCTCTGCTCTGATATGAACGCCATTCAATGCTTGATCTTGTTTTAACCTAAAAACACTATAAATCTTCCTATGAATGCAGTTAAACCCTTTTTCTGCATTATATGTGCGTTTATCCATTTCTGACTGAAGAAAAAAGCTCCATAGCCCAGTTTTCATGCCAAATAACCAGACAAAGCCATTAAAGTTGTTGTCAAGATCACCAGAACCATCCAGTTCATTTCCAAAGACTTCCATAGCCATCAGAAACCTCTCTGATGCCTCAGAACCATTTAAAATATCAAATACCTGCACAAACAGGTATTCTTCAAAGAAAAACAACCTATTTGTCATTTGAAAAAGAGTTTTCTCAGAAAGTAAAACTTGTGAAGCCCATTTACCCACATAAATACCTGTAATTGCCTGCAAAGAATGAATTAGCTGTAAAAATATGATAAACCCCAGTTTCGATACTGCAATCTGTTTTAAAAATCAAAATTGGAGTAATTTAGCCTTTGCAGACCTTGAAAAGACTCCTAATTTATCCAAAAACCCTTTGCAAAATAATCCTAATATTTCTAAGCCTGATTTGAACCATTTTCAGTCCAGTTTATCCAAAAAAATAGAGAAACCCTTGTTTTATCATTTCTTGAACCTGCAAGAGTCTGAAGATCAGTTTGTAACAAAATTGAAAGTTTTAAAATCCAAAGAAAGCCAATTTGTGCCTATTTTTATCCATAGACCTCTATTAAACCAGAAAAGCCTTCTGTAAACAATTCAATCTTACAGAAGAGTTTAAAAAGTCTAAATACAGAGTTTCAAGCACCCAGAAGGTCCAAAATGTCAAAATCAAACCTAGCAATAGCTTCCAAGGCCATTATTGTTGTAAACCCTCTACAACATCCTGTTGTAGATGTGGAACATACACCCTTAGCTGATGTGGATTACATAATAGGTGATCCGGTGATAGAATTTGATCTTTTAAAACTCCACTGCTGGAGTCTTGAAAAATCATTAGATCAAGGAGATGAAGTCCATATTTGGGAGTCAAATCTACCCAAGTATGTAGTCCCACATACTCATCAATGTCCAGAAGTCATTAGGTTGTGTCAATCCTATTATTTACCTGAACAAAGAGCCATGGTTAATGCTAATAAAGAAATATTGTTTACCATTACTGCAGAGTCAATTAACCTAATGCTTCAGCTGAAACCATATCCCAATGCAGTTCCCTTATCCATAGAAGCACTCACAAAGCTTTACATTAGTCTGGATTTTCTTAAAAGGTTTTAGATTTTCCAAAATTTCATGCCTGCCTATGTTGAAATCCCAAAACTAAACCCTCCGTATTCTACTTCCAAATTTCCTGAAGGGTCAAGGCATGTCATCTCTATGTTATCCTTCATCCTAGGTTATTTTACTAATGAGCATATAGATGAGTCAATTCTAGGTTTCCTATTCACTTTTGTACCAGGTCAACATCCTTCTGTTATCTACAATTATGGTGAATACATAGCTGATAATATCCATGATCAGCTTGTGAAATTTCCCATTGAAGGAGTCTTCAGATATTCATCCTTCCTTTTCCACATGTTTATTTTCTTTCAAGCAAATAAGTTCCCTATAAACCTCCAGAAATTGGATGTAGAAGGGAATCCTATATCAGTCATCTTTTGGACATCTTTGATCAGAAAAGAGTCCACAGAGTTCAGTTATGTAGATTTTATAGATTCCTTTATTTATCCATTGGTTAATATGCTTACAAATAAGGTACAAACAAGAATCAGTGATTAAATAAAGAAAGTTATACAACTATTAGAGAAAAGTAGAACTGGAGATTGGAACTTATATCAGAACCATACAGAGATCAGAGTTGTTGGGTCAAATTTTTTAACTTATAAACTACCTAAGTATGTGCCAATGAGGGTGTTTGCCTTGCAGTACATCAGGCAAATACTAAATTCAGATTCTGTTAAATTCTTAGCTACCAAGGAGAAGACTCAATTCAAGTTGAAGAATCAGGTAGGACCCTTCATTTGTAATCACAGAGATGCAGCAACAGAAGCAACAAAATAGTTGTTGGAATACAAATTTGAATTCAGTTTCTTATGGAATTATGATCCCCGAGGAATTCTAAGTAAAATGAGGGTAAAATGTAAATTGACCCCTTATATACATGATAAAAGGCCAAATATTGAACAATTTTCTAATCAAGCAGAGTGGCTAGAAAATACCTTGATAGAAGCAGTTAAACAGGGTGATACTAGTCACACCTTGAAAACTGTAAATCAAGAAGATAAAGCTACCAAAATATTTAGAGAAGAAGGTACCTACATTGCTGAAACAACTACAGAGACTAGGTTTAAACTTAGATATAATAAAAAGCCTAAGCTCAATCTAGTTGATAAAGAAAAAGAGACCATAGAAGTGGAAGATACAAATGTTCCAGATACAAACACAGATGCTGCTACAATCATTATAAATGAGCAGGAAAAGGATACTTCAGACACACAGGTAATTGAGAAACAACAAAATATGGAAGCATCCTCCTCATAGCCAGCAGAGGATAAAGATATTGACATCAGGGAGAAATATAAGCAGATAAAAGCCAAGAATGAAGAAATAAAAAATGAGATTTATTCTTAATATTTACAGCAAACTCCAGGAATCCAGAATAGACTTCTGTCAGCTTTTGATTATTCAAACAAGAAAATGATTATGTCAGTGCTTCAACCAACAGTCAATAAACCCAAAGCTGCAACAGATTACAAGAAAGTTGACCTTGAGGTACCTAGTTATAGAATCCATCCATTAGATCAAATTGAATTTCACAGACAAACTTCTGAGATGCTTTATTCTACTATGACCACCAAGGCAATGAGTGCCCAAAAGCTCTAGAACACAGTAATAAATATGAGAGATCAAATGAAAGTTGAAAAGGCTTCCTCATATGCTGAAGATATTAGAATTAAGTCTTTAGAAGAGTTGGTAATTCAAGTAGGATATGATCCTGCCAATGTAAAAGTTGCAGAAGAATTGGTGAAGAAAAAGAATGCTGACATTGCAGCACTTAGAAAACAACTCAAGCTTCCACCAACAGAACATCCACAAGCCAAGGAAATTGTGCAAGAGGCAAGCCAAAAAGATGATATGATGAACTTGATTTTACAATTAACAACTCAGATTAAAGAGATGGAAATCCAAATGGACAAGCTTGTCCATGAAAGAGAAACTACAAAAGCACAAGAAGTTCCTACAGTAATTCCCATGGCAACTACAACTGTGCCTTCAACTTTGGCAGAAGAGTTGGCACCAAAAGTACCAATGGCCACAACAGTACCAGTGACATCTTCTACTACCTCAACTACAGAGTCATCTACATCAATAGTGCAACCAACAGATGAAGCCAGCAAGCTTATCAAGGCCATGGAGGAAATGTCACTTCAAACCAATGAAATCAATAGGTTGAAGAAAATGTTTGAAAATCTAGAAGACACTAAGAAGCTAGCCCAAATTAATGCCAAAACTCAGGAACAAAGGGCTAACAGGTTGAATGTTTATTTGAAGAATTTACAAAAGGATTTAACCTTGAAAGAACGTATGTCCTATGTTAAAAGTCAACTATGGAGAAAAATCATTGAATCCATCAATGATGTTTGGCCATCAATACAGGTAATATATGAGCAAAAGGAATTACTAGAGGAAGCTCAAGAGGAAATTCAGAAAACAAAAGATGAACTAGGTGCCAAACCTGAAGAGGCCCTAGAAATCATCAAATTTCTCAACAATAAGAACAAACAAGAATTGGATGAGATAGAAATTACTGAAAAAGTAGAGACAATTCTTGAAATAGGAAAAGTAATTTCAAAGAAAAATCTGATGAAACAACTAGAAGAAAAGTGTGGAAACATGAACATAGCCACAACTAAATTTATGGTTAAATTTGAGATCTTGAGGCAAAAATGTTTGCCAAACATCTTTGTTCTTAATGATAAACTTATGCCACAGGAAGACTACAACAAGAAGATCAGAGATTATGTTAAAGAGCAAGTAAATAAAACAAAAGGACAAGGAATTCCTACATGAAAGGTTCTACATAAAAGTTTTGAAGACTTGTTTTATCTACAGCATGAGATAAAACACTTATTTGTGGTAAAACCAACATTTGCTAGATACACAGAGGTAGATGAGAACTTTAGAAAGTTGAAAAAGATCAAAATTCCTTATGAATAATTTTGGGAAAAACTAACTGACTTACTGTAAAAGTCAAATTGCAGTGAAAAGGATGAAAAACACTTTGTTGTTTTTACACAGTAAAAACAAATTTTACAACAATAAGGTAGTTAAATAGTGGTTTAAAGTGTATAAGTGATTAAAGAGTATCAAAAATAAAGAGTATCAGATAAAGGATAAGATTGCAAAACAAATCAAAAGATCTTTGCCAGCAAAGAAGACAGCAAAGCAGCCAGCTACACCTAATCCAAAACAATAGTTCTATTTTATTTGGATAAATAGGAAAACTTGTTAGCTGTTAAGCAAGCTGTCACTATATTTTTGTAAGAGATATTTTTATTTCCTTAGAAAAATCCTATGATCATTCTGGGATATTTTGTAAACATTTTTGTATAAATACTTCATCTTTTGAAGTATTGTTGTGGAATAAATTGCTGTAGTCAATATTTATGTACCTGAAGGATTTTTGTAGCAAGTTCAAGTAGCAGACTGGATCAAATCATCTAGCATCATATTTCAGGATTCATGTGATGAGTCATTGAAGTGAAGTACTTTCTACCGTCATTGTTTAATATTCTTATGTTTTACATGCATCCATATATGTGTTCTAAATTTGAATGATAAATTAGGAATATTATTACAGGATTTGTTAAAAGCACACTATCTTTAACTATTTATCATTTCTATGTTTTTTGTTGATTTCCAGAGTAGGGACCCTTAATTGTTCCCTCTTTCGAATGACCTCTGTCTACTCCTTCCTTATTAGGATCAAATAATCCTTGATTTATCTTTATCCCGATCAAACCACTTCACTAATCAACCTTCAAAGATCTTCAATGAATTTTTTATCTTGCCCTGAAAATATTTGACTTTTTGACCTTGATCCTAGTCCTGTCTTCTTGACAGTTGACTCCTTAGCCCAATGGTCAAACAGATCTATCATTATCCATCTCATTAAGTGATTTTTTCTCACCAAACCAATTTGCACATCGTAACTAGCCTAATATCATATAATTAAAATATAATTAAATATTATAGAGAGAGCCCTCTCTGAACCCTAGGAAGGCTAGATCCTAGAGTTTAAAAGTTGGTCTGTGTTTACCTCCAATATTCTTAGAGTTTAAATCAAAATCTCACAACTTAAGAATTATTAGAGTGATAATAGGAGCCAAGATTTTGGCTAGGCTTAGGCTTAGAAAGACCTTGGGAGTTTTGTGAGAGCCTTGAATTCTCTGTATCGTAGAGGGAGTATAGTTCTTTGGAGGAGAAGGTGTTGTAGACTTCACGTTCCACTATTAGGGTAAGTGGTTTGTCAATGTTGTATGAATGATTGGAACTATCACTTTTAATAAAACTCAAAGTCGACAAGCTTTCATGAATATGTTGTGGATATAGTAGGATTACTCTTGCCTTATTTGAAATATATGTTATTTAGCGTACACATATGATTATGAACTATTTCGTTTGCATTTGTATGAATTTTTTTGGATGCGTGTTGATATATTAGTTTTTCACCTCAACTTATGGACTATTCTGTATGTTAGTTCGTGTTATGTATTTTTTCTGATGTTTTCCTTCCAAGTTGTGTACTATTGCAGGCTTCCAAGGGGCACACTTTCTTTCCCCTTTGTGTGTTGGAACTGTCATGCATCACACTTGACTCTCCGCAGGGTCACACACTTGCTCTTACCAAAGACATCGTGCACCACTCTATGCGTTTTTCAAACCAAGGAATATCATTAACACCCAACTATTGGGACTCCTACTCCAAATGGTGTGAGGTCTAGTTGGTACTTCATAATGAGGAGATCCCTTGAATGTTGGTGGTTCCAGCATCATCAAAATTTCTGGTGCTAGAAGGAGGGCCATATGACAAGATGAACCCTTGAAGTTTGTTTTGAATTTCACACTCATCTAATGAATTCTTCCACAATCATAAACCCAACATGTTTTACCAGAAATGAAATACTGCAATTGCCGACGAGTATCATTGATGACTTGTCAACTCTTAAATTAAATGGCGAGGGAGAAACAACCTTATTTGAGCATACTGGTCATTTCCTTGAATTTTGCACAAAACAAAACATCCACTGTGAGGATGTTGGCTGTAGGATGTTCATTCTAACATTTGAAGGGTGTGCTGGGAGCCAGACTTACACATATTTTCCTTCTATTCTGTCCTATTTCCTTTCTCCATTTGTACCATTAACATTCAATTCATGTTCTAAAGTGCACAGATAATCCCTTTTGTCATGTATTTATGGAATATTTAGTCAACAAAGAATATTCATCTGGATTATTACCTAAGTGGTTTACTAATTTAGCTATTTTTGCAGATTTGGGGGTCAGATGACCACATTTGCAATTCCAGGAAGAGCTATTGAGCAGGCAACGCTATCTTGGGCAGCGCTGCAATGACAAAACAACTTCAGATCCTTTCCTTTGCTATCTTTCACATCTATTTTTATCTATCATAACCAATGTGCAATTGTAGGCAATAATTGGAATGATTTCATGAACTACCATTGTAATAATTTGTATAAGAAAGGGAATAAAGATGTGAATCAGGGGTTGGCTACTAAGGGAATTGAGATATGTAACAATAATTTTCATTCAAGTTAATGCAAATCAAATTTTTGTCTCTTTTGTGAGTCTGGGATTATACCACAACCCTGATCAGGGAGTTGGGCCTGCTCTCCTAACCAAGTGCTATGTAACTGATGTGTGTGTTTAGTTTCTTTTACTGCATCACGTGTTTCTTTAATTGTTGTAAAAATTAATGTAATTTTTGTAATTCTTAATTTTTGTGAAAGTATTAGTGATTTTAAAATTGATTTGTGTTGTTCTCTCGTTTCTGTTAGAGTGGTTTGTCGTTTTACATAGCTTATTGAATCCAAGATTAATATAGAATTGTATAATTTTCATTTGAATATATTTTTCACGTTAGCCTTGTAATAACCAATGCATCCCGGATGGATAATTAATGTGGGAAAGAGTTGAGTAAAATCATTCACACTTGCACACCAACATTTTGGCGTCGTTGTCGGGGAGGCTATCAAAGGTGCAAGAACACAATTCATATTGGTCTAAGGATCAATTTCTCATCCTGGGGAGGGAAGTTTCACCCTAATGCAGGTCTTGAGCATTATTTTTTTTGTTTCTTTTCTTTTGTTGACTTCTTAGGGGTCAATCTCTTGTCCTGGGGAGGGAATTTGTCTTTCCCTACTCGAGGTCTCGAGCTTAAGATTTCTTTATTTTTTATTTTATTTATTTCTTTCTTTGTTGTTTTAAACACCCAATCTCTCATCTTGGGGAGGGAATTTTTACCCTGCTCCAGGTCCTGAGCTACAAGGATCGCTTGAATGTTTTTATTCTCACCAATTGTATGAATAGAGATCTGAATAAAAGGGGTAGAGGAGGACTCCCAAAGAGAGGAAGAACATATTTAGGAAGGATTACCTATATCCAAGAACTCATTGCAAAAGATGAATCAGAAGCATCTTCGCGAGCCACTGTCAGGGTAAGAACTCAGACGAAACCCGAAGGGAAGTCTGTTGTGCAACCAGTACTACTCGTGGTAGCAGAAGAACCCCTTTTGACTATAGAAGAAGAAGTAGCAAGCATGGTACCAGAAGAAGAATAAGTACTCGTGCTGACGACAGAAGGAGAGGAAGTAGCAAGTAGGGGATCAGAGGAATCGATAATTCCAAGTGCAGCAGAAGAAGATTTAAAGGAATTTTCATCACCACGTGTTAAACAACCTCAACCCTCTATTGCAGAACGAATTTAGTAATCTGTTGCAGAACCCATTGAGGTCCCGAGTGAATACTGGAAAATATTTATGGCACCTGCAACTTCCTCAATTGATTTACCAACTGGGGATATTAGAGGTGATGCGTCGATGAAGCCCATTCCTTTGAAAAAATTGCCTAATTTCCTTGGGATTTCCTCTAAAGATCTAGATACATTCCTTTTTGAATTCAACATTATCTGTCGAGGGTACGATAATATAATTGATGCTCAGAAATTGAAAATATTCCCTGCCACCTTAAAAGGGACAAGCCTGCGATGGTGCATGGGTTTAGTGGGGAAAACTATCTCCTCATGGGATGACATGAAATTTTTTTTCCTAGAGAAGTATCAGGATTACTGCAAATCCCGTGATATGAAGGAAGAAATTTTTAAATTCATGCAGAAGGAAGATAAGAATATGGAATATTATGTGGAGAGTTTCAAATATACTTTGCAGAGGTTAGGCCATAGTAACTTGAACAAGGGCATATTGAAAATCATCCTTCTCTGGGCATTAAGGGAAGAATCTCTAGAGATGTTGAACATAGTAGGAAAATTGGATATATCGAAAGAAGATTTTTATACTATTTGCAAGTTGTGCATTCAGTGTTCGCGAGGAGCTGCAAGGAAAAAACAGGGAATTCGATCGCTGAATACATCTAGTGGGGGAGTTACGAAGGCAGAAATCAGAAATCTGCTGGACAATTTGAGGACCGATATCTCGAGCACATTGTCTGCTCAGATGGACATGTTGCAAGAAAAGTAGAAACAAATGGAATTGGAGAAGACCATGGCCATATTCTTCCCACAATGCAAGAAGAAACATCCGCTGAAGGAATTTCCATTAAATATTGTAGAAGCTTGTGCAATCTGCGAACATAGTCATTCAACTAGCTCATGCCCTTCTCTTCCATGATTGAAGGCAGTCTTTCAGGGAGAAAATGAAGAGGTGGATCAACTATATTCTATGGGAGCCAAGAAGCCATGGCAGCTGCAGCCATTAAATATGAATCAAGGTGCCTTAGGACCTTTCTCAGTATTTCAGTAATTTAAATATTAGTACTTAGTCAGTACATTTTTCACCTGCATGGCCCTAGTATTGTCAATACCCACCTTGGTAGCCCTGGTTCCCTCAGACCAATTCAAACCCTTCATGGCCCTAGAATTGGCATGGACCTTCTCCTCCGGGACAATTTTCCCAACCTATGCCACAACAACAGATGCAACTGCCTTCTAATATTCCTTCCATTTATCCACCCCTTCGTCCTCAACTTCCTATCCAACCTAATCCAAATCCTAACAATAAAGGAGTTCAACGAGATGACACCCTCAACCTTCCTTCGTATAGCATCTCTACCGCAGAATGTGATGAGATAAATATGCAATCTGGTCAGGTAGTGAATGCTCAGACTCACCTATTATTATTGAACAGGTTCACGACGAAGTCATAGAACAATAACCTCTGGTAGTTGGGGATAAACCAAACCAAGAATATGAAAATAAACCACCTCCTCAACTAATTGTTATTCAGGTATGTCAAGCTAACCCATATTATCTTGAATGTTTAACCCTAAGTAAATAGAACCCTCAAGTAGTGTTTGACTTTTTAGGGGAATTGCAAAACTTGTTTGTCAAAATTCCCCTACTTCAAGCTATGAGGGATGTACCACTTTATGCAAAAACACTCAAATAATATTACTCCAAAATCCTGGAAATAAATAAAGGGATCCTCTCACCATTCATGTTATGGGGAACCTGTCTGACATCATGCTGGGAAAGTCTATACCTATTAAATATGGGGATCTAGGGAATCCAATCCTGACAATACAAATCAACGAGATTGTTATCCCAAATGTACTGGTATATTTGGGTGTCGCAATAAATGTTATCACCTCTGAAACTATGAACACATTAGGTCTTCAAAATCTTAAACTGACCCCTACTGTCTTATAATTGGCAGACAAATCTATAATGAGGCTAGTAGGGAAGTTGGAAGACATCACTATTTCATTCGACTCATGGCGCTATCCCATTGATCTCTTGGTATTACAAATGTAGTCCCCAACTGGTGGTCACCATTTGATTTTAGGAAGGCCTTGGTTTGCAACTACAGACACCTATGTTGGGTGTCGGTTAGGAAATATGGTTATATCTAATAGGGAAGGTCACAAAGAATCTCGTTCTTTATCCTCTTACAGAACCAAGCCCATCAGGGAAACCATCATTTAAACGAAAACCCCCTCCAATAGAAGGATCATAACCTGAAAATGAAGAACTTAGACCAGTCCTTACCATTGGGCAGACTCTTTATTTTAAAAAAGAAACGAAGGATGATGCCATTAACACTTTTATCAACAAACCCCATTCTGTTTCTGACTCAACTTGCCAAATCCTGGAATCTGTCATGAACTATAAAATGCATGAAACCATTGAACCAGAAGATGAAATTGAAAATATACCTCCAACTTCATCTCATGATAGTATCCCCGTTGAAATTTAACAAGGGAAAACATTGAACATTAACCTGAATCTTTCAGCATCCTAGACCGAACAACTCCTAAAAGTCATTCGAGACCATAAGGAAGCCTTAGCTTGGGATTATAAAGATATGAAGGGCATCTGTGTCGATTTATGCACTCATCATATATATATTAAAGAATATTTCTGACTTGTGAGAAAACCCAAGAGAAGAATGAACCCCACATTAAAGAAAATTTTCAAAGACGAGCTTCAGAAGTTACTCGATGTGGGTTTCATTTACCCCATCTTGGAAAATAAATGGGTGTCCATCTCGTTATTGTTCCTAAAAAGAATGGTAAGTGGTGGATCTACATGGACTATAGGGAATTAAATAAAGCAAATCAAAAATATCATTTCCCTTTGCCATTCATTGACCAAATCCTTGATACTTTGGCCAGGAAGATTTTCTTATCCTTCCTGGATGGTTTTAATGGGTATAATCAGATCCAGATAGCCCCTGAGGATCAATATAAAACAACCTTTACTTTTCCTCAGGGAAATTTCATATACTGAGCCCTTCTATTTGGTCTTTGTAATGCGCCTGTAACATTTCAGAGGGAAATATTGGGAGTTTTTTCTAATCTAGTTGATGGCAGTGTCGAGATTTATATGGATGACTTCACTCCATACGAGGACTCATTTGAAGAAGGATTAGAAAACTTAGAAAAATTACTCAAAATATGTGAATAGACACATGTTTCTGTAAGTACAATCAAATGCCACATGATGAGGGAAGAGGGAATAGTTCTGGGACACTTGCTCTCGGTTGCTGGAATTCGAGTTGATCCTGCCAAGGTAGAGGTAATATTACATTTTCCTATACCTGAGACACCCACACAGGGAGATAGTTTTATTGGTTGCGTTGGCTGTTATAGATGTTTTATAGAAATTTTTTCTAAGATAACATCTCCACTGTTTCAACTGTTAACTAAAGATACAAAATTTTTGTGGACATATGAATGTGAAGTGGCTTTTGCAAAGATCAAGGAAATTGTCTATGGAGGTCTGATCCTACGAGGTCTGTACTGGGCAATTCCATTCCACATCCATACTAATACCTCTGTGGAAATTTTAGGAAAGAAGGAAGACAATAAACCATATGCATTTTATTATGTCAGAAAGAATTTGAGTCCTGTTGAATTAAACTACATGGTAATTGAAAAATAATTCCTGGTTGTTATTTATTCGATGAATAAATTTCGGCATTACGTTACTCGATATCCTAATTTTGTGCATACTGATCATGCAACAATCAGGTACTTGATGAATAAACATATCACCCCTGGTCGCATTATAAGGTGGCTACTGTTGATTCAATAATTTGACATTACCATAGTAGACAAACCAGGGAAGGATAATGTAGTTGTTTATTTTCTGTCTAGATTGGATACTAGTGATGAAGGCACATCCATAGAAGATAGTTTTCCGAAGCAACATATTTTTTCAATTTCTACTAATACTCCTTGGTATGCAGATATTGCTAACTATCTTGCTATAGGGAAGATGCCTCATCATTTGTCATACAGGGAACATCGAAAGATTATTCATCATAGTTCCCGTTATTCTTGGATAGTAGGATATCTTTTTCATACAGGGATCGGTCAACACATCTGATGCTGTGTAGGAGAGGATGAAATATATGATGTCCTGAAGGCTGCTCATGATGGCCCTTGTGGAAGGCATTTTGCAGATAAGAAGACAAGGCATAAGGTGTTACAAATGGGATATTACTGCCCCTCCATATTCCAAGATGCAAGAGACTATGTCCGAAGGTGTGATAGTTGCCAACAGACGGGTCAACCTGGTCGATCAGATGAAATTCCATTGCCCTAGGTAGTCCTTGAGCCTTTTGAAAAATGGGCTAATGATTTTTTTGGACCTTTTAACATATATTCACATCAGAAAGTTCATATTTTGGTCTACACGGATTATGTAAAAAAGTGGGTGGAAGCCAAGGCTGTTGTGAAAGCAATAGAATAGGTTGTTTCAGACTTTTTATTTGAAGATATTTTTTATCGATATGGTGCTCTGAGAGAGATTGTTTCAGATGGAGGGGCGCAATTCACATCACATATGATAGAAAGGCTTATGAAGAAGTATGGAATCAAACATAGGATGACATCTTTGTATCATCCCCATGCGAATGGTCAAGTGGAAATCAAGAACAAGGTATTAGAAAATATTATCACAAATACTGTGGCAAGAGATCGTCGAGATTGGGCTGAAAAACTTCCTAAAGCTCTCTGGGAATACAAAGAAAAATTGCTGAATACAACAGGGTTTTCACCATTTGAGTTGGTTTATGGGAAATCCCCATTGTTTCCAATAGAATTTGAGATTAACACGCTTAGAAAAACTCTTGAAGTAGGACTAGATCTGTCAGAAGCTCAGAAACATTGACTGGAACAACTAAATGCACTGGATGAAAACCGTTCAATGGTTTTTTAGAAAAATGTTGCAATTCAACAGCAGAGAACAAAATGGCATGATAAATTTATTAAGAATAAGGTGTTTCAAAGAGGGGATTGGGCATTACTCTATGATTCCCGCTTTAAAGATTTTAAAGGAAAGCTTTTCTCTCGTTGGATGGGACCTTATGAATTTGATGTGGTGTTTGATAATGGAACTATCAGACTTGTCACAATTGACGATACACATGCTTATTTCACAGTAAATGGACATCGTCTTAGATTGTATCACCGTGCAACTTCTAAGGAGGCCTTCATCAAACATCTGTCTGATAAATCAGGTTTGAAGGTTATCAGTGTAGAGAATTCCTCCTCTGCATCCTTGAATTTAAAATAATAATAATAATAATAGTAATAGTAATAATAATAATAGTAATTATATATATATAATATTGTTACTAAATTGTTTTTTTTGCAGGAACTACTACTGGTGTGCAATTTTGCGAAGATTGAAAAATTTCTAAGTACCCGGTGCTGTTACTCTTTCGATGTTGTTATTCCAAAATATTTTGTAAGTGTCTGGTGTTGTTACTCCTTCAATGCTATTACTCCTTCGGTGATGTTACTCCGTAAAATTTTCTAAGTACTCGGTGATGTTACTCCTCTGATGTTGTTACTGCTTCGGTGCTGTTACTCCTTCGGTGTTGCTACTCTGTAAAATTTTCTAAGTACTCGGTGTTGTTACTCCAGAAAATTTTCGAAGTGTCTGATGTTGTTACTCCTATAATGCTGTTACTCTGGAAATTTTTCTAAGTGTCCAATGCTGTTACTCCTTAGGTGTTGTTACTCTGTAAAATTTTCTAAGTACCCGATGTTGTTACTCCAGGAAAATTTTCTAAGTATCGAGTGTACGGTTACTCCTCCGAGGCTGGTACTTTTGAGGATTTGATTAAATATTCCATTAAAATGACATTGACATGACCGTGAACGATCATTTATTATTTTGGGGTAGGTGTTGTCATAACTGAAGCAACGACGTAATCAAATCATAATAATGATTTACCGACGTCATCATCAAAACTTGCGCTAAGAAGTACATTCCACGATTCTTACCCCATTTCACACAATTATTAATATGCATCGGGACTACATATAAGTATGGTTTTTTAGTTAAATAGTCCTTTCCAATCCTGTGAAATAATTACCATCATTATCCACCATTATTACCATAATCCACCATGATTTTTCTCATTTTCCAAAAAAACCACTCTCTGTATTTTCCTATTACCATGCTTCATTTTCTACCACTTTATCATCGCAAGAATTACCTGTCGATACTCCCTCCCAACAGTCCTCTACTACTCCAAAGTATTGTTACTGAGATATCATGGAATGGGTGGAATGTATGTGAGACACAAATCAGATAATACAAATCTGGCTCGTAGCAATGCAGATGTATGGAAAGTCTTTGTAGATGTAGGCTGGGATGTGTACTTTGACAGGTTGCAAGGATTTGACAAAACTATCACAGCCGAATTCACATTGAAACTAAAGGGAAATCACTCCAGAGTGTAGGGTTTGGATATTGATGTCACAGAGGAGGTCATATCAGTGGTTAGTGGACTACCACATCAGGGGCAGAAATGGTTCTCTCGGAAGTCCCCTTTGCCAGAATTCCCATAATTGTTTTTACAGGCTAGGGAAACAACGGTTTAGAAGGGAAGGGGATTTGATCATAAATCCTTGCCATATCCATGGGGCGAGGTGGCATACTTTGTGATTAGATATATAATTTATGAAGGGAAACTTGCTGATCTATTTAAATACCACTTCAAGCTCTTGATGCATCTTCGATTTTGGCAGGCACAAATTCACTCGCTAGAATGCCTTTCTTCCTATGGAAAAGTCTTCAGCTGATGGCACAATCAACCCATCACTCCCAACAGGTATTAACGGTCCTTACAAATCATGGTTTGGTTCAGTTATTGGTAATGCATGCGCTGGCTCAAATCCCTGTGCCCTGGTCACAGTTTGTTGAATTATCAGAGAAAGAACTTGAGGCTGTAATATCTACAAGGGAGGAGGACGAAATATAAGAAATGGAGGTAGAGGAGGCCAGAGTCAATGCTTCCACACAAGAACTAGCATCGCCTATTGGGTCAGCAGGGGAAGAAAGAATGGAAACATAATGAAATATAGACGATGTTGTCACACAAGAACCAACATCGCCTGTGGGTTCATTAGGGAAGGAAGTAGTGGATATGGAGGATGAAGTTGACGCTATTCCACGAGAATCAACGTCGACTGACAGTGCACAAAGAGGATCATCACTAGTCAGGGGATTGATAAGTGGTGATGTCACAAAAGAACCAACACTACTTGTCCAAGAAAATTTGGAGTCTGAAGCAAGCAATGGTGCTACATAAGAACCACCACCACTAGCTCAAAATAACCATGAAATTATAGAAGGAACAGGTCCTGTGGTCGAAACTGTTCCACAAGAAACAATGTCAACTACTAGACAAGCAGACGATATAGAAGAAAGCTTGGTCCAATAAGAAAAAGAAGAAGATGAGGATAAAGAACCTGAGGCAACATGCATGGTTGGGATGAAAATTGAAGAAGAGGTTCCTCATTCCGCGTTTCTTGCAACCTTACCAAAAGGGGCAAAGAAATTTCGCTCCCCTCAGCGTTCGGTGGAAGAAATAGTTTTTCCCCAAATTGTAGAGTTTATTGGGACTATTTTGGATACAATGGATGTTACACTCACTAAGGAGCTAGTGCTTGCTAATATGGAGACATAGAAAACTGGAAATGTAAATTTCGGCGCTGAGATACGAGAACCTATGTTGACAGAAGGTCAAGTCTAATAAATGATGGGCGATGCTACCCTGTCAGGGCCGCTAGAAGAATTTGGTCTTACAGAAGCTGACCCGCAGAGGTAAAAAAAAAATCCCTGGACCTTTAAGAGATGACCTTGTAGCAGAACAAGTGCAGGGAGAGGATGTTTAGGGCGCTACACAAATTATTGCAGAAATTCCTGAGCTAGAAAGATAAAAACGAAGAGATTTCTACCCAAGTGGAGGAGCAATTCAAAGAGGGCAGGGTGAAGGAGGAGTTGGTTGACATGTTTGTTGACAAAAAACCACCAAATCCTAAACCAACTATGGGACCAGCTGAATAAGTCATTGTTAAACAAGAAATTATAGAAACGTGTGCAAAAAGAAGACCCCCTCTCAAAGAAATGTACCAAATTCAATTTAAGGAAGTTATGAAATTAAAGATGGAAAATCGTAAGTTAAGAAAGAGGGTATCACATTTACAGAATAAAGTGAGGAGATATAACGTAAAAGCTACAAAGCCCAGGGCTGAGGCTATCCCGTCAGTAGTACAGACATAATACATTCCTACGACCTCTACTGCTGCATAGATCGAGCCCATTGAATAACTGTTCGAGGCTCGAGAATTATTTTTATCTGCTGAAATTTAGAAATGGCACACTACTGAATCCTGTCTCCAGCAATGAACAATCACTTTAAATGCCCACCAAGAGGAGGTAAAGAGAATTTCTGAGCAGGATGCTTAGGCCATCACTGGATATATAGACTAGATGGATAAAGAAAAGAAAAAGAAGGAGAAGCAACAAAAGAAGATCGAGAGTTTAGAAGAGCACGTGCGAGTCTTGAAGGCTGACAAAGAATACATGTTTAACTTGACACAATAGGTAATGGCTTTCCAAAATCCTCCTCATAGTTATGCCGTGTTTCTTCATGAGAAATTTCTTTTCTTTTGTCTGGAGAGCATCTGTAACGATATTAGTCACGAAATTGAAAACCCGATACAGTTTATTTGCATCTTAAGAATTCACGATGTCGTGAACAACCATTTGATGTGAAAACTATACATGCATGACTATTTCTTAAGTTATGATCAGACATTTAATCCATTTTTGTTTTTAGGGGATTTTCAGTTAAGATATTTTACCTCCTACACCATTTATCAAGTTAAGTGGAAGAAGGTTTTCGACACATTTGAAGAAAACCAAGCCATGAAGCCACTTTTCCTTAGATGGGAAAATGGTCAGTCTGTGAATATTTATAACAAGCACACCACCTTTTTACAGATTGAGGGAAATAAAGCATATATGTTGGTAGAAAAAAAATGTTGTACTAATTTATGTACCAAACAAGTGGTCACTTTCCAAGATGAGGCTCGGGACATCTGTCAGAAAAGATAAATGTTGTCATCCTCAGCCGTAAGAATCTGAGAACCTTTTGGGGCCCCTAACTTTTCACAAGCATTAGAGAGGTTTCCACATTATATTTCATGCATCCACACCCGCGGGGTCCAGTGGATGGGTTTGTGATTCCAGTTTCCCATCGTTTGGTTGCCAACATATCAGTATACTCTGGCTTACAATGTGGGAAATGATTGGTGGAAGGAATTTCTTCTGACATACGAGTATAAACCCCCAGGGATAGAGATGGCTGGGAGATATGACCTTTCTCAGCTTCACGTTGACCACAACTGCTCCAAACCATACCTGCGGAGGCGAAAAGCTGCATGAGGACATGCAAAAAGACCCGTTGGGGGGAGATGTTGGGAGCCAAACCTATGCATCTTTTCCTTCCATTCTATCCTATTTCATTTCTCCATTTGTACCATTAACATTCAATTAATGTTATAAAGTGCACAAGTAAACCCCTTTTTCATGTCTTTATGGAGTATTTAGTCAATGAAGCATAGTCACGGGGATTATTACTTAAGAAGTTTACTAATTTAGCTATTTTTTCAAATTCGGAGGTCGGATGACCACATTTGCGATTCCAAGAAGAGCTATTGAGATGGCAACACTATCTTGGGCAGTGCTGCAACGACAGAAAAAATTCATATCCTTTCCTTTGCTATCTTTCGCATCTAGGTTTGTCTATCATAACGACTATGTAATTTTAGGCAATAGTTACCATGATTTTAGGAACTACCATTGTAATCATTTGTATAAGAAAGGGCACGAAGTTGTGAATCGGGGGTTGCCTACTAAGGAAATTGAGATTTGTAACAAGAATTTTCATACAAGTTAATGCAATTCATATTTCTGTTTCTTTCGTGAGTCTGTGATTATACCACAACCCTGATCAGGGAGTTAGGTCCACTCTCCTGACCAGGTGCCATGTAACTTATGTGTGTGCATAGTTTCTTTTACTACATTGCGTGTTTCTTTAATTGTTGTAACAATTAATGTAATTGTTGTAATTCTTAATTGCTATGAATGTATTCATGATTTTACAATTGATCGTTGTTGTTCTCTCATCATTGTTATAGTGGTTTGTTGTTTTTACATAGCTGATCGAATCCACAATTAATACGGAACCGTGTAATTTTCATCTGCATATGTTTTTGACGTTAGCCTTGCAATAACTAACGCATCTCGGATTGATAATTAATGTGGGAAAGAGTTGAGTAAAATCATTCGCACTTGGACACCAACAGGGTGTGTAAAGCAAAGGTCACACATTGAATGATGCCTCCATACATTGTTTCAAACATCTTGTCACAAAAATATTTCACGCTTTTGATATGTGCACTCGTAAACATCTGTGCAAATTTTTTTTTGGAATTGTGAAAATTGCCTGATGAATCATTGAACCATTTTCACAATTGATTCATGCATTTTTGTTTTGAATTTACTAAAGATGAAGTTTATTGACCTCTCTTGACAGGAATATTTCAATATCTTGTTCACATTTGAGAAAATCCAGATGAGCTTGAATCTTTTGAACCTCTCCCAACATACCTCTGTGTTAGAGCTTCTAAATATGTGACTCACAAGGTTTTTGTTCCAAGTACCCTTTGTCCCCTTCTCATCAAATAGATCTAGTTCCATAGGCTGAGGTGGGAGATATTAAGAATTAATCTGTTGATATGCCACCATCTCCTCCCACCCCACATACTCATAATTTCGGCGTAGATTTGGACTGTGAGTTTGATGGTTACAATGAAGTTTTATCTCCTCTTCGTCCATCCTTTGGTCCCATTCATCCTTTAGATTGTGATTTTTTGCATTCACCCTTGTCAAATATTTCTCTTGGTGTTCATGAGGATCAAGTGTTGGATGGAGTTTGTGTTGAAGAAAAAAATTGAGATATCATTTACGATGATTATGTGTGGGAGCCCATAACTGAACAAGAATCTACGATGAAGGATCACTTTCTTCCTTCCACACCTCTCCTGCATCATCCTGACATTTTCCATGATTCTGTCATTTCTATCGAATTTTGTGAAAATTTGGTTTATTATGATGTTAATACTTTTGATCATTCACATAACATGTGGGATGTCAGTTTTTCATCCAAATGTGGAGAGGATGAATCTTCTACTCTTGATCTTTCCAATCTCTTATCTATTCGTTTTTAAAATATAGAGGGTGAAATTTTTCATTTTCAATATTCCCCTCTTTACGATTCATAAAATAATGAGGATACCTCCATCTGTAATATTGACCTTTCTGATCGTGGTTACTGTGACCTTTTCAATGATTCATTTAGTCACGATTATGATTTTTCTGTTGTTGATCTTTCTAAGCCAGCGATCTTTGACAATCTACCTTCTGATGAGTTGGAACTTCCCCAAGTTGTTGAGGCACTTTCACCCGATTTGATGGTTATGTCAGGTTCTCATAGTATTGATGTCAAATCCACTTCTGATCAGAATAATGTTGAATATTTTGAGGCTCCTCATCACTCTATCACACTTATTGAAAATAAGTTTGTATTACAATTTTCGCATCCTCCATCTGCATTACACGATCCTATAGATGAGTCTTACGTGGCCAGCACTATTGCAAAACAAACATTTTCTTCTTTCTCCATGTTCACCCATATTTTCAGTTTGAAATTTTGTGCCTACATGTATTTGACTCACAGTGTGTTGAAACATCAGGATGCATCCGTAGAGTGTCTTTCATGCACTTTTTGTCTTTACTTTTCTGTGCATACTTTAAAACTTCGAACATTCTAGTGTTTATTGTCTTATCTTTGTTTTCTATTCTTATGCTTATATATCTTTCTTGAATTTTATTCCCTCTCCCACAAAGGCCAACCAATGCATTGGTAGCTGCATTGGAAATATCACTTCACGTGAGTTTGGACTATGCTCTGTTTGGGGTAAGAGTAGTAGTTTTTATTTTCTTAGTTGTTTCTTTGTTTTGCTTTAGTTTGATTTTCTTTTTGCTCCACTCTTTCCTTTTGTTGTTTTCTTCTTCAGTTATAGGATAGATTTCGCATGAGACCGTGTTTGGCTTCTAAAGATGGTGAAATCTAAGAGGAAGTTGTACTACTATAAATGCTTGTATTTCTTTCTATTCCCTCTCTTTGTGTAAATATTGCATCATTTTAGTTGATGATACTCTGATGGAAAATGTGTTCCTTGTCGAAGAAAATTGCAGTGAAATCATGATGTTTTAATTTTAACTAGTACCACCCACTCTAATCAATTTTATTTTTGCTATTAATCCTTGTCAAATTGGTCTAGTAGAGTAAGGAGGGGAGGAAAATCGTAACAAGTATGTCAGAGGTGTATATAAAACATCATTCTCTAAAGGAAAAAACTCTTCTTCTCTCAATAAGTTGGGATCCCTCTTTTTCCCCATGAAATAAATAAGCGCCTATGCACAGTTCTATGAAAAATGAAAAAAATGAAAAAATAAAATAAAGGGCGAAAGAAGAGAAAGTCTTCCTGCATAGAGAGGCGAATCGATCAACTCTGACGGGGTATTGTCCAAGCTCGCTGGTAGTGGAGCAATGTTTTTGTTCGTGAAGTGACTCTATCAGGGTATTGTCCAAGCCTACTGGAAGCGGAGCAACACCAAATATGAAAAATAAGACCCTGACCATTTATTTTACTTGTGGATTTATATACTCCTCATCCCCAATAAAAAAAACTCAGTTTGACTTGGCCTGGTTAGCGTGCCACTGATAAAGGGAATGGAGGGGACTACATCTTTAACTCAAACTAAGTGAAGAAGTTGTAGTAATCAATGAATTGAGCATAACTTCCAGAAGGGTTAGACTAGTTTTGCATGAGACGAGAGACATTCAACGAGATGGAGTTCTACTAGTGTGTCACCAGTGTTGTAGCGGCTACAACCACCTTCCATAATTTTCCCTAACCTTAGATTTTGGAGCCTAGAATTCTACTCACAGGAGTTTATCTTACACTGCTATCAAGTATTCATGTTGTGATTGAGACTTATCCTTCCTGTTTGTTCTCGTGTTCACTTATTTTCACACTTAGCTAATATTTCTAAGTCACAATCTAACCTCCTGACTTGGTTGCACCACAGTTCTGGGCTTGCCTCCTTAAACAACACAATCCTTGAGGGTAAGCAACCTTGATAATTTGAATTTCGCACTTCAGACTGACAATCAGTCTTGAGCTCAGAAACCGCACAGTCATGGAAGACAGCCCAACACCAAGCCCAGAAACTACGCATTCCCTCACTGAGCTCAGAAACTGCATAATGCTCTAAGTCAGAAAGTTGCCCAGTTCCCAAGAACTGTGCAATATTTCCTGGCAAGGTGCATGGAAAGTTTTGCTGGAAAATTAAAAAAAGCTAAAAAGCTAAAAATCTAAAAAAAATCCCTAAAAAATAGGGATCTATTTTTAGTAACCCAAAGGAGGTGCACTTGCTATTTTTAGAAACTTTTGCCATGTGTCACTTTTTCCTTGATTTTAGGCATGCACGTCATAAACCCTAAGTTGTTAAAATCTATTTACTCAGCGCCCCTATAGATAATTTTAAAACTCGATCTTGGAGCTCTACCATTCCCAAAGAGATCTGGAACCTTCAGTGCGGTTGTCATCGCTTTACCAAGCGAGTTTTTCTTTTATCACCTTTTGCTGCTTTTTGTCATTTTCCTTGTGTGAGTGTTGTTTTTCTTCTTTATCATCATGCATGGTGGCGTTTTAACATGTTTTAGCCTGTAGAAGTGTTGCTTCAAGTTATTGTTTTCCTTTCACAAGTGTCGCATCATTTTATTTGTTTTTGCACTCACGGTTGTCGTTGTGGCGACTCTCCTCACCGATTTGTTTTTCTTCCCATTTATTTATTTTCTGCAGTTGATATACATTAATTTCATCACATTTAGTTAGATATGCAATAAATCTCTCACCATCACCTAGATATGATCATTTTTCACACCTCCATTGGGAATATCTGCACTTTCCTTGCATGATTTTAACTTTTCCAAACTGGGCATTGTGTAATCCTAAGGATCAAGCTGAGAGATTGGCATCTAGAACTACACTGTGCTAAGTATAGGCTATCCCAACTATGCATTGTGCCATTATAGGGCTCAAAATACTTCCCTGGTCACTGAGACTGTGCAATGTATAGTCTCTCCCAGTCCAGTTCCCAGGCTGAACTGCACATTGCGTAGTCTCAAGCCATAAGATTCATCCTTGGATGCTAGGAATGTGCAATGTGTAGTTCCCACAGGTAGAAATTCCCTCTTGCTGGTGAAAATTGCACAATTATTCTCTCCAATTTGTCGGTTTTTTGCTTGAACATGCCTTGAAATTAGATTTGAAAAGGACTGATGTTTTCTTGCCATGAGTGTCTTTTCTTCCCCATAGGTACCACAATTGTTGAGCACCTCTCCCTAAAAGTCACTATTACCATAGCACCAAAGAGAGATTATTCAAAAGAGACCACTGAAAGAAGTAACGGGGAAGCAGTTGAGCAAGCACCAATATATGTAGACACTCAGTTTTTTATATAAAAGGAGTCAACACTTACATGGAAGTTGGTTAAATATGCTCTTTCAAAGGACTTTGAGGCATATCTTGAAGATCGACATGTATATTTGAGTATACATCGGTCAGGATTATACAAGGTTGCATGCATATATCTTGCCTTCACATGTGAAAATGTCATCAACTGGATTGTTTCACACATTAATGAGGAAACTATGACATTGAGCAGTGCCATCAGACAAAATCTTGTTACCTTTTTGGCAATGAATTATCAACGTATGTATCATCTTCCCGAGCCAATAAATCTCATGGAATCATTCTTCTATGCGACCAACAACTATGTGAGCACAAATGATATTGTTAGAGGTTGGGTGAAGGAGCCATTGAAGTTTCGAAAGACACCGACACATTCATACGAGAAAAAGTCACTCATGAAGGCCTGCCATCTCTTTGTAATATTAGCTTGCATAATACACGGTCAATAGAGCACAGAGACCTTCCCTGAAGGGTGGGAAATATTACTGAACTAGGTGGTGAACAAGGGGAAGCCATTTAACTGGTCAAGTTTGTCGTCTCATTAGTTGAGAGCCCATGTAGAACAAGCCCGAGATTCTCCCAAGGGCGAGCAAGCAAGGTTTTACATGCCTGCATACTTACTGGATGCACAAATAAGTTTCCTGGCATGAACTAGACATGGAATCCATGAGAAAATTTTGTGTATATCTATTGTAAGCTACTTTCGTATTGCAACCATAGAGGAGTTCTGGGATAACTAACTTATCACTTCATCATTCCACTATACAAGCTTATCTTTGAGCATGACCCACCTTGCATGTTATGAGTTGCAATGGAGGAAATATCATAGATCACATATTGGTTTGCATTACCGGATGGCACACTTATTAGAGTGTTTGGCAGACATAAACTGCTATATATTTTTCCAAAGTATGCCACTTACAAGCTCGTCATGTAAGAAGTGTCATATAATCTTGCCACAGTATTGTCAGCAACATTGCTGAGGAAGAAGAAAGTACCATGTCCCACTCTTCCTTTTCATATTGGATTATATGAGATTAATAATCTCAAAGTTATAAATACCGAAGTAAAAGCCATAATAAATTTTGAGTTCGTTACAAAATACTTCAATCCATATGATCCGAGGGGAATTTGCAAGGACCACTGTGCGGGAATCTACTACAATTGGGTCAGCGGGGTGTTTCATTGGCTGGAGGAGGATCCATGGAATACTTTCTACAATGCCTCTAGACCCCGCGAGCTGATCAATATAATTGGGACTTCACAGACTACTCCGTAGATGACAACAACTCCATAAGAAACAACAAGAGAAGGAAGCAACCCGGTACAAGTCAATGGAAAGAGAAAGGTTGCAGATAGAACAAAGGAAGAACAAAGTTGGAATATGAAAGGAGATCTACTTCTCATGAAAACAACTTTGGAAATAAAAGAAAAGAGGAGGAAGAGGCACACAAAGCAGAGTAGAGAAAGAGAGAAAAGCAAAGTTTGCAGGAAGCATAATTGAGAGCACAAAAAGTAGAACAAGAACTGAAGAAGAAGAAGAAGCATAAGCATGAAGAAGAAGTAAGGAAAGGTTCCATAGCAGAAGAAATGGCATCCATAAAGGTTGAATATCAAGAATAGGACCAACCAACAACAGAGAGAGAGAGAAAACATATGTAGGATCAGGAGCTTTCTCAACAGATTGAAGAATTGGTTGAAGTTGTGGATATGGATTTGGAGCTGGGGCCACAAGATCAAGATGTGGACCTGATTCCTAACGCACCACAGGTCACATTTTAGACTCCACCACCTCTAGCAACAGAGTTAGCCCTGAGTGAAGAAGGGGACATAGTCCCTCTTGATGATGATTCAGTATACAATCTGTCATATGATAGAACTCAAGAAAAGGATTGTACAATCGTGGAGAAAGAATTTTCTGGATGATCAAGCATCAACTGCATTCGTAAGAGAGAGGGTGATGGTGTCAAACACCAATAGGAATCCAAATTCTATTGCCAAAGATAGCTTGGCCTTCGCAGGTGCGGCGAGATATAACATTCAGTATTTGATAGGCTAGAATAAGTAATTGGTACATAATTTACAAGCTGTTCGGAAAGAGATAGAACAACTTCGCGCAACAACACAAAATGAAGTTTCCGCATAGGTCTACTTAGAGGAGATGAGAGCATAAATAATTGTTGAAGTATCCACACTTTGAGATACTATTTGAGACCTTTATGAGGATCTCATGACTGTACATAAGGCAGTTGTCCTCTTACATAGATTGCAACAAAAAAGAAAATAATTTGTCAATATCCTTAGGAATGTGAAAGCTTCCATCACTATCGTGTATGAGTGGAAAATTTGATACAAGGGGCACCGCTTACCCTAGTAAAGAAAATGAATTTGTATGAACAAATGGAGAAATCAATAGTTTAAATGTTGATCCAGAAAAACAAGTATCTCACCTCTTTCATTGGAACTATTTATGCCTCATTTGTATGGATATACAACAATTTGGATTTCATGGTGAGAACCCACAAGATCCCATCAGTCGGATCACTCACCGAAGCTAAACACCAATGTTAATCCAGGTAGGATATCGATGAGTACTTGGAGTACTTGAAACATATTGCCACCCAAGAGGACTTAGAGATGAATAGATATAACATTCAAAACTACATCAATGGTCTAGTCCAGATCAAAAAAATGATGCGCCTGGTTGAGAAAGAAGTTGAGTCTGGTTCCAAATCATTGTACCCATATTCTATGGAGGCTAGAGTCTACTTCCCGCCAGACACCATCACACAGTACCAATCTTGGCAACAATATGTTACCCAACAACATCAAGTATAAGTTGTTGAGCTAGATTTCATCCAAACTCAAGCATCATAGTATTTTGTCTTGTTAGGTTGTCGTCTCTACCCTATTTTGTCTCATATGGGTATGAATGGAAAATGTAATTTTATTTGTAAATATTTGTAAAAGTGAAATTCCAAGTGTCCATATTGGAATGTGAAGAGTCATATTGTGATGTAATGAGTCATTTTGTAAAGAATTTGAAGAGTCACAAGGGAAGTCCAAGAGTCACTGTTGGGACTTAGAAATGTCGTATTTCCATCCACCTTTCCCTTCACTATTCCTTACATCTCATCATCCCATTAACCTTTCATTATATCATTTCCATAAATACATTTGGGTTTCACCTTCTTATTTTCCACTTTATTCATTTTTGTATTATAAGTGAATTTATGATTAAATATTAGAAAATATACATGTTTTAATATATATCTCAAGAATGTGTGAGCTTTGTAATGTGTAGGAGAAATGTGAAGGATTAATTCTAAACTTCTGAAATATCTCCTCCACCATATTAAGGAGATAATTATTGAAGCCTATTCCTAAGGAGAAGATCATGGAGGATTTGGTTGGCATGTCTTATTCAAGATATGTGAGAGATGTGTGGAGGATTCAAAGGGATCATGTCTTGTAATAATGGGAAAGTAGTTGAGAGTGGTTGAATGATATGGTTAGCTTCTTCATGTATATAAGAGAGTGCTCTCTCTTCATTTTGATTAGCTCAGGAGAATTCAGAATTCATTAGTTCATTATATTAGTTTTGGATTTTTCAGGGATAGTCTTGTAATTAGGAGAAGGGGGATTCTTAACTGTGACTCATATTATTTTATTGTATGCTTTCATGATTTGTCATTTGATTCTTGTAATGTAATTTGAAATGGCGTTATTGTTGTGAGCTCACATATGTTGTTTGTCATTAAGCTCTTCACATGTTGTATTTCTTTTCCTTTATGCAATTTCCTGCCTTCCTAGATTAATTTGATTTCAGTAATTTAGATTAGATTAGTTCCACTTCGGTTCTGCATATATAGTGCATGTGCTTCGTAAGTCTACAAACCTCGGATTGACAAATTAAATGGTTGGGCAAGTACTACAACGGAATTAAACGACAATAGTTTCACCCAACATTTTGGCGCCGTTGCCGGGGAAGCACGATGGATTGAAGGTCTGTTTGATTTTTCATGCAAGTGTGTTTTAACATGTTCCTAACTCTGAGGTGACAGGGTTGTAAGACGTGGGGAACAGCCTACGCATCGTTTGACATACTGTAATGGGCTCGGCCTCATATGGGTCAGGACATGTAGGTGTGACGGATATCAGGAAACAGGTGCTGAAGATTCCTGCTTTGAGGAATAGGGTCCTGCTCTCCGTTGATTAATATTCTTTTTCTGCAGTGTGACTGATATAAGGAAACAGGTGCTGAAGATTCCTGCTTGGAGGAATAGGGTCCTGTTCTCTGTTATGGTTGATTGATCTTCTTTCCTGCAAGTGTGTTTGATTTCCGCAACTGTGAAGAGTGTTTCTTTATTTGTTTCAACATGAGTGCTTTTATTTATGAAAGTAGTTTATTTTCATTTAAGATTTTTAGATTTAAGTTTTGGGTGCAGTAGGAATCCCTTTTTCAACATGGTTTAACAATGAGTTTCAACTTGGAACTACTCACTCAGATCCTAGCAGAAGTCGGGATCTCCTCTTCCTTGGAAGAAGAGATCTTGACAAGAATTAAAAGTTCAACTACTCCCCAAGAAACAAACAAAGATTTAACATCTGAAGAATCCTGCATATCTGATGGCGAACAATCATTCGAACAGGAGATCGAGGAAGAAGAAGAGGAGCTACAACATGATCTAAGTAAGAGAAATTTTGCCTATCAAAGCTTTATCGAACAATGGTTCCAGGTAAGTACTCGATTAGAGTCATCTTTTTGTTTCTTAGTTGATTTGCAGTTTCAGCAACCAAACTCATTCACGCTGGAATATTTTCATTTTTCAGTTGAACAATGGCTATTGAATATATTGTTGTTACTGCTACGTGAATGGCTTCATTGGAAATTTAATTACACGTAACTAATTTTTAAAATTCTAATTAGTATAGAGTAGGCAGGCTTTGCTTTCATTCTCAATTTTGCTTTTTCCTAGAATAAGTATGCTCTCCTCCGCGCTTAGTGCGATCACAAGGATCAAAAAATAAGGATGATCTAGATTAATTCCAGGAATCCAAAAAATAAAATAAATAAATAAATAAATAAATAAATAAATAAATAAATAAATAAAAATAAATAAATAAATAAATTCATGTTTTGCAATATGCCTAATCAATTTTATCATTAGTTTGCAATTCATTTTTTTTCTTTTCTCCATTTGCTAATTTTTTTTTTTTTAATAAATCATGAATTGAGGATGAATAAAAACAAACTGAGTTTTTGCTGAAACTGTGTCTGGCGGTTGCTGAAACTGTGTCTAGCGCTTTTATAACAGTCGCTGAAACTGTGTCTAGCTTGCAATTGATTACGTTTTCTGGGCACACTAAAACTTACAGCAAACCTGCAAAAACAATTGAATCAGAAATTTTCCAGGTTCATCGTTCCACTTCAATAAAATAACTGTCAGTTTCGTTGGATTTGCAAGCCGTAGCGATGCCAAACCTCCACCCACTGTTCATAAACCTGCAATTAGCAACAACAAACCAAAACAATAAGCAACGAGCAAATGAAACCTCAATAAAGTAAAAGATAACTCTTATTTCTTTGTTTGCATAGCTGAATTTTCTCCTGTGATTAATTCTCACGTTTAATTTGGGGTTTCATAACAAAATCTAGAATATCATGCGGATGTTGATTAAGAAATATTGGCCAAATCCACGGGTTGTTACACTATCTTTGGCATCTCAAGTTAATAGGAACGAAATTTCATGAGTAGCATTATGAGACAACTATTTTTATGGATTGGTTTTCCTAAATCTTCTATCCGTCGGCGTACTTTATTGAGATTAAATGATTATGCTGTTGCTTATTAGACGGATCCCTTCCTTACCGCTTCGAATTTTTCTTCATCGTTTATTTTGTGGAAGCATTTTTTTTTTAAATTTCAGTCGAAAGAGGTATGAAGGTTTAATTCTCCTCGAAAGCATCCGCCATGGCTTGTGTTGCAAATTGTCTGTTCAGGGCCTCATTACATAATGGGCGGTTTGACATTGATGATAATTCTGGTTCTTTTGCAACTAACATAGAAATTGTGATTCACTTTCCAACAATGGTAGCTATTCTGGTGAATCAGAAGATCAAAAATCTTCTGTGCTGGTGTTGATCCCCCATCTGCACGTGATACACCCTTTCTGGCATCCATTTCTGGAACAAGTCAGATTCCTGTGCGCCCTTCCCTTGGAGCTAATGTATATAAAATTGGTTCCCTACCTTCACAATTGGTTGTTCACTTACGGACTTCACCTCAAGACTCTAGAATATTTGATTCCAAGGAAACAATCTGTGTGATCTACTGCCATCGTGAAACTCGACAGGCAGAAGAAATATGTTCTGCCATTCAGCAAGCTATGATCACTTATGGCCCCGATTTTTCATCAATTCAGTTGCAGGGACTCGAGAAGAAAATGGTAAGAAAACCATATGCTAGTGTGGGAGCTGGGGCAGGGGCTGGAGCAGCACTTGGAATGCTGATTGGATTTACAGCTCCGATTATCATGCCTGTCATGGAAACCTTTGCTGCTCTTTTAGGTACTACTCTAGTTCTTCGACCTTATGATAAATATCGAGCTGAAGGCCAGGTTCTGCTACAACTTGCTGAGTGTGGTGCCTCATTTGGTCAAATAGATATTTCAAAATCCGTGCATATGAAGACCATTTTAACCTACCAAAGGGAAGAATCGCTATAATTACCAATCATCGAGTCATGCTGATACAACATCCAACACATGAATGAACGAGTTGGTAGAGACAATATTTACTGCACCATTTTATCTACAAAATCTACTCGATTCTGAGCAGTTTCCAAACTATCAAATTACCGACGACGTTGGTCTTCTTAATAGTCGTATGTAGGAAAGTGACTGATGTCGAGAAACTAAAACCAAAAACTGTTGAAGCTTCTCCCATGAACGAATCCGTTTTCGATATATCTGGAGGTGATTGAGGATTTGTCGATGAGGTGCTCGCTGAGAAACTCCGAAGCCAGTGAAGAATGGGAGGAGGTCGAGACCTATGACATGGTTAGCGTAGCATCAGAATCTATGAAGAATTTGGATGTTAATAAATCAAGTTTAGAAGATCTCAGCCCTTACTCGAGAGTACTAAGGAGAAACTGTCTCAGTTTTTTCATGTTTCGAAAAGTAACATTCTTATTTATGATGTATCAAACATTTGGCATGTCCCTTTATTGCTAAGGGATCAAAAGGCACACGAGGCAATAATGAAACAGTTGAATATATTAAGCTTTTCTAAAACCCCGGATTTAGAGGAGTGGACTGTGAGAGAAGTATGCTATGATAACCTTACAACTCCTATAAAAATTTCCATGGTTGGAAAATATACTGGGTTGTCAGATTCTTACCTTTCTGTATTGAAGGCTCTTTTACATGCTTGTGTTGCATGTTCATTGAAATTGTCCGTAGAATGGGTTGCAGCTTCCGATCTTGAAGATGAAGCTGCAAAAGAGAGACTAGACATTTATGCTTCTACATGGAAGGTTCTGAAGGGTGCAGCTGGTGTTCTAGTCCCTGGGGGATTTGGTGATCGAGGTGTGCAAGGAAAAATACTGGCAGCAAAATATGCACGTGAAAATCGAATACCCTATCTTGGAATTTGCTTAGGGATGCAGATTGTTGTCATTAAGTTTGCACGTTCTGTTCTTGGTTTGGAGGATGCCAACAGTGCAGAATTTGATCCTCAACGTCCTTGTATCATTTTCATGCCGGAGGGGTCAAAGACCTATATGGGGAATACAATGCAGCTTGGTTCAAGGACAACATTATTTCGAACTGCTGATTGCATTACTGTTAAGCTATATGGAAATGTTTCTTCTGTGGACGAGAGACACCGGCATAGATATGAGGTCAATCCTATCATGGTAGAAGACCTAGAAAAGGTCGATCTTATGTTTGTGGGGAGGAATGAAAGTGGTAATTGGATGGAGATAATAGAGTTAGTTGGCCATCCTTTCTATGTTGGAGTTAAATTTCACCCAGAATTCAAATCACGACCAGGCAAACCATCTGCAGTTTTCTTAGGTCTCATATTAGCTGCATCAGGCCAGTTAGATTCATACCTAAATAATGTTGGAATACAGAATGCAACAGCCCCGAGTCCCACATAAAAGTATAAAGAGCTTGGACAAAGTAATACTAGCAATAATTTGGACAGTATGAAAGGTCCTATGACTGGCACTCAAAGGAGAAATACATCCCTAAAGTGACTCGTGAGTGGCATTGTCCTTGCTTAAATAAGAAGATGTTAATCCGGATAGCATTATGGTTGATGAAGAATGCAGTTATCGATCAGCCGCGCTAGAGAAGGTTTTGAAGATTTTGTGTCAAATATGGCGCCGTGGTTGTTAATGTTATAGTGTTGCCAGGCTACTTCAAGGCTGTAAACTGTTTGAATCTAATTCTGCATTGTTAGCATTGAGAAATAAATTACTATCAACAAACGCAGAAAGTATCATTTGTTTGAAATAATATCAGTTGAATCCAACGCTGAGAAGAAAGTGCCAGTTCTTATTTCATGGCCATATTCGACCTCTGCCCCGTCTGTTTCATATCCTGTCATAAATAATGGTCAGGATGGGAATTCTTCCAAGACAGTGCCTGCTGAAATTAGGCACCGAACTGGGGTATCTGATATTAAAGCAGTCCAGGTGACTGCAAGAGAACTTGTGGTTGTAATGCAACATCCTTCGTCATCTTACACAACACAGCTCCTTGTTGCTAGTGCACAGATCATTTGAAAGAGGTTCCTATGGGTAAGGTTCCAGTGGGAATTTCAGCTAAAAATATTGCAGATATTCAGGGCCATTTTCAGCCATACCTATCTAGTCATGTGGATTCTGTTATTGTGGATTGGAGTTCACGACAAATGGGATTTGACTCTTTAGATACTTCAATGCCATCGTTTCCAATTGCTTGAATGAATTTAACGTTTCATCTAAGAAAATGAATCAGCAAGAAACTGAAGATTTGCTAGACAATATTGCTACACTCTGCAAAGCATGCCAAGAAATGGAGATCTGACTTTAATTTTGTCTGTTTTTCTTTTTACCTTTAATTTCATGAAAATTGCAAATAAATTCCTGAAAACAATACAAATGCATGTTTTTATGCTTAAAACTAATTTGTTTTCTTGAAATCACTTTGACAGCCATTAATGATGAAATCAGCGCGGGCGATAGGTTAACACACACTTTCTTTCTTTTGCTCGCATTTGTACTTATTCTCGCATCTTACGTTTTACAATGCTCTCACGAAGTGTTTATACAGGATTTGTACTAAGTTTTTTTTTCAGGTTTCGGAAAGGATCGCATTTTGCTGCTGAAGTGATTTTCAAAGATCACAAAACTTTTGAGAAACATGCTTTCATAAACAGCTTGAAGGAGCTGTAACTCATCATAAACATCATGATGTTTGGGCCTTTTGATGGTTGCTGTTACACAATGACCATGCTGATACACCAACATTTCCACTTTTTCCGTTATCCATGTTGTATCACTGCAACACTTCTCCTTCAAAGCCGATTGACCATCCTTGTGTTGAAGCCCATTTTCCATTACCTTATATTTCACGACTTCATGCACAGTTATTTTTCTGAAACGCATACATTCCTTTATCTTTTTCAGCTCATTTTCCTTCTAGTTTTCCTTCTGAATAAAACTGATCCCCTTTCCATAATTACATTGCCTTGCTTTCCTCGCTATGTTGATCCACACTGCTTGTCCGTGAGTTCTTTCCATTTATAGTCATACCAAATCTCTTTGTACAAACTCGCGTTGACTGATGTGGGATTCCTTAAGGCCCACCTTTCAACAAGTCTTGCCCCATCGACCTCAGCACCTTATCTGGGAAATAGACTAGAGTTCCTTTTGGGTACCTTGAGACTTGCATGCCTTAATGGAAAGTTCTCTCGCTGACAATCATGGGAATACATCAATGTCCCTTGATCTTCAGATCTTGCAAATGGCTCGACGTCAAACCCTCTATTCGCATTTCGCAAGATGTACTCGGGTACCTTGGCACTCATTGACATCAATGGTGAGTTTGCCTCGCATTGGTTAACGACATTCATCAATGGCCGGTAATCCAATGATTTCTCTTCATGCTCGACATCAACACATTCTTTCGCATGATTAGAATTGTACCATCAGTTTTGTAGCAGACGAAGACTATGCACTTTTTCACGACTCCCTCAGCAGTTACCGCAACATGAATTCTGATTGATGAGAGTACCACAGTTCCATTTTCAGCCTTTATCTTTTCCATGATTCAGCATCAACAGTTCAGATTCCTTCATTTCCCAGGATCCAGTTACAACAACATCAGCATTCACAGTTACATTTGCATGATCTTGCTGCAGTAAAACCTTCCATGTTCTAGCAGTTACAACAGTTGCAGCCACAGTCACATATTCTCTGATCTAGCAGTTACAACAGTTGCAGCTACGACACCAGTCACGTTTTCATGATTCAGCAATAGCAACAGCTACATTCCTATTGCATAGTTCATCATTCTTGGGTAAGTGGAAGTATGTTGTTTTCTAATCTTTAATCATGCAATTCCTTATATGCTGACTTGAATATTTTGGAAAATTCCCTCATCATGCTCCATTTCCTTTCATGACCCATGCCAAGTTGCATGAGGACATGCAACCAATTCAGTTGGGGGGGGGGGGGGGGGGGGACTATATTCACTACATATTCACTACCATGATTCCATTTCTCCACCACTATCACTCCATTTTTTTCTTATTTACCATTCACCAACATTTCTTTTCCAACGATACTTTGTTGCACTTTGCTTCATATGCATTAATATACATATTGGCATGCTTCATGAATATTACAAAAGGGCTTTCTTATGCACATTGATAGCTTATGATTTCCAGTGAGTGTTTACATTATTATTGTAGAAAAGAGAACAGAAAATGAAATGAATGTTGTTGACACAAGAACCAACATTCTTTGTATTCATGGTTGTCACACAAGAACCAACCATAAGAAAAGAGAACAGAAAACGAAATGAATGTTGTTAACACAAGAACCAACATTCTTTGTATTCATGGTTGTCACACAAGAACCAACCATAAGAAAATGTAAGTTGTTACTCATGTCTTTCACATATCCTGGAAACATTCATCATCGTAGCAAAGTCCAAAGTTCGAGGATGCCAAATGTTCAAAAAGTCTATGCATGGTGTGGACATACATGAAGTTTAGTTGGAGAGGATATTTGGGACTTTCAAAATGTTGTATTTCATCACCTTTCATGCTATTCCTATCATCTGTCCAGCTAACCTTTTCATTATATCATTTCCATAATGCATTTGGGTTTCACCTTCATATTTTCCACTTTATAAATTTTTATTATAAGTGAATTTGCCTTAGTTAAATATTAGAAAATATACATGTTTTTATATATATATCAAGAATGTGTGAGCTTTGTAATGTGTAGGAGAAATGTGAAGGATTAATTCTAAGAGACTTCTGTAATATCTCCTCCACCATATTAAGGAGATAATTATTCAAGCATATTCCTAAGGAGAAGATCATGGAGGATTTGGTTGGCATATCTTATTCAAAGATATGTGAGAGATGTGTGGAGGATTCAAAGGGATCATGTCTTGTAATAATGGGAAAGTAGTTGAGAGTGGTTGAACGAGATGGTTATCTTCTTCATGTATATAAGAGAGTGCTCTCTCTTCTACATTTTGATTAGCTCAGATTTAGATATTAGGTGATTCATTACATAACAGATTTGGGATTTTGGAGACAGTCTGTCGATGGAAGGATTCTGATGGCTCATATTCTTTTATTAGTATGCTTTCATGATTTGTCATTTGATTCTTGTAATGTAATTTGAAATGGCGTTATTGTTGTGAGCTCACATATGTTGTTTGTCATTAAGCTCTTCACATGTTGTATTTCTTTTCCTTTATGCAATTTCCTGCCTTCCTAGATTAATTTGATTTCAGTAATTTAGATTAGATTAGTTCCACTTCGGTTCTGCATATATAGTGCATGTGCTTCGTAAGTCTACGAACCTCGGATTGACAAATTAAATGGTTGGGCAAGTACTACAACGGAATTAAACGACAATAGTTTCACCCAACAGTATGGTCCGTTGGCCCAATTAATCCTTCATCAGCAACCTTTGGACATCATCTTGATGATGAGCCTTTGGCTAGAGATAATGAGACTCGTAAGAAATAGGATAAAATCAAATTTCCTTGCAGGTTGTGTGAAGGGAACCATCCCATTCACCTCTGTCCTTTTATGGATGAAGCTTCTAACGTATTGGATACCCTTTCGGCTTCTGATTCTTGTCTTCATGTTGGTTACCAGAAGTTTTCTTCGAGTCCTTCGATAGTTGATCAACCCATTGATCAGGATTCATCTCCGGTCAATTCCGCTCTCTCTGAAAGTCAGTCTCCTGAGTCCATTCCCAACCAATCATTGGTTGAGAAAAAGGTCGACCTGGTTCCATCTACAGTTCATCAGGTCTTTTCCATTGAGAGTGAGTCTCATCCCAGTCAGGTTCTTTTTTTTTCCTCTGTTTCCCCGAGATCAGAGGGCGATCCTCCCTTTTCCATGATCTAGGAGGGTGATCCTTCGACTCCCGTCGCCACAGTTCCAGAAAGTGATTCTCCTTTGCTCGTTCCTGGAGTTCAGGGGGATGGTCTTTCCACTCCCATAATGCAAGGGGATAATCCTCTTATTCCTATGGCACCCCATCCATGTAGTTTTGTCACTTCCTTTTATTGGAGTCGATTCATGGGATATCGTCTTCCTTCTTACGTGCCCTTTGATATCACTGTACAGGCTTGCAATATGGTTGTACTGGGAACGATTATAGATGAAGGTGCCTCGGTTAGTATTCTATCCTCGACTACATGGAAATATTTGGGTTTTCCTCAACTTGTGCATGTTACTCAAAATCTGTTGGCTTTTAACAAAGGAACAAGTCAGCCATTAGGGATCCTTCCGAAGTTTCCCATTACTTTGGGAGGGAAAAATGTCTATATAGACATGATGGTTGTCCAAGGTCCCTTGGATTTTAATTTACTCCTGGGGTGCAACTATGCTTATGCCATGGGCGTGCTTGTCTCTTCCCTCTTTCATGTGATATGTTTTCCACATGAAGTTCAGATCATGACCATTGATCAACTTTCATTCTTTGGTCCTGATGTGACATTTGGTTTACAGTTGTCCCTTCCTGGTCCTTACTTGTCAGTGATATCTTCCACACCACGGGTCAATTATGTGGCCACCTATTCCATGTCCATGTCCACTGATAATTCAGTCAGTGAGGTAGTACACCATGTACTGGGGGCATTGGATCTTAATTTCCATAGTTTTGTTCTCCCGTCGAATGAGAAACTCTTGGAAGCCATGACTTCTTATTTTTCCTAATCAAGTCTTTCGAAGCATAGTTCATTTTCTTGTGTCAAGCTCCTTAAAAAATGAAACAAGTTTCTTTCGGAGCATAGTTTGTTTTCTTGTGTCAAGCTCCTTAAAAAATGAAACAAGGTCATCGGAGTAGAGTTTGTTTTCTTGTGTAAAGCTCCTTAAAAAATGAAACAAGCTTCTTTAGAAGCATATTTCCTTTTATTTTGTCAAGCTCCTTAAAAAATGAAATAATCTCGTCGAAGCATAGTCCATTTTCTTGTGTCAAGCTTCTTAAAAAATGAAAAAAGCTCTTCGGAGCATAATTCCTTTTCTTGTGTCAAGCTCCTTAAAAAATGAAACAAGCTCTTCAGAGCAGAGTTATTTTCTTATGTAAAGCTCCTTAAAAAATGAATTAGGTCATTAGGATATTTTTTTTACTGCGTCAACCTCGTTAAAAATTGAACCAGGTTCCCTTTTCAATTTGAGTCATTAATCAGATCTCGCAAAATCGCAGTCGAGTCTTTCACTTGATCTCATAATTGAACCTTCATTTCATCCACCTATCAGTAACAAGAAGTCTACTCCGGTGAATGCACTGAAGCTTGGGGGGCATGTACCTCAAATTAACTCACCATGCTAGGGGCATGCCAACTTTTTCAAGCATAGTTTATCTTTATTTCAAGCTTGTGTAAAAATGAAACCAACTTCAAGCAGAATTTCCTGATTTCAAGCTTGTGTAAAAATGAAACCATTCTTATTTTACCTCTCGTGATTGCCATTTTTTCAGCCTGTTTTGTTAGATCAACCTTGGTTTCCTCATTCCATCTTCATCGTCTACTTGGCCGATCATACACCTTCACTTGATTTTTTTACCCATTCCTGGGGAATGCCTGCAATGAGTGGTCTTGTTAGCCAGCCTCTTGACCTTTACTTGTATTGAGAAGTTCCACCATCACTGGAACCAGTTGCTACCCTTAATACCACTCATTCCTCCAGGAGGAGTCAACTTTCAGCTCTTTTCTGACTCTCGAAAATTGAAAATATTGTCGAGACTCTTATCATTTTGAACTCATTAAAGGCTGAGAAACATCATTTACCTAGTATACATTTACCCCTTTTTCGGGCTGGGATAAATTATTTACGAAAAAGGAATACCTTACCCTATCACGACTAGGAGGTTCTCTTAGACATAGTTTTCTACATTTTCGGATCTATGAGACTACCTATGAAAAGGGACCTGGTGGATTTTTATTTCCCGTTTCTTTTCAAACTCTCTAAACATGACTCAGACTCGTTAAAATTTAAATGACATCGGAAATCATCACCATGACGTAATCAAGTTCCTCCTTCCTAGGGCTCGTAAAATGTACTAGAATGGATTTGTCCAAAGGAAAAACTTATATGAAAATCATATGCTATCCCCTTCAAGCTTGTTTCCAAAAATAATTGGGGTACTTTCCAGCAAGGTGGGGGAAAATGGAATCAATTCTCAGTTGTGTTGGCAATATGTCGCTCTTGAACATGACACTCATCTACACTCGTGTTGGGTTGGGGACATCCCATTTCGTCATTATTGCCTCCATGGGTTTGGGTAATCTGTTTTGACCTCTCATCCACTCTTTTCCATGTCATCATGACCTCAGATCCCTTGACGTCAAATACTACCAAATTCTGGAGTCATGTCGTCAATATGTTCAAGATAAGTTTCCTTTTATAGTTTTCAACCTCTGATCCTCTTTTGGTCTTGATTCACTATCATCATGTTCCTCTGTCTCATGTCGATGATGTGGGAAACATTATGGCCCTCCTTCGACCAGATTACTTCCTGTCGACTTCAACTCATTATCCAGGAAGTTGATCTAGAGACTCCCTTCTAGTACCTTGGAGCTTGCATGCCTCAATGGAAAGTTCTTTGCATTCAACAATAGGTTCTCATCATTGGCCTTCGATCGAGTGATTCCATGGGTGTTCAATGCTAGCTTACTGTTCACATTTCGTGGATTGTACTAGTTGTACCTTGATATTCATTTTCATTATTGGTGGTTTCTCTCGTGCCAGTTAACAACTTTTATCATTGGCTGGTAATCAGGTGAATTTCTTGCATGTTCAACTTCATCTCACTTATTCGCATGCTTGAATTTGTACTTGTTTGGGTCGAGATGGAGTGCAAGACCTTGGGTTCTGTCTAGTAAAATCAAGGCTGCGACATGTTTGTTTTATCATGACTATATGCATGACTCTTTTGATTGGATGGATGCGACCAAACCTGAGTCTATTTATTGATCCTTCTTGTTGGATGGTTGCATCCATACCTCTTCGGATCTTGTTTTTATAAGTATTCTATTATGGATGGTTTCACCCATGCCACATATTCATGTATCAGAGATATCAATTGTACTTGTACTTGTAGGTCTTCTAGCAGCAGTGTTTGGTTTGAACATGTTTTCGTAAAGCATTTCACTCCTCCTTCTCTCTCAAACCTCATGTTGTAGGGGGCATCTGTTACACAGTATTTTTCCACTATCCCTACAATCCCCATCTCACACATTGCAAGACCATTTCGGTGACCTCTGTGTGTTTTCATACCTTGAAAAAAGTGTCATTGCATCCCTTGGCATGAGAAGAACATTTCCTCTGTTGACTATTCCTGGAACAGGCTCTCAAAAACATATGATTTTGGGTCTGTGCTGGTAGGCAGTTATGGATTCGCTCCCATAGAGAAATTAACACTTGGCCTTGTGCCCATTGGCACTCTGTCTCAGTGGACTTCCCGCGCCGATATTTTTTTGGAATTTTTTTTAAAAATATGTAATATTCCTAAATTAGCATGCAGCTAATTGGAATATTAATTTTTCTATTGTCATTTATCTAGATGAATAAATGAGTAGGGAGACCCATAAATCTCTTTATTAGGAATAAAATCCCTCTTAATGTGAAAAGGGATCATCTTAATAGCTGGATAAAGCACCCTCATGTGTGAATAGGGGCTAATGCATGTGGACACGGTCAATTTTGACCAAATCAATACCGTTGGTATGGAGGGAGTGGATCATCAATGAGAGACAACACAGTGTGAATGGGAGAAATTCTCCATGATATTAGTAACCCTAATGAGTGGGACCCAAGGTGAGAAGTCTCACATTGTTTATAAGGAGGGAAAGGCAGCCATAGATGGGGAGGCTATTGATTATTGATTTTGTGGTCTGTGTGACTTCTTACACTCTCTAGTTGTTTAGTTGAGATTATTGTGATGTTTAGCACAGGGTGTTCTGGAGCAAGGATACCACCTCATACCTTGAGGTATCCTCTAGGAAGAGTATTGTACTATCATTTCCACACTCTGGCATTCTGGCCAAGCTTCAGTATTTAGATACAACGCAGTTTATGTTCAGATTTGTGTTGTGTTGCAGGGTGTTGTAGTGGAGGGTTGAGAAACCCACTTTCTGAGCTAGTTTTTCAGGAGAGGAAGCATTCTCTCATTGGGAGATTAGAAAGGGAGGTTATTGAGCTTTATTTCACATCTTGGCACCAGGCCAACCTATTCCTATCATCTACAAAACAGATTCCCTCTTTGACTATGTTATTCTAGTGATCATTTGCAGTGGAGGTTTCAATGCTTAATTTGGAGGGTGATATCTTCAGTGTTGGGATCAGCCTTTCACTTGAAGGATCTATTGGAGGAGATATATTCATTTAGATATAATTTTCAGCCATCTCCAATTATTTAGTTGCAGTTTTTATTCATCCCTAGGGATGCATTCCGACATTTTGTACTTTTTGGTATTTTCGGAAACCCTTCCTGGGTGGAAATGTGTTTGGGAGCTTAGATCTTCACTCCCAACATTGTTTGAGCTATATAACAGCATATCCATCTTGTTATATCTTTCTATAGCAATTTATGCCCTAAAGCTATTTTTTCATGGCTCATGGCACTTGTATAGTAGTATTTTATCATGTATTGACATATTTTCTTAGAGGAGGCTTGTTTTATATTGCTTGAGTGACTTGATCCTCAAGATCTTGTGCCTATTATTTGTTGATATGTTTAATAAGACGGCTGTACATTTGTCTCATATCATGGTGTATTGATTTATTCACTTCTATTTCCATTATTGTGTTCAAATATTGTTGCTTCCCCATTTGGGAATGTTACAGTGGTATCAGAGAATAATCTTGGCTCAACCTGTGGACCTCATCCATTATTATATCAAGAGAATAAGAAGAAGGATAAAGAGGTTAGAATGATGGAAAGAATTAGTTTTATCTAATATATTTTCATTTCTAAGAGGGACCTCACCAAGGAGGTCAAGCAAAGAAGAATGGAGAGAAACAGTGAGACCTCATTAGGGTTTCAAGATGAGGAAGGTCCATGTGCTTCCTATCAGCAAAAAGCAGAACCGGTATTGCATAAAGCTCCAAAGAAACATGCTATGCACTTTCCTTTTGAAGAAGAAAACAAGAGGCATGGAGATGGAGGACACTTAGATTATGAGATTCTAAGTGAGTATATTGTATAAAATAAGTCTCAACCTAGAGCTTTCAAGGATAATATAACTCTCCCACAGTTCATTCAACTCAAATAAGAAAGGAGACCTTGCAGCAATAGATTTCTATTGCCTACATTTGATGGTTTATCCACATGTACAGCAAGAGCTTGGGGAATAAATTTGGATGCATTCTTCCTGCTACATCCATTAGTAGAAAGATAATTTGTTGAGATTGCAGCGCTGCACCTTGAGGGTGAAGCAAACATTTGGTGGTTCAGCCATTTGAGTCATGCAAGAGTGACTGCATATGCATATTTTTCTCAAAGGTTGATTAAGAAGTTTGACAAGAATAAATCAGAGGAGAAGAAACTTCCACCACCACTTGTTGTAGGAGCACTTGGATCAGGAGAAAGACGACTTTCACCTTTGAAAATTGGTCTTGATCTCTTGACATTTAGAGTCCCATGCACTATTCTGGAGATGCATGAGGAGGAGGATACTTGTACCAGTGTTGATGCAGCCATAGAGGAGCAGCCATCATCATTAGTCGGGGAAGTCATCACACTGGATGAAGGAACCCTTGTAGCAGTACAAGATGTTCCCAAGAAAAACCAAGGTATGCAAATGTTTCCACTTTCTATTTTTTCAGCACATCATATGGAGGGTTGTGGGGAGATGCCATTGCATGACCTAGGATCAAAACACACTGTTGATTTGGAGTAGTAGACTATCACTATGTAGTTTACCCTTGATAGAATCAAGGAGGAATATACATTCACCCGGGTATGTCATTGTTGAGTTGCACACAACTCTTAGGGCTGGAGTGTAGATTTTTGGAGGATACGATGAGTATTGTCCTAAACAATCCAATGAAGGACTATATGTTCAGCGTTGAGCATGATCATGAGACAATAGATGCAGCATCATGGAGATCAGAAGTGTTGTCATTGAGCAGCGGTGATGAGTTGGGGGCCCAAATAGTATTGGGATATTCTGATGACCAATATGCTTGTGTAGGATTGGATAGGAAGATGGTTTATGAGAGGCATCGTATCTCCCATTATTATGATGGATATTTCTTAATGATCACTTCATAGCTCAATGAGAATATTTTTCCTTCAGCATACTTGGATCCTTATGGATTCAACATGGTCATTGATGAGTGGTCTTCATTTGGAGATCTCTAGGAGATTGCATTTCAACATCCCATGAAATGCAAAGATAGAAATCTGGTTTGGGAGGATGGTATTCTTCATTGGAGGGATGCCAATTTTGAGCATGATGATAGACACTCACTATTTTTTGGATGGGAGATGTTGATGAGCAAGAGGTTGAAAAGCCACTTGCAAATCTATGACATAGGGCAGCAAGAGGTAAGGCTACGTTGGCCACTCTTGAAATAGTTTGGCCATCATGTAGCGTATCCTATCCCAAAGGGTGTGCTAATGGTTGGGAATTGGCATGGCACTTGCATCATATGGCAGAAATGAATTTGGGTGTATTGGGGTGGTGTGATATATTTCATATCAACCATCATGTTGTTTCTCCATAGCTTATATGGAGATGGTGTGGGGAGGCAACAAGAGTTGTTGTTGCTTTGGAAACTCTTGGGAGAGTATGGGCTTATTTTCTCCCATACTTTGCATGATGTTGCAGGAGTAGGTGATGGCACCATCATGGTGCAAAGAGGCTACTCCTTAGCCTTGAAGGATCAAGAGATACTTCCACCTTGGAAGGAATCTCCCATATATAGTAGCATTATGGTAGATGACTTTGACATTTGGTATGTCAAAGAATGGAGCTGTGAGATAACAGAAGCCTTATTACAAAGGCCAACAGCGTTGTCACATGGGAGCTTGGGTTTGTTGATGGAGTGTTCCCAGGATCACTTCACATATGAGGCACTTGATGGACAAGTAGGAGATGAGAGTGATGGAGTAGTGGATGGAGACATATGTTACCATGATATGATCTTCTTGAGTTGGATCTCCAAGCATAAGAAGAATGCTTTGCATGTAGCACATGGTTCATTCCTTTTCATGAAGATATGTCATACCACTATGGAGGGCTCATTCATGGATCTTATTATCAACCTACTCTCACTACATGGTAAGAATTTATTTTTTTTCACTTATTGATTATCTAACGCAGTATTTGCATTCTCTTACCATCTCTATACAGTGCATTTCTCCACAAGAGGGAAAGCCTCTATTTGGGATTCATGGTCATTTTGGGACCATCATCAGTGATGGGATATCCATCTCTTTTATGGTTTAAGGAAAGTATTGTACTATTATTTGTATGCTCAATTGACACATCATGTCATTTACTATTTACTAGTAGATGAGATGACATGCACAACTAGCAAATTATTGGGAGACAGCTTGCCATATTATGTTTTGAAACAGCAGTTAGAAAAATTGTGTTGTGACCACTTGGGAAAATTTTGGTACCTTCAAACACTACATGAAACCTTAAGTATCTTTCTCATTTGGATGCCATATGGTGAGGATGTCCTGTTCATCATATATGGGGTGGTTTGGGCTAGCATGATTCATGACTCTAGGGAGATGATCTTTGAAGATCCAGTTTTCTTCCTGCCTCTTGAAGGTAACATTATTGCAGCCAAAAATTAGCAGTTACTTTACACTTATCATAAGTGGGGAGAGAGACAGCATGCGATAGACAACTTGGTCTATCAAGTTCAACAAAGAAACCCACCTTCTTTGCAGGAGCCTAAGCTGGAGGAGTATTTCTATGAGTTACCATTTTAAAGGGTGACTCATTTTGTATGGATGATAGCTTGGGGATGGAGGCTTCACATGGGGATGATATTTCCCAATATATTTCAGATCTCATGCCTCAAGAAGGCCTCTAAACAGCATATAGCTTCCTCCGTGGGTATTTTACCTTTTCATGATTATAGCTATTTGGGACTATCACCAAAATCTAACTTGCATACTTGGGAGAAGCAACTTGGAGATTTATTGATGAGATAGCATCTTGTTCCTTGGAGGATCTTATCATATGAGGATGCTAAAGGGGGGGGATAGGAGGCTATTCAGTTCTATCCTTACATTTTCTTGAGGACAAGCAACATTTGGGAGGGGAGGACTGTAATAATCCTAAATTAGCATGCAGCTAATTGGAATATTAATTTTTCTATTGTCATTTAGCTAGATGAATAAATGGGTAGGGAGACCCATAAATCTCTTTAGTAGGAATAAAATCCCTCTTAATGTGAAAATAGATCATCTTCATAGTTGGATAAAGCACCCTCATGTGTGAACAGGGGCTAATGCATGTGGACAAGGTCAAGTTTGACCAAATGAACAGCGTTGGTATGGAGGGAGTGGATCATCAATGAGAGACAGTGCAGTGTAAATGGGAGAAAATATTCATGATAGTGGTAACCCTAATGAGTGGGACCAAGGTGATAAGGATCACATTTTTTATAAGGATAGTAAGGCAGCCATAGATGGGGAGGTTATTGATTATTTATTTTGTGGTATGTATGACTTCTTGCACTCTCTAGTTGTTTAGCTAAGATTTTTGTGTTTTTTAGCACAGGGTGTTCCCAAGTAGGGATCCCACCTCTTCCCTTGAGGTAGCCTCTAAGAAGAGTATTGTACTATCATTTCCACACTTCGTCATTCTGGCCAAGCTTCAGTCTTCAGCTACAGCACAGTGTCTATTTAGATTTGTGTTGTGTTGCAGGGTGTTACAGTGGAGGGTTGAGAGACCCACTTTCTGAGCTAGTTTTTTAGGGGAGGAAGAATTATTCTCATTGGGAGATCAGAAAAGGAGGTTCTTGAGCTTTCTTTCACATCTTGGCACTAATCCAACCTATTCCCATCATCTATAGTGTAGATTCCCTCTTTGAATGCGTTATTCTAGTAAGCGTTTGCAGTGGAGGTTTCAGTGCTTGATTTGGAGGGTGTAGAGATCCTCAGTGTTGGGATCAGTATTTCACTTGAAGGATATATTGGAGGATTTATATTCATTTAGATATAATTTTCATCCATCTCCATATATTTATTTAGTTACAACTTCTTTTCAGCCCTAGGGCTGCATTTCGACATTTTGTACTTTTTGGTATTTCTAGAAACCCTTCCTAGGTTATCTTGAAAATGTGTTTGGGAGCTTAGATATTCACTCCCAACTTTGTTTGAGCTATATAATAGCAGATAAATTTTTCTATATCTTGTTGTAGCATTTTATGCCCTAAAATTGTGCTTTCATAGCTCATGGCACTTGTATAGCAGTATTTTCTCATGTATTGACATATTTGCTTAGAGGAGGCTTGTTTTGTATTGCTTGAGTGAATTGATCCTCAAGATATTATGCCTATTATTTGTTGATATGTTTAATAATATGGTTGTACATTTGTCTTATATCATGGTGTATTGATTTATTCATTGTTATTTCCATTATTGTGTTCAAATATTGCTACTTCCCCATTTGGGAATATTACAAAATAGAAATGAAATTTCCATTCCTAACTACTTTGTGAGTGGAGTCATCATCATTTTTTTGACTGAATAACGTCTAATTCCTCTATTTGGCTACTTTTTTCCTACATTTGAGCAACTTCCCAAAGGATAAGGCCTCCCTTCCACTTTATTATGGATCCCAAACCACCTCCTACTCTCTTATAAATACATCCTTCTCACATAGTTGCAGCTAGCTGAACAACCCTTACTATAGCTGTTGTGAGAGTAAAGTAGAGAGGAATCCATTGTCAAGATAGAGTCTAGACCCATTGCTTCACCAAGTCTAATCCCCGATGAATGCTTGAGGCGCATTTTCCTAGACCAATCGAAGGAGGCTGCAACATCAAGGCTCTTTTGATTGTAAACTTCTTCTCTCTACTTATTAATACATGACTGGTTTTTTGGTTCCCGTTTTGCGATTGATATGTTTAATCCTATGCAATATGTTTTATTCTCCTTTACCAATCGAATAGTTATGAATGAAAATATGTTTTCGTATGATGTCATCGCTTTCTGATCCTTTTGCAGGTACACGGATATTACTGATGAAGGACCGCAACGTGTGAAGAGGAAGATCAAGAGATCTCTATCACAAGTTACGACAAGATCATTGGAACAAAGGTAGGTTATCTATCCCAACTGAGTTTCATTCATAAATTAGGAGTCTGAAGGATTAGCATGCTCCCCTGTTTCTAGACCCACTCTTGGGCTAGAGGGATCACCTCTATCTACAAAGGGGATTTGCCTACACAATAGTGCTCTTCATGTATGATGGACTGCCTACCCAATTTTCATCAGTGAAGCCTTGAAGCTTCACTCCCTCTATCCATTTGTACCATAATCCATACTCTGTAGTGCCCCTGAGGGATCTCAACACATGCTTCCCCACCTTCTAAAACAGCTTGGTAGGCTTAACAATAGCTTGACTAAGCTATTTAGTTGTGTAGCATATGTCTGGTTGTTTGTGCACCAAATATATAAGTGAACCTACAAGATGCCTGTAAACAGCAGCATCCACTACCTCACCTGAAGTAGCATCCTCCTTCCTCTAGTTTCCTACAAGTGGAGTCTCCATAGGTTTGTTTCCCTCCATGTGGAAATTCCTCAGAATATCCTTGGCATACTTTCTATTAGGGTCCTATAATAATAGGGTTCATAAAATTTTGAATTGACTTTGATAAGTCTTGTAAATATGTACATACCTTGCTTTCAGCAAGTTGTTTTCCCATTTTTGAAAAATGAAAAATAATAAAAAATCAAAAAGAGGGTAAAAAGTCCTAAAAGAAAAATCAAAAGACTTAGAAAAATATAAACCCCAAAGAGATGAAAATAAGACATGAAATTGAGCAAGTCCAAATGCCACTACTTTTACTTTTACAACAAAGAATAATGATTATGTGTAGAGTGTCAATAAATTCCATAATCCATGATCAGTTAAATAGTTTAATCTTAACTTTTCATGCTTTCAATTTCATGTTTTAGATAGTGAATAAATATTTGTCAAATAGTTTAAACTTGACAAATCAATAGATAGATAAATAATAATGAGGATATCAACAGTTTAATCTGAGCCCTTGGATGAAATAAGGTAGATTTAGATAATTTTATGCTTTGAAAGAAAATATTTTAAGGTTGCAAACCTAAATGCACCTGCAAAATGAAGAAAAAATGTTAGAAATACAAGATTGGGTAGGTAGAAAGCGGTGGAGAAATCATGTAAATAATACATCATCGGGAAAAATCACTAATTTCCCCTCCCCCATGAGCATTCAGTATTCTAAGCTATCAGTCAAACAAGCTCAGAACATTTCTCTGACTTTTGTTGGGACCGGACCCAAGGCTCTATGACTGGTTAGTTAAAAATATTGAGTTCTTATGCTAAATCCTCATTTATCATCATTTACCCTTCATTCATGTATTTAAACCCTTTTTCCTAATTAAAAACACACTCTTGCTTAGTAAAATTGTAACCCTAGAATAATTAACTTCATCCCTTCATAAGCATTCATAAAAACCCATAAAATCACATTTATCCTAAGTATTATTGAAGGAAATATAACGATGAGAAAATGCTTGATTATTATGTTATACTTATAGATAATATGTATTTTGCTTTACATTTCACACTCTTCTCATATAAACTTTTAACATATTTTATTACATCCCTAAGAAATACCTTTTCCTACTTATTAATTTCATTATTTCTAAATACCCCAAAAACCCAATATTATAAACTTCTGACCAAAGTATATTATTCCATGTGCATAAATGAAAATCCCAAATCAAAAGCCCTTTGGTCTAAAAGATTATCGTTATTCAAATATCCCGCCCTATAGTTTTTAAACTATTGAAAAAAGTTGAAAACTATATAAATACAATATATAAAATCACCCGCTTATTTTTTATTTAAAACATTTAACAAATGTTTTAAATAAAAACAATAAACCCAGATATACCATCCTTAAAGAATATCATATGTGTTTTATATTAATTACCCCTTGGCCATATTATAAAGGTATAAAACCCATCATAAGTAGCCACTTATATATAAAGCCCGCACCTTTGTATATCGTGATCAAAACATTTGTTTTAAACCTATCCCCACCGATATATGAAACTATGGTTTAAACATGCTTTAAAACACTTATTTCATAAATTTAAACCCTTACGCTGCACTTAATCCACCCTGGTCCCACCTTTTCTCTCCATGAAACTCTTGAAACAATCCTGACCATTCGCATATACTTCGCAGATCCAACGGTCGACGATTGATATCACGGAAACAATATGCACAAGTGTCCCAAGGAAAAAGCCACGCGAAATGGTCAGTTTTTCACTGACCCCTCCCATCCACGTGGCCCCTTCTGATTCGATTGCGTGGATTTTGATTAAAACCATTTACCACTCGTTACCCATGTGATTACCACCAGTTTTTTCCCATTCAACCTCTGAAACCACTTCCCACCATGATGCGACCTGCATTTTATGTCAAAGGGTTAATACAATCGAAATGTTTACTAAACCTTTGTATATGTGTTTTTCATTCTTTTTCCTATCTGTCTCTTTTAAACCATTATTTTTTCCTTCCCCGACTATTTAAGCCTGCAAAAACCTCTGATACCCTTTTAAAATGCCCAGAACCTCTTAATTCACCAGAGAAGCTTGTAAAAGACTGCTGAGGAGCTATATCGCTACAGTTCAACCACTGAAGCTATCAATTTGACCAGAAGACTGAAGAAAACCCTGTTAAAACCAATACCTGCTTCAAAACAGGTATTCTTCTAAGATTTAAACCTGCAACTCAATTGAAAAAACCTTTTAAAAGAAAAGAATTAGTTCAAAATCAAGAAATGGATTAAATTCAATTGCCCAAAAGTCCCATAAACAGGAAAAACCCTGGAAAAAGTTTCCCAGGAACCCTAGATGTCTGTTGCACACCATTTTCAAAGAAAATTATCATTTCTTCACATATTAATGATCAATTTCAAGCTCTAAAGGCTAGAAATCCTCTTCAGGTGCCCTATATCTTCTGAAAATCCTTTTTTAACAGAGTTTTAGCTCATTTTGCAATCAAAAGACTCTGAAAACCCCTGTTTTCTATTTTAGACTAGTTTTCAGGCTCAGAACTTCATTTGAAAGACCTAATTGAGTATAAAATCCAAAAATACATTCTATTTTTTTCAAATTTCCCAATCAAGCCTCTGTTAAAGTAAAATTTCCTCTGCAAACAATTTAAACTTGTAGAAGCCAAAAAATATGCCTAAAAAACAAAGTGGAAACAAATATGAAGGTTCTAAGACTCCTAAAGCTACTCCTGCCATGACTCCAAATACTGCAATTGTAGTCAACCCATTACAACCCCCAGTTGTTGATATTAAGCAAATTCCCTTAGCTGATATTGACTACAAAATAGTTGATCCTATAGTTGAGTTCAATCTGTTAGATATCCACAACTGGTGTTTTGAAAAATCCCTAGATGATCAAGAAGATGTTCATATTTGGGAATCCAATTTTCCCAAATATGTAGTCCCCCTGACTCACCCTTGTCAAGAAATTATCATACTATGTCACCAGTACTACATTCCTGAACAAAGAGCTATTGTGAATGCAAAAAAAAAAGGTCCTATTTACCATCATTGTAGAGTCAATAAACCAAATGTTGCAGCTTCAACCAGACCCCCAAGCAGTCCCATTGTCTATTGAAGCCCTCACTAAGTTATACATTAACTTATACTTTCCTAAAAGGTTTATGATTTTCCAGACTTTCATGCCTCTGCATGTTGAAATTCCAAAATTAAACCCTCCATATTCAACTGCCAAGTTCCCTAAAGGTTCAATGCATGTAATCTCCATGCTTTCCTTCATACTTGGGTATTTCACAGATAAGCATACTGATGAGTCTATCCTAGTATTTTTGTCTTCCTTTTCTCCAGGACAGCCACCTTCAGTTGTATTTGAATATGTTGGTTTTATAGCTAATAGCATTCACTATCAATTGATAAATTTACAGCTAGAAGGAGTATTTAGATATACCTCCTATCTTTTCCACTTTTTTCTATTTTGCCAATCAGAGAGTTTTCCAATTTCACTTCAGAAGTTGGATATAGAAGGAAAACCTCTATCAGTTATCTTCTAGACATCTATACTCAGGAAAGAAGGCACAGAATTCAGTTATTTAGAGTTTGAAGAGTTGTTTGTACATCCATTGACCACCATCTTGACAAAAACAGAGCAGCCTAGAATCAGTGAGGAAATGAAGAGAATATTGTAGCTATCAAAGCAAAGAAAAGTAGGTGATTAGTATTTATATGAGAAATTCACTGAAATCAGAGTTTTTGGTTCTAACTTGTTGCCCTACAAGTTACCTAAGCATCCATCTATGAGGATATTTTCCTTACAGTACATTAGGAAGATCCTGAATTCAGACTCAATTAATTTTATGGCAACCAAGAAAAAGACCCAATTTAAACTCAAAAATCAAATTGGGCCTTTCATATGTAATCAAAGAGATGCAGAAAAGGAAGCAGCAAATCAACTACTGGAATATAAATTAGAAGAAAGCTTCCCATGGAATTATGATCCACAAGGGATCTTAAGTAAACTAAGGGTAAAATGTAAATTGACACCCTTTATCCATGACTCAAAACCAGAAATAGAGAAGTTTTCTAATCAAATTGAGTGGGTTGAAAATACTTTAACACAGGCAGTAAACCAAAGGAATACGAGTCACCCTTTGGAATTTTCCAAACAACCAGAGACATCCACTAAGAGAATCAGAGAAGAAGGAGCTTATACTGCAGAGACTACAACAGAGACAAAGTTTAAAATCATTTACAATAAGAGGCCAAAATTGGATACAATAGCTAAAGCTAAAGTAATAATAGATGTCGAAGAAATACAGCCCTGAATACCAACACTGCACAGACAGAGACCAATGTAGCCACTGTAATCATCAGTGAGCCAAATCAAAATCAAGAAAAATTGAATAATGAAGATGCATAGATAATGGAAAGGAAAAAAATTATGGAGGCTTCTTCCTCACATTCAGCCACGGAGAAGGATTTGGATATTAAGGAAAAATACAAGAAAATAAAATTGAAGAATGAGGAAATCAAAACTAAAATATATTCTCAGTTTTTGAAGCAAAATCCAGGTAACCAAAACATATTCCTATCAGCATTTGATTATTCAACTGTAATATCCCAGAATGGGAACAGCTACACTATTGCGAATAATTTGATTTATTACCAATGTGGAGCTTCAGCATATCATGAGCTTGGAAATGTAGAGCAACTCAATATATGTAAAATAACATCACACCAGCAAATGAAATAACCTCAGCAACAAGATGGCCTATATTCTCTTTCCCGTGTGTGGAAATGCAGTAATACAGGGCATAAAATAGTTGTCTTCAGAAAATAACACTATACAAGTGAGGAATGGGACTTGAATCCCTTAGAAGACATTATATACAACTCACATGCAGAATTAGAGGTGAAACAAATCACTCTAGCTCATATAAACAGATCTACCCAAATCTATGCAGCTCAATTAAGAAATTGAGCCCAAACCCCTCAACCTAACTCATGCAACAATTACTGAAGCAAGGAATGCGTTATTCTCATGAGGTTTTATGCAGAAAATAATGGTAGAATACTGATATGGAGCTTACATTAATCATAAAGCGAAGAAATTGAGGTTTAACCCCTTATACAGTAGAAACAAGACACCCGGCAAAGGTTTCTAGCAAAATGCATGAATAACAAGAAGCACTACAGAAAATAGCGCAGTTATTGCATCTTTGTATTATACATGGCTGAATATGACATGAGATAATAGAATAATACAAGAAAATGGCCCTAGGCCTCTTATTAGCACTCCCAGAGGGAAATAAGCATCTCCTCCTCAAAGACTAGCATAAAATCGAAGGGTGCAACCATGCTGCTGCTACCCCTGCATAAAAGACGCAGTTTACTGAAGGGAACTACACTGTGGCTGAACGTAGATGAATTCCCCCAAGAAAAATGCTGAGATGAAGCTCAAATCCTTCCCTCTTGATCCCTTAAGCAAGTTTATCCAAAGAGAGGATGGAATTCCCGCATGGGAATTCTTTGCACTAAGCAATGTAGCAACTTCGGCTAAACAGCTGAAGCTTGCAAGTAGTCACAAGAACAAAATAGCTGAATACATGAATGAATCCTTTTGATGCTATGCCTTCCTTTTTATCTTTGGTGAGCCTCCTCACCCTGGACCCCACACAATGTTGAGGTGACTTCCTCATGAAGCTTCCTCTTTCAAAACTGCGCTTCCCTAGCTAGCCTCCCTCCTCTTTGTAGCAGAACTATTGACTTGGTCAACTGGAACTAATCCACCTGCAATGCCTCTGTCCACACCAAGGGATCTTCATTTCGGTTCTCATATGTGTGTCTAGGCTGATCCTTGTTCACATTGAGCTAGTTTACTTGAGTGATTTCTTCCTCCTCAAGAATGGATGTTGACTTAGTCAAACTTGACTATGTCTCCCTCTAATTCTCCCTTGTTCACACTTGGAAGTGTAAAACCAGCTACTAAGGTGATCTCCTTCCTTACTAAGGTGGAATTTATTCATATTTTTATTGTTCATGGGCTTCCTTACCCATTTATTCCTCTCCTAGGTGAAAGTAGCAAAATCTAATATTCCAAATTGTTGTGTGCAAAATTTGGAATATTACATCAGCTCAAAAATTGATTATGTCAGTCTTACAGCCTACAATACTAGTGCCAAAGATAGTGGCTGACTATAAAAAATTTGATATGGAAGTAGCCACAGATAAAATCCATGAGTTGGATCAAATTGAGTTTCATATGCAAACATCAGAGATGGTCTATTCCACAATGACAACAAAAGCTATGAGTGCTAATTGACTTTAAAATACCATCTCTAATATGCAGGACCAAATGAAAATGGATAAAGCTTCACCATATGCAAAGGATCTAAGGATAAAGGCCTTAGAAGATTTAGTATTACAGGTAGGATATGATCCTACAAACATCAAAGAAGCTAAAGCATTGGTTAAAAAGAAAAATGAGGACATAGCTGCCTTCAGGAAACAGCTCAAGCTTCCTCAAGGAGAGCATCCTCAAACAAAGGAAGTTTTACAGGATCAAAAGGAGAAAGATGAAATGATGAGCTTGATACTTCAACTAACAGCTCAAATCAAGGAAATGGAAGTACAAATGGACCAATTTGTCCAAGAAAAGGAGACAGTTAAGGAACCAGTCATTCCCACTGTCATCCCAGTTATCACAGTAGCAGTGCCTTCTAATTTAGGAGAAAAACTGGCACCCAAAGAGCCATTGGCCACTGCAGTGCCAGTGACTTCTTCAAAAACTTCAGTAACTGAATCCTCTACAATAGTGTTGCCACCTACATATGAAAGCAGTCAACTAGTAAAGGCAATGGAAGAGATGTCCTTGAAAACTAATGAAATCAATAGATTGACTAAGATAATTGAAAATCTTGAGAAGACAAGAAAATTAGCTCAGATAGATGCTAAAATACATGAGAAAAATGCCCACAGATTGAGTGAAGAGGTAAGGAAGCTCCAAAAATAATTAACTCTCAAGGATCAGATATCATATATTAAAAATTACCTATGGAATAATGTAATTGAAGCCATTCATGATGTTTGGCCTTTAATTCAGGTGATTTTTTAGCAGAGATAGTTACTATTGGCAGCACAAGCAGAGATCCAAAAGACACAAGAAGAATTCGCAGATAAACCAGAACAGGCTGTGAGGTTAATAAATCTCCTCAACAGCAAGAATAGACAGCAACTTGAAGACTTAAAGATCAATGACAGAATAGCCACAATCCTAGAAATTAGGAAAGTAACCACCAAAATAAATTTGATGAGGCAGCTTGAAGAGAAATGTGAAGGAATGAATATTGTTGTCACTAGATTCATGATTAAATTCACCAATTTAAGGAAAAAGGGACTTCCTAATATCATGGTGATCAATGATAAGTTAATGCCTCAGAATTATTATGACAAAAAGATAATAGAACATGCCAAGGAGCAGGTGAACAAGCCAACAGGTCAAGGTATTCCCACAGGAAAAGTACTGTTGAAAAATTTTGAAGATTTATTTTATTTGCAGTATGAGATCAAGCATTTATTTGTCATCAAACCCACATTTTCCAGGTACACTGAGTCTAATGAGAATTTTAGGAAACTCAAGAATATTATAATTCCTAAAAATGAGGAGTGGCAAGCATTAATTTATTTTCTATGAAGAAATAAAGGAAAACAAATGAAGAAGACAAAATATGTTTGTTGATTTCACAGTCAAAACAGATTTTTACAGCAGAAACCAATTTTACTGAAGGTTAAAGAGTATCAGAAGTGAAAGAGTATCAGCGAGAAAGAGTAGCAGTGAAGGCAAGGTAGATTCTAAAAATATCTAAAAGCCAAAAGAGAGGACACATAAGTAACCAGCTGCTTCTTATCTTAAAACAGTTTCTATTTATTTTGAATAAAATAGAACATACTAATTTGTTGAGCAAGCTGTCACTATTAATGTTGTAAGATATTTAATTTTCCTAAGTTAATTCCTAGAAGTCATCTAGGATATTTTGTAAGACATTTTATATAAATACTTCACTCTTTGAAGTATTTTGGTGTGGAATAAAATTGCTGGAGATTACTATAGATATTTTGTTGACTTGAAGGCTTTGGATTTCGATTTTGAGTAGCAGACTGGATCACCTATTTGGCATCATACTTTAGGATCCTTGTGATAAGCTATCTGGAGTGAAGTACTCTCTTAAACTTGTCATTGTTATCTTCTTTTGTTTCATGCATACATCTGTGTTTTAATTCTAAATCTGAATGTATAACTAGGAGTATTACTACAGGACATGTTAATAGCACCCTATTTTTAACTGGTTATCATTTCTTTGTTTTCTTCTGATTTCCGGTGAAGGGAACCCCTAATTTATCCCTCTCCCATTTGACCTCTATCTACTACTTCCATTTTCCAGATCAAAGAATCCTTAAGTGCCCTTTATCCTGATCATACCATCTCAAAAACCAATTTTCCCAAGATCTCCAAGGGTTATATACATTGCCCTGCAGACATTTGACCTTTTAGGCCTTGATCCTAGTTCTGTTAGCTTGACTTAGACTCCATAGCCCAATGGACAAGTATATTTCCCTCTATCTACCCTCCAAGTGAAATTTTCCCACCAAATCCAACAAAACAAAACCAAATTTTCACTTTAATAACTAGCCTAATATTTACAAATTAAAACAAAGTTAAACTTGAAAGAGAGAGCCCTCTCTGAACCCTGGGAAGGCTAGATCCTAGAGTTTGAAGTAGGTTTGTGGTTACTGTTGAGCCCCAAAGATGTCCTTCTTTTCCACCACATTTCACTTTATTTCCTTTGTCCCTCATCAATTACAGGCTTAAATGATCAACAGGATTGATTAGGATTACTTTAAGAATGTATATAATGACTAACTTGCTATGTTTTCATGATTTTGTTATTGTAGCAATTTTTGACTAGACTCGGCTATAGAACGCAGTCATTCTGTAGCTAGTTGCCTATTCCATAGCCGTTCTCATGCTTACGCAGGTTCCAGGTGTCACCTCAAGAAAAAATGCATATGGTCGTATTCCACATCATTCCCCCGTCATTTCTTTCTCTCCACGAAGTCTGAGCTCGAGTCTACAGGCGGTTATGCACGTGGGAAACCAAAACTAGGTGACAGACTTCTAATAGGACAAGGACTGTACAGATGTCCTTAATCATAGAACAAGGCCACCACCAGAGTCCTAGTTTGATTTTAGTTTGGAAAGACAATTATTCTTGTTTTATCTCAAAGACGGTTATGTAATTTTGTTATAAATATGGCTTGGGAGACCGAGAAATAGCTTAGCTATATTTACGTTTTATTGCTAGATCTCAGAAGACCGTAAATACTCTATTTTGAAGAATTTCTCTTTTAATGAAATAAGCATCACTTTATTGCAAGAGCTAACTCAATATTGAGTAGATTTGTGTGCTAATCCGGTGGTAGAGGGCCCCTGCTACCTGAGAAGCTTTGTTCATATGGTTTAGATAAGTACATTAGCCTCGTTTCATTCTTAGTTTAATCAATTTTCTGAACTTTGTGTTTTATGTTCACTTGCATTGGATACTACAGTTTAGTCTTGTTTTCACAAATTATTCCAAAATATCACTAATATTGGATGAGGTATAACTGTAGTATTTTAGGATTTATTTTCATTTCGTTTTTATGCTCAATTACATCAATTGTTACAGCTAGTCATGATCTTATAAACTCTTCCAAAATATCACTAACTTCGGATGAGACGTAGCTGTGATGTTTTAGAGCTTTGTTGTGTTTTGTTGAATTTTATGCTTTCATGCTCATTTACATAACACGTTGCAGCTACTCCTGTTCTAAAAACTATTCCAAAATACCACTAATTCCGAATGAGACAGAGCTGAAACATTTTGGTGATTAGTTTCATCTTTAGTCTAGTTGTAGTACTCCGGAGGTAGATGTTACTCTAGTTTAATTCTGTCACCATGTTTCAAGTTTGATAATGGCACTCTAGTATAACTCTGTCCACTGTACTTTAAGTTAGATTAGTGACATTCTAGTTCAGTTCCAGTCCATTGTATTTCAAATTTAGGCTAAAAGCATTCTAGTTTAGTTGTGATCAATTGCATTCTAGTTCAGTGTCATCCATTGTTCTTTAAGTTGTGTTGACTGTCAAAATTAAACTTCACGGCCTTCATTGTTTACAAAATAATCTTCTTCTGACTTTCTATTAATGCATCATCATATGCACAGGAATGAATTAGTGATATCAGTTTAAGGCCTTGATTTTTCTGCAATCTTTTGCAATTTCACAAATAAGCCTTTTTCCCAAAACTATTCTAGAAAATCTCTAACTTTCAGATGAGGCTTACTAGTGACAAGTTGAGCTGCAGAATGGACTAATCTTATCATTACAAGTCAATTCAGAGTAGAAATCTTATTGTGTTACAAATAATCTTTTCAATTGTGTTCCAATAAACTTCTAGCCATGGATGAGATTCTTTGTAATATTGTAAGATGATTGTGTACTTAGGAGAACCTCATTTGTACTAAACTTGTCCTTTTCTCAAACTATTCCAACATATTCCTAATGAATGAATTGGATGCGTTCATGCTATGAGTTATTGAGTTCATGTTGTGATTTATTTCCTTACTAGGAGTCATTATCAAGCTTTGCATTTTCTGTTATTTAGTGTCATGCAAAGTTTAGAATAGGTTTTGCTCTGTTTTAGTGTAACCATCCACTTCTCTTTACCAACACTTAGTTCTTTTCCTTTTTAACATAAAACCATAAAACCAAAAACATCAGAAAAAACACTAAATACAACGTAGTGAGAAACAGATACCTAGGCACATATAGTGCACCTCACTTCAACAGTTTACTAGCCCTGGTTGACAATTTATGACCTCAATTTAGGAACACTAAGTTGAGCACTACATTTTGGCGCCATTGTTGGGGAATTGTAACTAGGTAGCCTTGTTTCTTACCATCCAAAAACAATGATATGCGTAGAGAAAGAGACTCAAGGGGTAGATTCATAAGAAGCAGAAGCTTGATTCCTAGAACACCACTTGTTTCACCAAGACCAAGAGCCAGCACACCTCCAACTCAAACCCACATTCCATCCTTTAATGATCCTATACTTCTAGAGGACTCAAGATCAGATATTCCATTAGAAAGACCTTCCACTTTACCCACTGAACCTGTCTTAGAAGAAGATTTAGGAACCCCTGCTAGGGACATAAACTTTTCAACTTCTACAGAAGAATCAACTATGGCAGAAGAAGGGGGAGGAGGAGTTTTTAATGGAGAACACACACTATTTGGAGGGGGTAGAGGTAGAGGTAGAGGAGAAGGAGGTAGAGATGCAGAAGGAGGCAGAGGAAGAGGAAGAAGAGAAATTGGAAGCTCTTTTGGGTTTCCTATAGTAGATGAAGAAACCAATACAACTATGAAAAACATTTCACCCTCTGTCCTTCCAAAATTTTATGGACTTAAAACTGAAGACCCTGAAACCTTCCTATTTGAATTTGAAGTCCTATGTAGAACCTATGACTACTTACAAGATGCTCAAAAACTTAAATTATTTCCTTCAACATTGAAAGGAGCAGCATTGAAGTGGTTTATGAGTTTGATCAATAGTTCTATTAGGACATGGGAAGACATGAAATAAGAATTTCTAGAGAGGTATTTGGACTACTGTATGCCATCCAACCATAAGGAGGAAGTGTTTAAAATGCTACAAAAAGAAGATGAAAATCTGGAAGATTTGTTGGAGAGATTTAACTACAACATCAAAAGAGAAAAAATGGAAAACCTAGACCAAGACACTTTGAAAGCTCTCTTGTTGAAGACAATTAGGGATGAATGGTTATATATCCTTAACATGATGGGAAAATGGGATATATCTCAGCTTACATTGCCTGAAATAGCTGAATTATGTATCAACCCTTCAAGAGGGAAATCTAAAATTGTAAAAGGACCAAGAGACCCTGCTCTTGCAAGGGCAAGTAAGTTTTCTTTTCGGACAGTAAGTAGGGCAGAAATAGGACATATGCTTGATGAGTTCAAATATGATATCTTGGGGAGTCTTAGTGAAAAAATAGACACCCTTAAGTTACAAAACAAGCAAAAAGCTAAATCTGATGCCTTAGCAATCTTTTGTCCCAAATGTAGAAAGAAACATGCCTTGAGAGAGTGCCCTTTGGATGCCAAAGTTGTGGAGACTTGTGTAATTTGTTCAGAAAAACACGAGACCAAGTGTTGTCCTTCACTTCCTGGTCTTAAAGTTGTCTTTCAAGAAGATACTCCTACAAGTTCCACAGAATCTCTCAATTTTGTTTCCAGGAGGCCTTGGCAAGGACCTCAAACACAAGGATTTCATGATCAGATGTATAATCAACCCCCACCAAATTGGAATCCTTGGCAGCAACCTTGGCCCCAATTTCAAAATCAATCACAAACTTGGGCGCAAGGAGCACAAAATCCCTATGGAAGATACTCTCAGTATTACCAATATCCACCATCCTATCCACCATATCCACATTTCCCTCCTCAAAAAAATTTTCAACAAAATCCTCAAAATCAACAACATCAAAATCAGCCACTTCCATTACCATTTCCTCAGAAAACAAATCAGTTTCCTGCCCAACCCATACCAAACCCCAACAATAAAAATCCTCAGAACACATACATGATAGAAGGCCAACAGTTTCCAACTTATTTGATCACTCCTTTAGACCTTAGTGATGTTCAAATTAGGTCTGGAAGAATACTTGAAAAGAGGAAACCTTTTGTAATCATACAAGAGCAAGACAATTCTGAGGAAGATTCTCTACAGGTAAATAAAAGTCTTGGAGAGAACACAACTTTCCAAGACTCAAACATTGAAAAATCAAAACAAAAAGAACCAATAATTCCAACTCCTATATTAGAGCATCCATCAACATCCACTTCTACACCTCCCTTCCCAGAAATATTACAAATTGATAGGGATGTAGAAAAACAAATTATGGTACCTAATTATGATTTCCTAGATGAGCTGAGAAATGTTTGTATTAAGATCCCATTATTGCAAGCCATCAAGGAAATTCCAATCTTAGCAAAGACAATAAAGGAGTTGAGCATGAAGAAAACAAGAAAAAGAATAAGAGAGACAAAGAAAATTCAATTGGCAGGAAAAATAGCAGATATCATGATGGGTAAGATTGCTATTCCAAAGTATCTAGCCCCAGGAAATCCAGTTGTTAAAATTCATGTCAATGGAATTGAGATCCAAAATACACTCATTGATTTAGGAGCAGCAATCAATATCATGAGTAGACAAATCATGGATAAACTGAAACTTCCTAATCTTCTTTTTACACCCACATTATTACAATTAGCAGACAGATCTGTGATCAAACCTGATGGGGTAATAGAAGATATTCCAGTGTCCCTAGACTCTTGGGAGTATCCTGTGGATTTTATGATCCTAACTCCTAAGAATAATATAGGAGGACACCCTATTATATTAGGAAGACCTTGGTTAGCTACAGCTCATGCTTTCATTAGTTGTAGATCTACTGATATGTACATCTCTGATGGTAGTTCAACCAATAAATTTACCTTGTATCCTCCAGCAAGAACAATTACATAATTATATGATACTCAATGGATAGAGGATGAAGAAGACTTATAACCTCTCTTCACAATTTCAGAAATTAGTGAAGATAGCCAGATTCTGAATACCTTGGAAAACTTTGAATCCTCTTCGGAATATAAGCATGAAAATTTTCAAGAAGAATCCAACATTGAGTTTTTGTCATCAAGGCAGATGTCTCTCTATTCCATGGATAAATTTTTCAGCTCTACAATTGAGATATTTCCAGGCAAAACTTCAAACATAAACAAAAACCTAGAGAAATCTCAACAAAAAGAGCTAGTCAAAATATTACAGAGACATTCTTCTGCATATGCATGGGAGTACACTGATATGAAAGGGATAAGCCCCAAGACTTGCACTCATCACATCTACATAGAGAAAAATTGTAAACCAATCAGACAACCTCAGAGACGGATGAATCCAAATCTTAGGGAGATTGTTAAAGAAGAATTGCAGAAATTATTGAATGTCAACTTTATCTATCCTATTTCAAATAGTCAGTGGGTTTATCCTTTGGTAATTGTGTCAAAGAAAAATGGTAAATGGAGGGTATGTATTGACTACCGGGAATTAAACAAAGCTACTCTTAAAGATCATTTTCCCTTACCTTTCATAGATCAGGTGTTAGATACATTAGCTGGCAACAAGTACTTCTCATTTTTAGATGGGTTTAGTGGTTATAATAAAATCCAAGTAGCACTGGAAGATCAAGACAAAACCACATTTACCTGTCCTTGGGGTACCTATGCTTACTGAGTATTTCCATTTGGACTATGCAATGCACCAGCAACATTTCAAAGGGCAGTACTAGGAATTTTTTTAGATCTAATATATGATTGTGTAGAGGTATATATGGATGATTTCACAGTTTATGGAAACACATTTGAAGAAGCCTTAGCAAACTTGGAAAAATTCTTAAAGAGATGTAAAGAAGAAAATCTTTCACTAAGTCATGAAAAGTGTTTTATGATGTTTACTGAAGGAATTGTTTTAGGACATCACATTTCAGGGGATGGGATTAGAGTTGATGAGTCAAAATTTGAAGTCATCTCTAACTTATCTATTCCAAGTTGTCAAAAAGATGTTAGGATTTTTCTAGGATTTACAGGATATTATCGAAGGTTTATAGAAAACTTCACCAAGATAGCATCTCCACTTTTCAAATTACTTACCAAGGATTGTGAATTCAAGTGGAATCCTGATTGCCAGTTAGCCTTTGAGACCCTAAAAACAAAAATCTCTGAAGCACCTATTTTAAGGGGACCTAACTGGAAGTTACCTTTTCATATTTCAACAGATGCCTCGGATACAGCTCTAGGAGCAGTATTGGGAGAAAAAGACTTGATTCCTTATGCCATCTACTATACCATTAAAAATTTGACTCCTTCAGAGTTAAACTATACTGTAACTGAAAAAGAGTTTTTAGTTGTTGTTCATGCCATAAACAAATTCAGACACTATATAACAGGCTATGAAACTTTTGTTCACACAGATCACTCTGCAATTAGATATCTAATGAGCAAATCAATTACTAATGGCAGAGTCATAATATGGTTATTTCTTTTACAAGAATTCAACATTACCATTCTAGATAGGCCTAGAAAACAAAACACAGTAGCTGATTTCCTATCTAGACTCCAAAACATCAAAGACAATACTCCAGTTGAAGATCAATTCCCTGATGAATATCTTTTTGCAATTTCTACTCAAACTCCTTGGTTTGCTGACATTGCTAATTATTTAGTTTCAGGGAAATTTCCTTCAATAATGAATGAAAGAAACAAAAGAAATATCATTTATGACAGTGCAAAATATTCATGGGTTGCTAATGAGTTATACAAAACAGGTCCAGATTTTATCATTAGGAGATGTGTTCGGGAAGATGAGATGCCTGAGATCCTCAAAGCATGTCATGATGAACCTTGTGGCAGACACTTTGCTGATAAAAGAACAGCTTATAAGATCCTTCATTTAGGATATTATTGGCCATCCCTTTTTAAAGATGCTAAAGAGTATGTCAAAAGGTGTGACAGTTGCCAAAGGGTAGGGAAACCTTCTCCTTCAGGTGAGATGTCATTGCAGCCTCAGGTACATATTGAACCTTTTGAAAAATGGGCTTTGGATTTTGTAGGACCTATTAGTCCTCCATCAAGAAAAAAGAAATACATATTAGTTTGCACTGATTATGTTACTAAATGGGTAGAAGCTAAACCATTACTTGTTGCTAATGAATCATCTGTAGTTAATTTTCTTTTTGAGGATATTTTTACTCGTTTTGGTGTCCCAAGGAAAATTGTTACAGATCAAGGAGCTCAATTTACATCAAGGCTAGTGGAGAAAATGATGGAGAGGTACAAAATCAAGCATAGAAAATCTACTCCTTATCATCCACAAGAAAATGGTCAAGTGGAATCTACTAATAAGGTCATTGAAGGAATCCTAACAAAGACTGTTCATTTACATAGAAGATATTGGGTAGATAGGCTTCCTGAAGCCTTGTGGGCCTATAGAACTACATGGAGAAACACAACAGGCCATACTCCTTATGAACTTGTTTATGGAAAGCAAGTTTTGTTTCCCATAGAGTTCCAGATTCAAACTTTCAAAATGGAAGTTCAGCTAGGACTTGATCTATCAGAGGCACAAAAGCACAGATTGGAGCAGATTAATGAATTGGATGAGATCAGACAAGATGCAGTTCAGAAAAAAAGTATAGTCCAACAGCAAAGGACTAGATGGCATGACAAGTACATCAAGGAAAAGAAGTTCAAAGAAGGTGACTGGGTTCTCTTGTTTGATTCAAAGTTCAAGGATTTTCAAGGTAAATTCCAAACACATTGGCTTGGGCCATATGAAATTATAAGAATTTTTGACAATGGAGCAATAAAAATCAGGACAATAGATGAAGAGAAGGTCACTTTTCTTGTGAATGGTCATAGATTGAAGTTGTATCATAAGCCACTCTCAAGAGAAGAATTTGTCAAGAGATTCCAGGAAAACAGTGATGTGAAGTTAATGAAGAAGAATCTTTCTTCTTCATAAACTTAATTGAATTTTATGAAGTCAGACATTAAAAAAAAAAAATGATAACAAAGTATAAACATGAAAACTAATCACTGATTAGCATGTTTATACAGAAAAGACAGAGTGAAAATCAGAATCCTTCTGACATTCTAGCTTTTCAAATTTGTTTTTCTGCAAATAGTCATTACAAAGTCATAAGTTTCACTCCATCATGTCTCATTCCATTCATATTCTATCCACTCCATTCATTCATATGTCATTCATTCCATTCATCCATACTTCATTCATTTCACTCCATGGTCCACCTCATTTCCATCTCAGATTTTTAAATTTGATCTTTTTCTGCAATTGAATAATACACATCAGAAGTTGCAGGCCACTTTTTCACTCCATTTCATAATTGTGATTCATTTCATTCCATTATTCACTTCACCCATACTCCATTGCACCATATTTCATTATCCATTTTTAACTCATTTCGTACAACATTCCAACATTCCATTCATGCTTCAAACAATTCCATTTCAAGGCTTCTACAGGTACATTCTGCAGCCAATCAGACATTCTGCAGCCAGAGATCCTGAAGGCACTATCCATTAATCACCTGATTTAGCAAGAAATTGATCTTGCATATCCAAGAAAAAAAGCAAAATTAAAGAGGTTATGAGGACTGAAGATCAAATATTTTCAAAGGAGGACAAGGCATTTCAAAACCACAAAAGAATCAAAGGGAAGGCAAAGGTAAAAGTAATGAAATTATTATAGTGACAGATCATGAAAATTTTAGTATAGTTAAGTCATGTATGATTCAAAAAGTAATTTTGGTTAGTCGTGTTGATCATGCCTATTAAATCCATCATAAAAACTTTGGAAAAAAAAACCCTTCCATCCCATATTCGATCATCATTTAAAACTTAACGGTTAAAATACTGAAGGGATTTAATCAGTCACGTCACTAGGCCAAAGTATTTAATGATGATTTTGAATTGCTTAATGAAATATCTCTGCGGTCTTTTCTTCTGTGATAGATTTCAACTCATTAATCCGTGTGAATTATCCTCACCGCATTACACGTGTTTCATAACCAGTCCATATCATTCCTTTCCGCAGCCAATACTTAGCCATTCTAGTCTGTAAAATAGAGGAAACATCTTTGGGGCAGAAACATCTCTTTAACAGCCATTTTCACTGTGAGCAGAGGAGCAGTAATTTAAAGGTTGAAAAGAGAAGCTATGGGTCTCATAGTGAGGACCGAACCAGTTGGAGCCAAGTACTTGGAAGGTTATCCACAAATCATAGAAATGCTACAGTAGGCTGGTTGGTTGCAATTTTTGGAGAAATTTAGTCGTTTTCACAAAGAGGTGACTAAAAAATTTGTAAGGTCCTTCAATGGAGCAGAGGTCGAGATAGGAGATATTAAATTCACTATTACAGAGGCTTTCATTGCAGAAGCAACGGAATTACCCAAACAAGGAGAAAAGTGGTTCAAAAATAGGGAATTTCATAACGAGGCATGGAAGAAAATACTCAAAACACCAGCTATGGATGTTTCCATTTTTAAGAAAGGTGTCCCTAGCTCGGCACTGAAGAACAAATGGAGGAATTTGCTACTCATTTTGCAAAAATTTATCACTTGTGAAGGAAGATTTGGTACCCTCTTTGTCTATCATATTCGGTTAATGATGCATTTCTTAGATGAAGAAATTAATTTTCCCTTTTTCCTCCTTCATAGTCTGAAAAGAATGGCCTCAAATGTTCAAAAAAGGGTTCAATTTCTAGAAACAACTTTGTATCACCATGGTTTAGTCAAAATCTTAATTGAACATCATTTGAGGAAAATGGGAGATAATTGGGAAGAATTTCTAATGAGGAACCATTTTGAGGAACCCAAAGAATCTCCACCTGGAAGCAAACCTACAAGAAGAAGCAGGAGAAGGGAAATTTCCAAAGCTGTTGAAGTTGAAACTGGTAAATCAATTCAAGGGGACAGTGAAGAGATGATTTCTAAGAAATTGGCTCAATTAAAGAAGCAGCTTAAGAAGGAGAGAATAATAAGAAAATATGCCAAAGACAGAGGAGAAGGGCCATCTCAACCAAGACGGAGCCACAGACTTAGAGGTATACTAAAGAAAACATAGGTTAGACAAACTGGAATTATAAACATTGAGGATGAAGAAACTCCTACTGCTAGATCACCTGAGTATCAGTATGAGGAATATTTTGATGAAGGAGCTCCTGAAATAGACCCAGCACAACAAGAAATTTACAATTATGTTGAGACACTAGAGAAGAGAGCTTCAAAAAGTAGAGACAGAACTCCTAGCCCACCAAAATCTGAAATTGATATGCTAAGAAGAGATAAGTATGAGTTAGAAGTACTCAATAGGCATATCAAGAATGAGAATGAAATCTTAAGGGAGCAGATTAAGCTAAAAGGTGATATGAATTCAACTCTGTCTCTACAAATGAAAAAGTTGTACAAGGCCAGTGAAAAATTAAAGAAGAAAAACAAAAAGTTAAGCAGGGCACTTACAAATTTGAGATTCAAGTTAGTCATAAGCAAGCCCAGAAGGCCATTGAATGTTAGGCAAAGAAGAAAAATAGGGTTGGATGTCCTAGCAGAGGTCTCAGAGTACATGGAATAGTTGCATGAGGACATGCAAAAGCCTTGCAGTGGGGGTATGTTGAGCCCCAAAGATGTCCTTCTTTTCCACCACATTTCACTTTATTTCCTTTGTCCCTCATCAATTACAGGCTTAAATGATCAATAGGATTGATTAGGATTACTTTAAGAATGTATATAATGACTAACTTGCTATGTTTTCATGATTTTGTTATTGTAGCAATTTTTTACTAGACTCGGCTACAGAACGCAGTCATTTTGTAGCCAGTCGCCTATTCCGCAGCTATCTTCATGTTTACGCAGATTCCAGGTGTCACCTCAAGGAAAAATGCATATGGTCGTATTCCACATCACTTCCCCATTATTTATTGCTCTCCACAAAGTCTGAGCTCGAGTCTACAGGTGGTTATGCACGTGGGAAACCAAAACTAGGAGATAGACTTCTAATAGGACAAGGACTGTACAGATGTCCTTAATCATAGTACGAGGCCACCACCAGAGTCCTAGTTTGATTTTAGTTGGGAAAGACAATTATTCCTATTTTATCTCAAAGACAGTTATGTAATTTTGTTATAAGTATGGCTCGAGAGACCGAGAAATGACTAGCTAGATTTATGTTTTATTGCTAGATCTTAGAAGACCGTAAATACTCTGTTTTGAAGAATTTCTCCTTTAATGAAAGAAGCATCACTTTATTGCAAGAGCTGAGTCAATCTTGAGTAGATTTGCGTGCTAATCCGGTGGTAGAGGGCCCCTGCTACCTGAGAAGCTTTGTTCATATGGTTTAGATAAGTACATTAGCCTCGTTTCATTCTTAGTTTAATCAATTTCCTGAACTTTGCGTTTTATGTTCACTTGCATTGGATACTACAGTTTAGTCTTGTTTTCACAAATTATTCCAAAATATCACTAATATTGGATGAGGTATAACTGTAGTATTTTAGGATTTAGTTTCATTTTGTTTTTATGCTCAATTACATCAGTTGTTACAGCTAGTCATGATCTTATAAACTCTTCCAAAAAATCACTAACTTCGGATGAGACATAGCTGTGGTGTTTTAGAGCTTTGTTGTGTTTTATTGAATGTTATGCTTTAAACATAATTTCACGAGCACGCTGGTGTACCTAAATTCTCCACTACAAACTATTCCAAAATACCACTAATTCCGAATGAGACAGAGCTGAAACATTTCAGTGATTAGTTGCATCTTTAGTCTAGTTGTAATACTCCGGAGGTAGATGTTACTCTAGTTTAATTCTGTCACCGTGTTTCAAGTTTGATAATGGCACTCTAGTATAACTCTGTCCACTGTACTTTAAGTTAGATTGGTGAAATTCTAGTTCAGTTTCAGTTCAATGTATTTCAAAGTTAGGCTAAAAGCATTCTAGTTTAGTTGTGATCACTGTGTTTCAAGTTTGATCAATTGCATTCTAGTTCAGTGTCATCCATTGTTCTTTAAGTTGTGTTGACTGTCAAAATTAAACTTCACGACCTTCATTGTTTACAAACTAATCTTGTTCTGACTTTCTATTAATGCATCATCATATGGACAGGAATGAATTAGTGATATCAGTTTAAGGCCTTGATTGTTCTGCAATCTTTTGCAATTTCACAAATAAGCCTTTTTCCCAAAACTATTCTAGAAAATATTTAACTTTCGAATGAGGTTTAGTAGTGACAAGCTAAGCTGCAGAATGGATTAATCTTAGCATTACAAGTTAATTTAGAGTAGAAATCTTATTGTGCTACAAATAGTCTCTTTCAATTGTGTTCCAATAAACTTCTAGCCATGGATGAGATTCTTTGTAATATTGTAAGATGATTGTTTACTTAGGAGAACCTCATTTGCACTAAACTTGTCCTTTTCTCAAGCTATTCCAACATATTTCTAATGAATGAATTGGATGAGTTCATGTTATGAGTTATCAAGTTCATGTTGTGATTTATTTCCTTGCTATGAGTCATTATCAAGCTTTGCATTTTCTGTTCTTTAGTGCCATACACAGTTTAGAATAGGTTTTGCTCTGTTTTAGTGTAACCATCCACTTCTCTTTACTAACACTTAGTTCTTTTCCATTTTAACATAAAACCATAAAACCAAAAACATCAGAAAAACACTAAACACAACGTAGTGAGAAACAGATACCTAGGCACATATAGTGCACCTCACTTCAGCAATTTACTAACCCTGGTTGACAATTTATGACCTCAATTTAGGAACACTAAGTTGAGCACTTCAGTTACCTCTAGTATTCTTTGACTAAAAACCACAAAATCACAACTTAAGAATTTAATGGAGTGATAACACTTTCCCTGAGAAAACACTTTCCCTGAGATACAAATAGCTCCCCATCTCTTTGCCATATTTCCAAGCCAAGGAAATAGTGTAAGAGCTCCATGTCCTTCATCTCAAAATCTCTTGCAAGTTCCTCTTTGAAAGAAGTTATGAGCTGCGCATCACCTGTCAGTATAAGATCATAAACATAAAGTAAAATAATCAAAAGTTTACCATCAACCACAATATGATATAGGTTCGCATCCGCTTCACTCTTTGTGAAGCCCAACCAAAGGCAACAGATGTCAAAAATGGTGTACCAAACACAAGGTGTTTGAGCTTCACCATATAGCACTCTCTTGAGTATGCACACATGCGACTCCCTGTCAAAGGTCTAAAAACCTTCTGGCTACTAAATGTACACTTCTTCTTCAATAACTCCATTGAGAAAGGTTGTCTTTACATCCATATGATGTATCTACCACCCCATTTTCACTGAGAGTGCAAGGATGGATCTAATCGATGATTTTCTTGTAGCCAGTGAAAAATTATCCTCATAGTCAATCCCCTCTACATGTGAGAATCCTCTAGCCACAAATTTTTCCTTGTATTTCTCGACACTCCAATCTGCTGCTTGCTTCACCTTATAGATCCATCTAAATCCAACCACTGACTCCCCCACTAGTCTTGGGACCACATCCCATGCATTTTTTCTGATAATGGAGTCATACTCCTCAACCCTGGCATCAACGCATGTTGTTTGCTACAGTTTTTCCTCAAAATAGGATGGTTCTGTCACAATACACTCGCTCATAAGAGCCATGTATCCAGTATACCTATCTGGGGACATTCTCTGCATGCACTATGATGTAGGTGCATCAACATGCTCTGTCGCATCTAGCATCAATCTGTCAGCCTCTCTGGTGCACTTCCTACCATTTCCAATGGATGGATCTGCATGAGTGTTTTCTGCAACTCCATGATCCTCTGCTTTTTGTTGCTCCACATCCTAAGTTTCATCCTTTGGAACTAATATTTCCTCATCTACATGCAATTCAAGCTCCCTCTCAAGGGACAATCGAATGGCTTTACCCTCATCAAATTTAACATCTCTCCTGACAATTGTCATCCTGATAGATGGAAAATACACCAACTAGTTGTGGGGAGTATCAGTGTACCCCACAAATATCCCAACCTGTGTTTTTGGTTCTAGCTTCTTCCTGAAAGAAGATCCAACACTTTCTAGAAGAATCATCAACAAAAATCACATAATACATGTGCTTTTATATGGAGGCTGTTGAGAATGGTCCATACACGTTTGAGTGAACTCTCTCAAGGATTTCCGCTGCTCAGTTCTCCTTATCATGAAAGGTGACTTTAGTATACTTCCCCACGGTGCATCCCTTTCATGTGTCTATCTTCACAAGAGCACCCTTTGGACACCCTTTGGAATACCTGTAGAAATTTGTTGCATGATCCTAAAAGCACTGTGGTGTAGATGGCCCAATCTCCTGTGCCAAAATTCACCTGTATCCCTGCTCACCACCTCCCCTAATTTACTTCTCAATGCTTCACATCCATATACATCAAGTTTTTATAGGTTCTTCACACAAACCCCATTATTCTTTACTTGTCTTGTGGTTTTTTGATGAAGGAACGCCTTTCCTTCACTAAAAACCACATCATATCGAAGATCCTCCAACATAGCAACTGAAAATAAATTCTTTTTCAAGCCTGGTACATGCATGACATCTTTTAATATGAAAATTTTACCTGACTGTCTCTGGAAAGTAACTATACCAATCCTAATAGCGCTATACTTCTCGTCATCACCCATATCGATGTGCATCTGAAGATCCTTCTCCTCCAAGCTACTAAAGAGTTATTCGTTTCTCATCATGTGGAAATATGTTCCGCTATCCAAGTACCACATAGATCCCATCATAGTTGACACAATGCATGCAATGAGGGAGAAGTCCAAATCAAACTATGATGCCAAAGGTTCACCTATTGCATCTCTCGGAGCCTTCTTGTTGTTCTTCTTCTTTTGTGGACAATTTGTGGTATAGTGTCCATGATCATGACAGTGAAAACATTTCACCTTTGACATGTCATGCTTCTTGCCTATTTTATGATCTCAGATTTGAAATGGGACTTCTTCCCCTTCCCCTCCTTTTCCTTACCATCCAAGGCATAATTTTCATCATCATCTGTCTTGGATGAGGATCCATCCTAGTATTCCTTGAAACTCTTCTTGTAACAAATCCGACCATAGTCGCTCCCAATCTGGTAACTTCTCCCTCCCATTCACAGAGTCTTAGTAATTATGCCAGCTCTTGGGAAGGCCTAGAAGTGCTAGGCTCACCAAGTCATCATCATCTACAGTAATCCAAACACTTCCAAGCTCATCTTGACATTGAGTGAACTTGGTCAAGTATTTCTGGATTGTGTCACCCTTCACCATTTTGATCTTTCTGAGCTTGTTCTTGAGTGTCATTTTTTTGTGGCCACTACTGCTTTTAAATAGATCTGTCAAGGCCTTCCACATAATATATGGAGTTTCCTTTCCATGGAGACTCAATACAATATTATTTGAACTCCCTCTAACAATATCATCCTCACCTTTGCGACATTATTCCTCCATGCTTCATGTTGCGCAACATCTACCTGATTAGGTTCAGGAATATCAGTTTGAATGAAATCCTTCAGTCCATTATCCTCCAATACTACCTCCATCCTATCCTTGTATAAATTATACAACATGCATGTATATTTTGGATTCACCCGATCTAACAATGTACTAAAGTAAATACTAAATCACTTCTACAAATATTTTGCGGAATTAAAAACACAATCACTAATCACATGAACATGAATAAAGATCAGTCACACACAACACAGATAATTTCCCGGGGAAAACTTATAGCTAAAAACCCCACTATATTCTATTATATATTAAGCATGGATCATGAAACAATTACATACAAAAAATCTTCTCACAAGAGCCTTCTAGTACTCAACTAATTGCCTCACACTATCATATGCAAAATTGACCAACACATAGCCAATCCTCAGCCTCCAGACAACTTTCCTTGCTTGCACAATCCCTGATGGTAAATATACCTAAAATATAGGAATTGTTTCCTACCTTGACTGCACAAGTATCATGGGCACTCCAATGGGTGTTTGGTTGCAAGTATGCAATCCAATAATCCTACAACTGATAGTCAACTTCCCTTTCACCTAGAACTCAACTGGGTCTCCACTTGATTTTACATGCATATAGCTAATAATAGTAAATCCTCAGTTGCATGTGAGATCACTGATTGTGAATTAATTAATATTTAATTCATTGAATATTTTGCTATTGTATCTTCAGATACAACTAGCACAACTGATTTTAACTCACTTAACTGAGTTAAACTATTTACAACTTGCATTAACTAATGCACCACTGCACTTCAAACTTTATATGCCTCACTAACTACCTCTAACTCGAAATCCACTAGCTAACTAAATTTATCACTTTTAGTTAAATCATTCAAGTCCACATTGAGAATAGATTACAATTTAATGTCCATCTTAATTAAAGGATAACCAAAATAGACATGCACCCAAAAATAGCATTGTGGGCCCCACCCTCGTCTGGGTGCTTAATTCAACCAGATGCTTAATGCACTAGGCATGGGTGCTGAACATTCTTGTTGAATCTCAACACTCCCTCTCAAAAAGAAATGGATTATCCTTCACCTCGATCATGTCTCTATGGTATTCTAATTTGCTCCTGGTGAGCGCCTTCGTCAGAATATCTGCATCCTGATCTTCCATGGGAATGTATTGTAGAAACATGATCCTTCTCTTCACACAATATTTGAGACGATGGTATCAGATATCTATATGCTTTGTTAGGTCCCTATATTACTAGTATAGTCCCTTATTGTTGTTAGTGTAACCCCCTTATTGTTATTATTGTACCCCTATAACCCCCATATTGTTATTATTGTGCCCTTAAGTTTTCGGTCGGCTAGGATTACATTGTGGCCCCACTAAGATTACATTATGGCCCCATGGACTCCTATATATAGAAAGGAGGTTTTGTAATTTGTATCATCCAAGAATTGTTCATTAATGTAATGTATTCGAGGTTTCCCCCTCGAATTGGCTTTTTTCTAAGGTGTTGATATCTCTTTTCTTCTATCTTTGGAGCCGGTTTCACAACATTTGGTATCAGAGCTTTGGATTCTAGGGTTTCGCTACTCCAAACAAGTCATCGTGGAATTTTCGTTATAACATTTTTTCTACAAAGGTTCAGAAGCTGAAATTTTTAGAGTGTGAAGCTGAAATCCTGGGGAACATCGTTGCACAATTTTAGAACTTTTTTCACAATATTTTTGGAGATATGATCTGTTGAAGTTAGGGCTTTTTGCAGGCTCCTAAATTTCACTTAAAAAGGTCATCGCGGAATTTGCGATATAAATTTTTTTCTACGAAGGTTCAGAAGTTAAAATTTTTAGAGAGCGAAGCTAAAATCCTGAGGAAGAGATAGACAAAGGTCAGCAATAAGGAAAATTAGAAGACAGGGAACAGAGGCAGCAAAGAGCTAGAAGAGGTAGAAAAAGGACAATAATTAGTCAATGATACAAGAGGAACAGCAGAAGAAAGGCAAAGGAGTTGAAAGGAACAACAGAAGAAAGGAACATCAAATTCAAGGAACAAAAAAGGCAAAGAACCAGCAATAAGGCAAACGAAGTACTGTTTCTCAAGCCTACGGGCAGCTGTGTGAGAAGTGAGTGATAACTCTGTGTTTAAATTTTTTCATCACATTAGAGTAGCAACAGCGGATCGAAGTAACAACAATGATACAGGGAATCGAAATCATGAGAGATGAATAGCAAAGGCGGTTCTATTAAATGAAACCATTGAATTCACACTGCTTTTACAAGGAATTTAATTATTCAAGCAATGGAAGAGTAATTAGCATACAAATATTAGACCATTGGAACCGTGAGATAGATGTACAATGGAAGGGAACCAAGGGCTCATTAAATCACAGAGATTAAAATGAAAGAACTATGCATTTAGAACAGTAATGGTGCGGCGATGGCTTACTGTTGAAGGCAAAATATGGAGCAGAACTTTGAATTAATGATGTGGTGAAGTAAATGAAAAAGGTGGAGCCGTGAAGATGGGATTCGGAGGAAATGGAACTGCAATTGTGTGGAACAAGGAACAATTAATATAGTGGCGGAAGCATCAGAATTAGAACTGTGCGAAGGAGCGGTTTGACTACAAATGAAACGTTGTTAAAGAACATGACGGAACCCTAAGGGAAAAGGAGAGGAACCACGAGCGTTGTGAACAGTGATAGTGGGTTTGGAACACCCGATGGTTTCATCGCACCGCTTTTGTACGATAAGCTGTATTTACAATTCGAACGCGATATATGCTAGGAGCTGACACGTGGTCTTAAGCGGGTTGGAGAAACCACTATCGTCGCATGGCTATCGCACGTTAACTATCGACGGTGAAATCAACGTGATATCGACGTACGCCGTCCGATCTAGAGGTGGGTTCATCGAACGACAATCACACTCAAAATAGCACAGAAGATAACTCAAGGGACGGCGCGATAAACATCTGGGCTCCAGTTCATCACATGGCTTCTAAGAGTTAAATTTCATATTTTTTAACCGTGCGATTACCGTAGGATCGGAGGGTTGGAGTGCGATAATACATGCATCGTTGGATGTGAATGGGAAATGAACTATTGTGATTGACCACATATATGTGTTAAGCTGTGGGCCTGAGGCAATTACATAGATTATTGTTGGGGTTTAAACCTTATTTGAGGCGTATATTAATGTTATAACAACTGATGCGATGATATGAAGTTTTAATAAGCCGTAACTCGAATCAAAACCATATTATATTATGGATATTGATATTATAAAACGTCGGATATCGATTCAAAGGCTTTGATATATGTTGTGGGCCAGAATTTTGGGATTAATAAATGTTTAAGCCTTGAAACTATTATAGTTCACACATAATTTAATAGAGTGGGGATGTAGTAATAAGGCGCCAACCATATAACTTAAACATATGCACTGTATATGACTGATGTGCGTGGGTTAAAGGTTTGAAGCCGAGAAGTAAAACCTCTACAATGAACAAATATTGCCCAGATTAGACAGATTGTGGACCCTTTTTGAATGATTAATTGATGCATGAGACTTTGAGATTTATTGGTGAGCTAAACTTATAAAACATGCATATATATAGCAGATATACAACTACAGTGAGCTTGGAGAATATGTACAGAGGTAAACAAAGACTGCAAAATTGAAGAGGTATGCAACGAAGGGATTTAAAATTGTAGTGAACAGGTATACATGCACAGGTGCTCAGAGTTGCAGTAAACAGAGGTATGCAGAATCGTTGCATGACAGCAACAGAAAGGACAAAACCAGCAAGCCAAGGGTTGAGTGAAGTTTATATATTGAAACTGAAAATGTAAATGTTTAATTGTTTTATATTTTTTGTGATGCAAAGGCAAGTATCCGAAGAAAAGGAAAAATCCCATTGTAACATTGAAATTTGTACATATTGTTATATTTTTTAAATGAGGTGGACAAAGGAATGAGAAGGCAAAAGCCAAAAAGTCATGGTTGTTCACTCCAAATTCCTTGTGGAATACAAACATTCATGTGATGAACTCTATATATAATATCAACTTGATATGCAGAGAGAGGTTAGAGAGAGTAAGGATAGAGAATGCAGAGTATAGAAGATTGAGGCAGAGAAGATAAGGAAGAGAGGAGCAAAAAGAGATGTTATAGAATAGAGTCGATATCTAAGGTAAATCAGCAAACATTTCTTTAGATAAATTGAGGAAGTTGGAGCTTCCCTATCAATTTGAAGCTTGATAGCTGTCAGTTGTAGCTGACTAAGGTTGGAGCCTCCTGTAGGTTGGTGCCTGCAGAAAAACAGTGGTGAGAGGGAGTTGGATCTTGCCTTTGCATCACAACAATAATAAGATGTGGTTTTCTCCCTTTATGGGTTTCCACTTACATCTGTTGTCTCTATGTGTGTTTCTTATATGTTGATATGATCCACTCAATCTGTTTATTTGTTTGCTACTCTCACAATAAGGTTGATGTCACATTAATTTAATACTTGCTGCAACATTTTAAGAATGTTCACATATTAAGCTATAAACAAGTTTGATGAAAATTAAGAAAAATCTAATGCATGTGTTAAACTAATTCACCCCACACCTCTCAGTTTAACCAAAGATTCAACAATTGGTATCAGAGCAGGTTCCTTTTGTATCAGTTTAACAACTGAAAGGAGATCCTAGGTTCCCAAGATGGCTAGTAATGAAGGATGCTCAACCAATAAAGCCCCTTTTTTCACTGGTGCAAATTATGCCTTCTGGAAAATCATAATGGGGACATACATAATGTCTTTAGGAATAGAAGTTTGGGCTGCTGTGGAATTAGGATATGCCCCAAGGCAACTGACTCGGAGAAAGAAACCAAACAAGATTTTGTAGCTAACGCAAAAGCCATGAATGCCATCTTAAATGGATTGTGTGAGGCAGAGTTTATCAAAGTAATGCACAAAGACACTGCCAAAGAGATGTGGGATACCCTAGAGAATATCCATGAGGGAGACAAGAAGGTAAATACTGCCAAACTTAAAGTCTATAGAGCCCATTTTGAGAACCTAAAAATGAATGATGATGAAGACATTGCTAGCTTCTTTCTAAGGGTTGCAGAAATAGTAAATAACATGAAGGCTCTAAGAGAAACCATAAAAGAAGTTGTAATTGTACAAAAGATTCTAAGATCTCTTCCACCCAGTTTTAACCCCAAGGTATCTGCAATAGAAGAAAAATCTGATTGGGAAACCTTGACCATGAACCAGCTACTTGGAAATCTAACAGCATATGAGATGAGGCTCCCACGGAAGAAGCCAAGTATGAGGGAGGTAGCCTTTAAAACAGAAAAGAAGAAAGAAGAAAAGGAAGACATATGCTCTTGCTCGGATGAAGAAGAGGCTAAATTTGTCAAGAAACTGGATAGAGGCTAAGGTAAATACAAAGGTAAAATTCCCTTCAAATTTTTTAACTATGGAAGATTTGGACACTATGCTACTAAGTGTCCTCACAAGAAAGTAAGGAATCAAGCTCAAGAATCAGAGAAAAATACATCAAAAAACTGGCAGAAAGGAAAGAAGTTCAGCAGAAAATCCTTCTATGCTCAACAAGACAGCAGTGCATCTGAAGACTCAGATGAACCTTCAAGTGAAGAAGGAACCTCTGAATTTTTATTGATGGCCATAGAATAACTTGAAGGACTCCTGCTAGAAGATGAAGAAGAAGAAGGTGAAGTTGACCTTGAGGGGGAGCTAAGAAGTGCCCTGGAGGAGATTGATAGACTCAAACTGAAGTGCAGAAAACAAAAGGAAATTCTCCTCAAGTATGTACGAGAAGAACATAATTCAGAAGTCCTCATGCAGCTAAAGATAGAGCTTGAAGAAGCCAAGAAGATAGAAGACATGTTACTTAAGCAAATCAAGGAGAAAACTCAGGAACAAGAGAAGTTGGAAGAAGAAGTAGTATGTCTCAGGAAGAAATTAGAAAATGCCCAAAGGAAAGTGGCTATAAACTCTTCTCAAACAGCAAGCTCTGGTAAGTTGAACGAAATTTTGGATGCTCAAAGATCTCCTATTATAAAAACTGGAATAGGTTATGAAAGAGAATCAAGTAAAAGCAAATAAGGATGATGAAGCAGCTCAAATAATTCCTACAAAAGAAGAAACATGTAAGGAGGGATATAAAACCCAGAAGAATCCTCTAATAACAAAGAATGAAAGAAATAATCAGACAATAGAAAAAGATTCATATACCCCTGAGTATGTCAAATTTGGAAGCCATCAAAGGAGATTCTTCCCTCCTATGAAAAATGCCACCTGTTATGTCTGCCACAAGCTGGGACACATTGCTACATACTGTCATGCAAAGAGGAGTAATTCAAACCAACAAAAGATGCAAACAGTGAAGAGACTGTCTCAAGCAAACAAATGGAGAAGACAACCTTACATCAGGTATGCAAATAGTTTCTATGGTTACTGTTTTTATTGTAAGGAATTTGGCCATAAAATCATTGAGTGTAGAAAATATGGACAAAGATTGATGTTCAACACCTCAAGGGGGTTTATGAATCAAATAAATTTTGTTCATACTCACAATTCTGCAAAAATTATCATCAAATGCTGTGTATGCAATAAAATTGGACATATGCCTTCAAAATGTCCTTTGAGAGGATGTGATTCATCATCTCACAAAAGATACCAAACAAAAGGATGCTTCCAGTGGAAAAAGAAGGTGAATAAGTGTGACCTGGCTCTAACTACTAAAGACCTAAAAAGCCAATGGTATCTGGACAGCAGCTGCTCAAAACATATGACTGGAAACAGAAGCAAATTTATAACTTTTGACGAAAATAAAACTCATTTGGTCTAAACCTAGTCTCCTAAATTGAGTTCATTTAATTGTCAACCAGGGTTGGTAAACTGCTGAAGTGAAGTGCACCGTATGTGCCTAGGTGTTTGTCTCTTAGGCGTTGTGTTTAGTGTTTTATGATGTTTTTTGTCTTTTGTGATGATTTATGATGTTTTTGGCCTTTTTGGTAGTTTTATGTTCACAAGGAAAATGACTAGAAAGCTAGTGGAAAGAAGCTACTAGTTGCAATTGCAAATATTGAAACAGAATCAAATCTAAACTATGACTAAGCAGAAACAAAGCTTGATAATGAATTTTAAGCAAATGATTCAAAACATAAACTCAACTTGTCCAATTCTTTCATCAAAGGTATTTTGAGAGAGAGCTTGAGAACTGGTCAACTAAGTATGCAAATTCTCCTAACTAAACAGTTAAACAACTAACTTATAATGATGCAACATTTTATCCATGATTAGAGATTTGTTGAAGCATATTTGGAGAAAAATATTGTTGACATCATAAGATATTCTACTCTAAGACTATTTCCTAACTCTATTCTGCAACTTAGTTTGATACCACTGCACTTCACTCAAGGGTTATAGATTTTTAAAAATAGTCTTCTGAGGAAATGTTTGTTTGTGAGATGATAAGGGAAGTTGCAAAAGTACTTCAGGCCTTGAAATGATATTGTCTTCTGTTCATAGGGTTATGAATTGATTATAGATTTGGAACAAGAAGAGGTTTTGTAAATAATGAAGGTTGTTTTGTTAAGTTTAACAACTGAAGTAATCTAATATGCAGTGGATAACAACCAAATGTGGAGTGAAAATGCAATGAGTTAAGCTAAAACTGAACTTAAGATGTCACTATTCTAAAACAGTGTTGAACTAACAAGTCATTATCAAACTCAAAACAAAATAACAAAGCATGAGTTGAATGCAATTAGACTCCGGAGTATCCTAACTAAGCTATCATGCATTATTCTATGGAATTATACAGTCTGTTTTGTCCATCATGATTGGTATTTTGGAAGAGTTTCTTAGAACAATCCTAACTGTACAATTCAGTGCAAATGCAAACATAAATACTGAAAGCAATTAAAAACTAAGATATCATAGCTATCTCCTACCCATCATTATGATATTTTGGAAGAGCGTTTTAAGAGCAAGAACAGCTATGGTACTTAGTGCAAACACACAACTGAAATGTTCAGGATCACAATCATGCTTAAGACATCATAAGGATTTTTTGGAAGAGTTTCTTCTTTTGGAAGAGTGCTTAGCATAAGTATAACTGTGATGGTGAACAAAAGAGATTACAATTAAATCCTACAACACTATAGCCATTTCCCATTCATTATCATGATCTTTTGGAAGAGCTTCTTCTTTTGGAAGAGTTTTTAGAACAAGTATAACTATAGTGGCTAATGAAAACAACTACGAATTCAAACTTCAAAAACGTAAAGGCAACTAAGATACTTATCTAAATTACGCAAGTAAAACCGTGCAGGAGGCAGGGGCCCTCTACCACCAGACGAAATCTAACTCCAAATCAAATCAACGCTTTCAAAACAATACTGTCTTCTTCATTAAAGGAGAAATAACTTGAACAGAGCAATCTGCGTCTTCAGAAATGTAGCACAAAATCTAAGCAAAATCTAGAGCAAAATCTAGCCTAGCTCTCGGTTTCCCAAGTGTTTTTATAACAAATTTACATAACAAGACTTGCAACAATTCCAGGATCATTGTCTTTCCTTATCAAAATCACATTAGGACTCTTGAAGATGGCAACGTAAAGAGAAAAAGGACATCTGGACTAAGACAGTCCTATTAGAAGTCTGCCTTCCTAAATGTGTTCCCACGTACCAAAACCATATCCAGAATTCGGTTTTTCCTTCATGGTGAGAAACGAACAATGTAGACATGACGTGGAATATACCCATATGTGGTTTTTCTTGAGAGGCCACCTGGAACATACCCAAACGTGAAGACAACTGCAGAATTTCCAGTTAGCTACGGAATGTCTGCATTCTGCAGCTAGTTCCGGTCAAAATGCATTACAATGACAAAAATCACAAAACTTAGCAAGTCAATCATGTTAATCATTCTAAAAGTAATTTTAACTAAATTCATTGATCAATTGGGTCTGGGATAACAATGGACAAAGGAAAATGAGGTAAAGTAAGATGAGAGAAAGCACAATCTTGAGGCTCAACATACCCCCACTGCTGACTTCTTGCATGTCCTCATGCAACTTATTCCATAAACTCAGAGGCTTCTGCAAGAACATCTAATCCTCTCCTTCTCCTTTGCCTGGAAGCTAAAGATCTTCTGGGTTTTCTGATGACAAGTTTGAACCTTAAGTTGGTAAGTGCCCTAATTAGCTTCTTGTTCCTCTTTTTCAACTTTTCATTAGCCTTTTCCACTTTGTCCATATGTAGAGATAAGGTTGAGTTCATATCGGTTTTGAGTTTGACTTGTTCCTTGAGAATATCATTCTCATTTTTGATGTGTCTATTAAGTATTTCCAGCTCATACCTATCCCTTCTTAACACATCTATTTCGGACAGTGGAGGACTAGGGGTTCTCTCTCTACTCTCTGAAGCTCTCCTTTCCAAAGTTTCAACATAGTCATAAACTTCTTGCTGAGCAGGGTCAATTTCAGGGGTTCCTTCATTAAAATCCTCTTCAACATCTTCTTCAATAGATGTTTCCTTATCTTCTATATTTATCACCCCTGTTTGTTTGATCTGAGTTTTTCTTAGTTTCCCCTTTAGTCTATGGCTTCTTCTTGGCTGGGAAGATCCCTCTCATTTCTCTGTGGCAGATTTTCTGATTACCTTCTCTTTCTTAAGTTGTCTCTTAATTTGAGTCAACTTCTCTGAGATTATTTCCTCACTACTTTCCTGGACTGTTTTGTCAATTTCAATTTTAGAAGCTCTCCATTTTCTACTTCTCCTTGTAGGCTGTTGTTCAGGTGAGGGCTCTTTTGGCTCTTCAAAATGATTTCTTATCAAGAAATTGTCCCAAGTATCATTTGTTTTGGCTAAATGGTGTTCAATTAAAATCTTAACCAAGCCATGATGGTATAGATTTGTCTCTAAAAATTGAACCCTTCTTTGAACACAAGAAGCCATCTTTTTCAAACTTTGAAGCAAGAAATAGGGTAAGTTTAACTCTTCCTCCAGAAAATGCATTATCAGTCTAATGTGGTAAACATAAAATGTGCCATATCTACCTTCACATGTAATAAATTTTTGCAGAATAAGTAGTATGTTTCTCCATTTATTTTTCAATGCAGAACTTGGAATTCCTTTCTTAAACACAGTGACATCCATACCTGGTGATTTTAGAATTTGCTTTCAGGATTCATTATGGAATTCTCTGTTTTTGAACCATCTCTCTCCATTTCTAAGCAATCCTGTAGCTTCTGCAATGAAAACCTCAGTGACAGTGAATTTAACATCTCCCACTTCAACCTCAGCTCCTCTAAATGACCTTGCAAATGTTTTAGTGACTTCTTTGTGGAAGCCATTAAATTTCTCAAGAAATTGTAGCCATCCTACCTGCTGCAAAATTTCTTTACATTGAGGGTATCCTTCCAAGTATTTTGTACCCATTGGTTCGGTTCTTACAATAAGACCCATAATTGCTTCTTCAATGTTCAGATTAATATTCTTTTTGCCCACGGAAACAATAACTTTCACCTTCGAATTGATATACCTTTGGTTCTCGGTGACAATGGCTTGAAACTTCAGACTGATATGCGTCTGGTTGAAAGTGACAACGGCTTCAAACTTCGGGCTGATATGCCTCTGGTTGACAGTGATAATGGCTTCACTTGTCAAATTCCACAACGATATACATCTTTGTCTCTCGGTGATACGCTTCAGAATTCACCTTCTTGCTATACCTCTGTCTCTCGGTGACAAATGGCTTCAAATTCCACACTGCTATACCTCTGCGTTTACAGTGATAATGCTCAATCTCTGCTCACGGTGATAGTGCTTTAATCTCGGCTCACGGTGATAGTGCTTTGATATTCAAACTGATATACCCTTTGCTCTGCTCACGGTGATAGGGATATCTCTGTTTTGCGGAATGAAGGGCTGGCTACAGAATGGAGTGATGGAAGTAGTTACGGAATGAGTTAATGGAGTGAGGTGGAGAAAACGAATTAATGAGTGAAAAGACTGCGGAGATTTTTTACAATGGAAAAGAAAATCATCATTGAATGATTTGGTTGGGTGACGTGAGGAAATCAAACACTTCAGCCTTTTTAACCGCTTAAATGATGTCGGGTATAGAATTTGAAATGAGAGATTTTTATCCAAAGTTTGTGGAGGGTATATTGGACATGATCAATAAAAATAATCAAAACAACTTTTTCGAATGATTCATAACTAAAACTATGCTAAAGTTTATGATATGCCATTATAATGAAAACTTGTTACCTTTGCTTTTCATTTTCTTTTTGTGGTCTTTGTCTTCTTTGTTCTCCTTTGGAAGAGTCTTCATAAACCTTCTTGATTCTTCTTATTCATGGATATACTGGATCATCTTGTTGCAATTCAAATGTCTGCTGATTAGTGCCTTCAGGATTTGTAGCTGCGGAATGACTGTCTGGCTGCGGAAAGTCTGATCAGCTGCAGAATGTCTGTTAAGCTGCAGAATGTACCTGTAGAGTATTTTAATCATGGAATGGAGTGGTTTGGGATATAAGTGAGATGTTATATGAATGAAGATGGATGATGAGTCATGATATGTATGAAGTGGATGATGAAATGGAATGAATTCAATTTATGAAATGGAGTGGAAGAATATAATAAATGGCCTGCAATCCATGACATGTATTATTCATTTACAGCAAGACATCAAACTTTGAATTTTGATATGGAAATGAGGTGGATGGAGTATGGAATGAGATGAATGATATATGGAATGAAGTGAAGTATGAATGAATGAATGAAATGGAGTATGGATGGATAAGTGAATGGAATGAAATGAAATGAAATGGATCATAAGTACAATGGATCTGAACTTATGATTTTGTAACAACTGCTTGCAAAAACAAAATGGGAAAAGTTAGAGTGTCAGAAAAACTCTGATTTTCACCCTATCTTTTCTGTATAAACATGCCAATCAATGATTGGTTTTCATGTTTATACCTTTATTTTTTATTTTTTATTTTTTTTTCAAAAGAAATGCTTCAGAAAATTCAATCAAGTTGATGAAGAAGAAAGATTCTTCTTCATTAACTTCACATCACTGTTTTCTTGGAACTTCTTGACAAATTCTTCTCTTGAGAGTGGTTTGTGATACAGCTTCAATCTATGACCATTCACAAGAAAAGTGACCTCTTCTTCATCTATTGTCCTGATTTTTACTGCTCCATTGTCAAAATTTCAACAATTTCATATGGCCCAAGCCAATGTGTTTGAAATTTACCTTGAAAATCCTTGAATTTTGAATCAAACAAGAGAGCCCAGTCACCTTCTTTGAATTTCTTCTCTTTGATGTACTTGTCATGCCATCTAGCCCTTTGTTGTTGGACTAGACTTGTTTTCTGAACTGCATCTTGTCTGATCTCATCCAATTCATTAATCTTCTCCAGTCTATGCTTTTGTGCCTCCGTTAAATCAAGTCCTAGCTGAACTGCCATTTTGAAAGTTTGAATCTGGAACTCTATGGGGAACAAAACTTGCTTTCCATAAACAAGTTCATAAGGAGTATGGCCTGTTGTGTTTCTCCATGTAGTTCTATAGGCCCACAAGGCTTCAGGAAGCCTATCTACCCAATCTCTTTTATGTAAATGAACAGTCTTTGTTAGGATTCCTTCAATGATCTTATTAGTAGATTCCACTTGACCATTTGCTTGTGGATGATAAGGGGTAGATTTTCTATGTCTGATTTTGTACTTCTCCATCATTTGCTCCACTAGCCTTGATGTAAATTGAGCTCCTTGATCTGTAACAATTTCCCTTGGGACACCAAAACGAGTAAAAATATCCTAAAAAAGAAAAGTAACTACAGATGATTCATTAGCAACAAGTAATGGTTTAGCTTCTACCCATTTAGTAACATAATCAGTGCAAACTAATATATATTTCTTTTGTCTTGATGGAGGACTAATAAGTCCTACAAAATCCAAAGCCCATTTTTCAAAAGGTTCAATATGTACCTGAGGTTGTAATGGCATCTCACCTGAAGGAGAAGGTTTCCCTACCCTTTGGCAACTGTCACACCTTTTGACATACTCTTTAGAATCTTTAAACAAGGATGGCCAATAATATCCTAAATGAAGGATCTTATAGGCTGTCCTCTTATCAGCAAAGTGTCCGCCACAAGGTTCATCATGACATGCTTTGAGAATCTCGGGCATCTCATCTTCACGAACACATCTCCTAATGATCAAATCTGGACCTGTCTTGTACAACTCATTAGCAACCCATGAATATTTTGCACTGTCATAAATGATTTTTCTTTTATCCCTTACATTCATTATTGAAGGAAATTTTCCTGAAACTAAATAATTAGCAATATCAGCAAACCATGGAGTTTGAGTAGAAATTGCAAAAAGATATTCATCAGGAAATTGATCTTCAACTGGAGTGTCATCTTTGATATTTTGGAGTCTAGATAGGAAATCAGCTACTGTGTTTTTTTTTCCAGGCCTATCTAGAATGGTAATGTTAAATTCTTGTAAGAGCAATAACCATCTTATAACTCTGCCATTAGTGATTGATTTGTTCATTAAGTATCTAATTGCAGAATGATCAGTGTGAACAAAAGTTTCATAGCCTATTATATAGTGTCTAAATTTTTTTATGGCATGAACAACAGCTAAAAACTCTTTTTCAGTTACAGTATAGTTTAACTCTGCAGGAGTCAAATTTTTACTGGTGTAATAGATGGCATATGGAATCAAATCTTTTTGTCCCAATACTGCTCCTAGAGCTGTATCGGAAGCATCTGTCGAGATATGAAAAGGTAACTTCCAATTAGGTCCCCTTAATATAGGTGCTTCAGAAATTTTGGTTTTCAGGGTTTCAAAAGCTAACTGGCAATCAGAAGTCCATTTGAATTCACAATCTTTGGTAAGTAATTTGAAGAGTGGAGATGCTATTTTGGTGAAGTTTTCTATAAATTTCCGATAATATCCTGTAAATCCTAGAAAACTTCTAACATCTCTTTGACAACTTGGAATAGATAAGTTAGAGATGACTTCAACTTTTGACTCATCAACTCTAATCCCATCCCCTGAAATGTGATGCCCTAAAACAATACCTTCAGTAAACATCATAAAACATTTTTCATGACTAAGTGAAAGATTTGCTTCCTGACATCTCTTTAAAACTTGTTCCAAGTTTTCTAAAGCTTCTTCAAAAGTGTTTCCATAAACTGTGAAATCATCCATGTACACCTCTACACAATCATGTATTAGATCTGAAAAAATTCCTAATACTGCCCTTTGGAATGTTGCAGGTGCATTACATAATCCAAATGGCAATACTCGGTAAGCATAGGTACCCCAAGGACAAGTAAATGTGGTTTTGTCTTGATCTTCAAGTGCTACTTGGATTTGGTTGTAACCACTAAACCCATCTAAGAATGAGAAGTACTTCTTGCCAGCTAATGTATCTAACACTTGATCTATGAAAGGTAAGGGAAAATGGTCTTTAAGAGTAGCTTTGTTTAGTTCTCGGTAGTCAACACATACCCTCCATTTTCCATTTTTCTTTGGCACAATTACCAAAGGAGAAACCCACTGACTATCTGAAATGGGATAGATGAAATTAACATTTAACAATTTTTGCAATTCTTCTTTAACAATTTCCCTAAGATTTGGATTCATCCGTCTTTGAGGTTGTCTGATTGGTTTGCAATTTTCCTCTATATAGATGTGATGAGTGCAAGTCTTGGGGCTTATCCCTTTCATGTCAGTGTACTCCCATGCATATGCAAAATAATGTCTCTGTAATACTTTGACTAACTCTTCTTGTTGAGATTTTCTAGGTTCTTGTTTATGTTCAAAGTTTTTCCTAGAAAAATCTCACTTGTAGAGCTGCCAAATTTGTCCATAGAATGAAGAGACATCTGCCTTGATGAAAAAAACTCAATATTGGATCCCTCTTGAAATGATTCATGTTTGTGTTCTAGAGAGGATTCAAAAATTTCTAGAGTATTCAGAATTTGATTATCTTCACTAATTTCTGAAATTGTGAAGAGAGGTTGTAATTCTTCTTCATCCTCTATCCATTGAGTGTCATCTAAATCTGTAATTGTCCTAGCTGGAGGATATAAAGTGAATTTCTTAGTTGAACTACCATCAGAGATGTACATATCACCGGATCTACAACTAATAAAAGCATCAGCTGTAGCCAACCAAGGTATTCCTAATATAACAGGATGTCCTCCTAGATTATTCTTAGGAGTTAGGATCATGAAATCCACAGGGTACTCCCAAGAATCTAGGGACACTGGAATGTCTTCTATTACCCCATCTGGTTTGATCACAGATCTGTCTGCTAATTGTAATAGTGTGGGTGTAAAGAGAAGATTAGGAAGTTTCGGTTTATCCATGATTTGTCTACTCATGATATTGATTGCTGCTCCTAAATCAATGAGTGTGTTTTGGATTTCAATTCCATTGATGTGAATTTTAACAACTGGATTTTCTGGGTCAAGATACTTTGGAATAGCAATCTTGCCCATCATAATGTCTGCTATTTTTCCTGCCAGTTGAATTTTCTTTGTTTCTCTTATTCTTTTTCTTGTTTTCTTCATACTCAACTCCTTTATGGTTTTGGCTAAAATTGGAATTTCCTTGATGGCTTGTAATAATGGAATTTTAATGTAAACATTTCTCAGCTCATCTAGGAAATCATAATTAGGCACCATAATTTGTTTTTCTACACCTCTATCAATTTGTAATCTTTCTGGAAAGGGAGGTATAGAAGTAGATGTGGATGGTTGCTCTAATACAGGAGTTGAAATTATTGAATCTTTTTGCTTTAATTTTTCAGTGTTTGGGTCTTGAAAAGATGTGTCTTCCTCAAGACTTTTATTCACCCGTAGAGAGTCTTCCTCAGAGTTATCTTGTTCTTGTATGATCACATAAGGTTTCCTCTTTTCAAGTATTCTTCCAGACCTAAGTTGAACATCACTAAGGTCTAGAGGAGTAATTAAATAAGTTGGAAACTGTTGGCTTTCTATCATGTATGTATTCTAAGGGTTCTTATTATTGGGGTTTGGTATGGGTTGAGCGGGCAATTGATTTGATTTTTGAGGGAATGGTAATGAAAGTGGTTGATTTTGATGTGGTTGGTTCTGATGATGTTGTTGAGGATTTTGTTGAAAATTTTGTTGAAGATTTTGAGGAAAATTTTGTTGAGGATTTTGAGGATAAAAATGTGGGTATGGTGGATAGGATGGTGGATATTGATAGTATGGGGAGTATCTTCCATAGGGACTTTGTGATCCTTGTGCCCAAGCTGGAGATTGATTTTGAAATTGAGGCCAAGGTTGCTGCCAAGAATTCCAAGGTGGAGGTTGATTATACATTTGATCATGGAATCCTTGTGTCTGAGGTCCTTGCCAAGGCCTTCTAGATACAAAATTGAGGGACTCTGTGGAATCTGTAGGAGTTTCCTCCTGAAAGACAGCTTTGAGACCAGGAAGAGAAGGACAATTCTTGGTCTCATTTTTTTCAGAACAAATGACACAGGTCTCTACAACTTTTACATCCAATGGACACTCTCTCAAGGCATGTTTCTTTCTACATTTGGGACAAAAGATTGTCAAGGCATCAGATTCAGCTTTTTGCTTGTTTTGTATCTTAAGGGTGTCTATTTGTTCACTAAGACTCCCTAAGATGTCAGATTTAAAATCATCAAGCATATGTCCTATTTCTGATCTACTTACTGTCCCAGAAGCAGACTTACTTGCCCTTGCAAGAGCAGAATCTCTTGGACCTTTTACAGTTTTAGATTTCCCTCTTGAAAGGTTGATACATAACTCAGATATTTCAGGTAATGTGAGCTGTGATATATCCCCTTTTCCCATCATATTAAGGATATCCAACCATTCATCCCTAATTGTTTTCAACAAAAGAGCTTTTAAGGTGTCTTGATCTAAGTTTTCCATTTTTTCTCTTTTGATGTTGTAATGAAATCTCTCCAACAAATCTTCCAAGTTTTCATCTTCCTTTTGTAACATCTTAAACACTTCCTCCTTATGATTGAACGGCATACAATAATCCAAATACCTCTCTAGAAATGATTGTTTCATGTCTTCCCATGTCCTAATAGAACTGTTGATCAAACTCATAAACCACTTCAATGCTGCTCCTTTCAATGTTGAAGGAAATAGTTTAAGTTTTTGAGCATCTTGTAAGTAGTCATAAGTTCTACACAGGATCTCAAATTCAAATAGGAAGGTTTTAGGATCTTCAGTGGTTAGTTCCTCTGTAGTAGTAGGAAAGTTTGTGTCCCTAACAGGAGTCCTTGGCTTTTCTTCCAAGACAGATTCAGTGGATGAAGTGGAAGGTATTTCTAATGGAATATCTGACCTTAGATCTTCTAGGAGTCCAGGATCAGTAATGGATGGAATGTGGGTCTGAGTTGAAGGTGTACTAGCTCTGGGTCTAGGTGAAACAAGTGGTGTTCTAGGAATCAAATTTCTGATTCTGCTGCTTATAAATCTACCCCTTGAATCTCTCTCTCTACGCATATAATTTTTTTTGGGAGTTAAGAAACAAAGGTTACCTATTTTTCACTTCCCCGGCAACGGCGCCAAAATGTTTGGTCTCAACCTAGTCTCCTAAATTGATTTCATTTAATTGTCAACCAGGGTTAGTAAACTGCTGAAGTGAAGTGCACTGTATGTGCCTAGGTGTTTGTCTCTTAATGCGTTGTGTTTAGTGTTTTATGATGATTTTGGTCTTTTGTGATGATTTATGATGTTTTAGTTCTTTTGGTGGTTTTTATGTTCACAAGGAAAATGACTAGAAAGCTAGTGGAAAGAAGCTACTGGTTTAAAAACAGAGTGAAGCCTAATTGGTTGATGACAAATGACAAATGCAAATGAAAATACTGAAACAAATCAAACCTAAACTATGACTAAGAAGAATACCAAGCTTGATAATGACTTCAAGAAAATGAATCAAAACATAAACTTAACTTGTCCAATTCTTTCATCAAAAGTATTTTGGGAGAGCTTGAGAAGTGGTCAGCTAAGTATACAAATTCTCCTAACTAAACAATTAAAAAATCGGCTTATAATGAGACAAAATTTTATCCATGATTAAAGATTTGTGAAAACATATTTGGAGGAAAACATTGGTACCATCATAAGATCTCTACTCTAAGACTAGTTCCTAACTCTATTCTACAACTTAGTTTAACATTACTAAACCTTACTCAAGAGTTATAGATTTCTTTTTAAAGTAGTCTTTTGAGAAAAGGCTTTGTTTATGAAGTGGTAAAGAAGTTGAAAAAGTACTTCAGGCCTTGAAATGATATTTTCTTCTATTCATATGGTTATGAATCAATTATAGATTTGGAACAAGAAGAGGTTTTGTAAATAATGAAGGCCGTATTGTTAAGTTTAACAACTAATGTAATCTAATATGCAGTGGATGAAAACTAATTGTGGAGTGAAATGCAATGAGTTAAGCTAAAACTGAACTTAATATGTCACTGGTCTAAAACAGTGCTGAATTAACAAGCCATTATCAAACTTAAAACAAAATAACAGAGCATGAATTGAATGCAATTTGACTCCGGAGTACCCTAACTAAGTTATCATGCATTAATCTATGGGATTCTACAGCCTGTTTTGTCCATCATGATTGGTATTTTGGAAGAGCTTCTTAGAACGATCCTGGCTGTACAATTCAGTGCAAATGCAAACATAAAGACTAAAAGCAATTTTAAAACTAAGACATCACAGCTATCTCCTACCCATCATTATGATATTTTGTAAGGGTGTTTTAAGAGTAAGATTAGCTATGCTACTTAGTGCAAACAAACAACTGAAATGTTCAGTATCACAGTCATGCCTTAGACATCATAAGGATATTTTGGAAGATTTTGATTAGTATAAGTTCAACTGTGATAGTGAACAAAAGAAATTACAATTAAATCCTACAACACTATAGCCATTTCTCATTCATTATCATGATCTTTTGGAAGAGTTTCTTCTTTTGGAAGAGTTCTTAGAACAAGTATAACTATAGTGGCTAATGAAATTAACTACGAACTCAAACTTCAAAAACGTAAAAAAAACTAAGATACTTATCTAAATTACGAAAGTAAAGCCGTGCAGGAGGCAGGGGCCCTCTACCACCAGACGGAATCTAACTCCAAATCAACTCAACGCGTTCAAAGAAATGTTGTCCTCTTCATTAAAGTAGAAATAACTTGAAACAGAGTATTCTTCGTTTTCAGAAATATAGCATGAAATCTAAGCAAAATCTAGCCTATCTCTCGGTTTCCCAAGTGTTTTTATAACAATTTTACATAACAGAACTTGCAACAATACAGGGATCCTTGTCTTTCCTTATCAAAATCACATTAGGACTTTGAATATGGCAACGTAAAGAGAAAAAGGACATCTGGACTAAGACAGTCCTATTAGAAGTCTGCTTCCTTAAATGAGTTCCCACGTACCAAAACCACGTCCAGAATTCAGTTCTTCCTTCATGGTGAGCAACGAATGATGTGGACATGAAGTGGAATATACCCATATGTGGTTTTTCTTGAGAGGACACTTGGAACATGCCTGAACGTGAAGACAGCTGCAGAATTGCCGATTAGCTACGGAATGTCTGCATTCTGCAGCTAGTTCCGGTCAAAATGCATTACAATGACAAAAATCACAAAACTTAGCAAGTTAGCCATGTTAATCATTCTAAAAGTAATTTTAAATAATTTCATTGATCAATTAATTTTGGGATAACAATGGACAAAGAAAATGAGGTACGTAATTAAGATGAAAGATAGCATAATCTTGAGGCTCAACAAAAACTAGTAATGTTAATTTTTGCAATGAAAAATCGGGAAAAATCAAGGGAAAAGGGCTAAATTAAACAGAATAATGGCGGTAAGGCCCAAGATGTACTATTTTTAGATGCGAAAATTTGCGCTGAGTGTCGGTCAAATGGCAGAGCTCAGAGGCTATGAAAGTTATTTTCGAGCACAAGGCTGGCAGAAGTGGGATCAAGCACCACGGTGAGCTCTGTCAAAGGTGTCCAAACGATAATTTTTACATAGTGAAAAGGAAGATGAAGCATGCCATCTTAGCAAACTTGAGGAGTCATGGTTATAAACAAGGAGATTGGGACATCTCGGCTTCGATCATATCATCGAGTGAGCAAGAAGAAAGTTGTCGGAGACATACCCGAAATAAAAGGCCTTCTAATACCATATGCAAATCATGTCAGTGGGAAAACGAGACCACACATCCTTTGGCATTTAAAAGATGAGTTATCAACTAGAAGACCACTCAACATTGCACATGGACTGTGTGGACTGCCAGAAACTAAACACCAAGTGGAGAATCCTACTTAGTATTTGATAATAGATGATTTCTCCCGAATGACATAGGTTGCATTTTCTCAAGAATAAATCCGGAAGCTACGGGAAAAATTCAAAATACTCAAAGCTTTGAGAAATCGGACGAGGATGCGAAAAGCAAAATGCATCGAGATCAGACAGAGGTGAAATTCCACTATTATGGTTTTGCAAACCTGAAATGAACATGGGAATAAAGCAACAGATTACTATTGCGGGGACACCTCGGCGGAATGGAGTAGCGAGAGAGACAAAACGATTTGTACAACAAATTGCCGAGGAGCTATGATGCAAGAGAGTAATATTCCTCAAACCTTCTAGGAAAAAATCGGTACACACGGCCGTGCATGTCCTAAACAAAGCTCATTTAAGGCCAAAAGTGACAAAGACTCCCTATGAACTGTAAGCAATGCATGCTTCAATCAAGCACTTTAGAATCTTTGGAAGCAAGTGTTACATAAAGAATAATGATGAAAATCTTGGAAATTTACATGCAAGAGGAGTAGATGAAGGGATATTTCTAGGATGTTCATCCAAAATTAAAGGGTACATGTGCTACAACAAGACTCTTCAAAAAATTTTAGAAAGAATTGACGTGAGATTTGATGAAGAACTTCCAAACAATACAAGGGGTACGAGCCCAACGAAAATCCTTCGGACGACCATGAGGAATCAACCAAGATGATGATGCAACAAGAAAGACAACGAGAAGATGTTTAAGCGAGAGCTTGAAAGCCCCCTCGAGATACTCGGAAGAACCATCCGAGAAGATCAGATCATTGGAGACAGAAGCGGGGTCCAGGACAAGAAGCTAGCTAATTGAACGGATAGAAGATGTATACATAGCCATGTTATCACAAATAGAGCCAAAGAAATTTGAAGAAGCCGAAAGCAAGTACAAGTCTTGGGTAGATACCGTGAATGAAGAATTGGACCAAATTGGGAAAGAACAATACCACAGGAACTAGTTCCTAGACCCAATGAGAAAAATGTCACCAGGCTCAAAATGGTGAAACTAAAAATAAAATGAATGAGCAAGGACGGTAATCGGGGAATAAAGCAGGACTTTTACGCAAAGGATATTCACAAATTGAAGGACTTGATTACAATGAAACATTTTCCCCATGGCAGAATGGAAAAGGCATTTATCGGAATTTTTATGGCCTTTGCATCTTTACCAAGACTTCCAGGTATATCAAATGGATGTAAGTATTCATTTCTAAATGGAGATCTAGAAGAAGAAGTCTACATGGAACAACCGAAGGTTTCTCTTCAACGGACAAAGAAGACTATGTGTGCGGACTAAAGAAGGCTCTATGAAGCCCAAGCAGACTCCTTGTGCTTGGTACTCAAGACTAGTTAAGTATTTGAAAAAAAGGCTTTAAGGAGGAGTCGACATCAATCTATACATAAAAGCCCATGAAAATGAACTTCGATTGTTGTAGTATATGTTGATGACATTGTGTTGGAGGCAACGAGAGATAGCATGAGAGCTAGAAAAAGGGTTTGCGAGGAGATGAAATCGAGTTTGACATCTATGATTGGGAGAGCACGGTTTCTGTTGGGACTTGAAATTCAACAAAAGAACACGGTACATTCATATCACGGGAAAAATACTTAAAAGAAATGTTGAAAAAGTTCAAAATGGAAGATTGCGAACCTATGTCAACTCCCGCATTCACGAGATGCAAGGTTGTGTGCGATGATGGATCTCGCGTGGATCCAAAGACTCTACGAGATCCATGATAGGAAGTACATTGCACAGCGGCATCAAGACCGGACATCATGCTAGCGATGGGACTTGTGGCTAGATACCAACGGCACCTAAACAAAATCACCTTCTGAGTCAAAAGAATATTCGGATATCTACAAGGAGGCACCACAGATATGGACTTTGGTATAAAAGGAAAAACTTCACTTTGACAACACACACCAGAGATACAGACTGGGCCAGCTATGTGGATGACGAGAAAAGCACAGTGGAGGTGCATTCTATCTGGGAGAAAGTACGGTGGCATGGCTAAACGAAAACAAACATACATTTCTCTATCATGGAAAGCGGAGATACATGGTGCAGCGACATGTTTGTATACAAGTCATGTGGATAAACAAGCCACTCAAGACATACAGAAGGTAAGCATTGATGAACCTATCTCTATCAAATGTGATAATACAAGTGCTATAAGCATATCAAAAAATCTTGTGCTTCATTCAAAAACTAAACATATCCCAATCAAGTATCGTTTCTGCGAGGCAGTAGCTCGGAGAAGGTAGTAAAGGTACAATTATTACCAAAAAAAAGAACGGATAAACGGAATATATTTGTGGCTTCTGCATAGAGAACCATTTGATTATTTGAGAGATATGCTAGGGGGTAGTATCTATAGATGCTACTCTCGATATGAAGAGGAAGCATAGTTTCGGGGGAGAACGAACGAAAATATCATTCCGGGGGAGGAACGACTAGCAAGGAAAGCATGAAGCAGGTCCTCAAGATCGGTACAACATGGGCAAGAGTTCAAAGCACATTGAAAAATAGAGCAACCCCTTGCCATTGATGTCAAAGGGGAGGAAGAATGACAACGAAGGAAAGGGGTCAACCCTTGACGAGGAAGTGTATTGCCATCGTCACCCAAGGGAAGTATTTGGAAATGTTGTCATTGATGGCAAAGGAGCGGCGGAGAGCGAGGGGAACGGAACAAAGTTCATCAATAATGCAAAGTAGAAGATAGGGAACGAGCTAAACGAGAGGTAGCAAAAGGACAAAATTAGTCAAGAGTCAAGAGGAACGGCGAAGAAAGGCAAAGGAGTTGAAAGGAACAACAAAGGCAAAGAACCAACAATAAGGCAAACGAAGTATTGTTTGTCAAGCCTACGAAGCGATTGTGTGAGCGGTGAGTGACTCCGTCTGTGTTTAAAGTTATTCATCACAACCCCGGCAACCATGACGGATCAAAGGAACAACAATGATACGAGAATCGAAATCATGAGAGATGAATAACGAAAAGGAGGTTCTATTAAACGAAACCATTGAATTCGCCTTTGCTTTTAAAAGGAATTTAATTATTCAATCAATGGAATAGTAATTAGCATACGAATATTAGACCATTGGAACTATGACATAGATGTACAATGGAAGGGAACCAAGGGCTCATTAAATCACGGAGATTAAAATGAAATAATTGTGCATTTAGAACGATAATGGTGCGGCGATGGCTTCTTGTTGAAGGCGAATATGGAGGCAGAACTTTGAATTAATGATGTGGTGAAGTAAATGAAAAAGGTGGATCCATGAAGATGGGATTCGAATGGAGGGGGGGGGGGGGGAACAATTAATATAGTGGCGGAAGCATGGAATTAGAAGCTTGTGCGACGGAGCGGTTTGACTACAAATGAAATGTTGTTAAAGAACACGACGGAACCACGAGGGAAAAGGAGAGGAACCACGAGCGTGAATAGTGACGGTGGGTTTGGAACACCCCGACGGTTTCATCGCACCGCTTTTGTACGGTAAGCTATATTTACAATTCGAACGTGATATATGCTGATCGACACGTGGTCTTAAGCGGGTTGGACAAACCACTCTCATCGCATGGCTATCGCCGTTAACTATCGACGGTGAAATCAACGATATATCGACGTCTGTAGGTGCGTCTGGAGGTGGGTTCATCGAATGACAATTGCACTCAAAATAGCACGAGAAGATAACTCAAGGGATGACACGATAGCGGTTGGGCCCCGAGTTCATCACATGGATTACGAGAGTTAAATTTCATATTCTTTATTCGTGCAATTACCGTAGGATCGGAGGGTTGGGCGCGTCGGGTATGCGCGTTAGATGTGAATGGGGGAAATGAGAGGCTGGTATATGAAGCCACATATATGTGTTAATACGTGGACGAGCGGTCGCAGGTGTTAGGTTTAAACCTTAGCCGGCGTATATTAATGTTATAACATCGATGCGATGATATGAAGTTTTAATAAACGGTAGCTCGAATCAAAACCATAGTATATTATGGATATTGATATTATAAAACGTCGGATATCGATTAAAGGCTTTGATATATGTTGTGGGCCGGACTTTTTGGGATTAATAAATGTTTAAGCCTTGAAACTATTATAGTTCACACATAATTTAATAGAGCGGGGATGTAGTAATAAGGCGCCAACCATATAACTTAAACATATGCATTGTATATAGCATTGTGCGCGGGTTAAAGGTTTGAAGCCAAGAAGTAAAACCTCTACAATCCAACGGTGCAGTTAGGCAGTTGTGGACCCTTTTACGAATGATTAATTGATGCATGAGACTTTGAGATTTATTGGTGAGCTAAACTTATAAAATAGACATATATATGAAAGCTGAGATATACAACTACGGTGAGCTTGGAGAATATGTACGAGAGGTAAACGAGGGGAAGTTGCGGGTGAAGAGAGTGTCGTGAGAAGGGATTTAAAATTGTGGTGAACAAGTATACATGCACGGATGCTCGAGTTGCGATAGCGAGTATGCGGGATCGTTGCATAGCCGGCGGCGAAAGGACAAAACCGGCAAGCCAAGGGTGAGTGAAGTTTATATATTGGCGAAAATGTAAATGTTTAATTTTTTTATATTTTTTGTGACAGAAGGCAATTAATAAGAGGAAAGGAAAAATCCCTCTGTAACATTGAAATTTTTACATATTGTTATATTTTTTAAATGGAGTTGGACAAAGGAATGAGAAGGCGGAAGCCAAGAGTGTGGTTGTTCACTCCGAATTCCTTGTGGAATACAAACGGTCATGCGCGATGAACTCTATATATAATATCAACTTGATATGCATAAGAGAGGTTATAGAGAATGAGATAGAGAATGCGAGCATAGAATATTGAGCGAGAGAATATAAGGAGAGAGGAGCATAAAGAGATGTTATAGAGCAGGCTGATATCTAAGGTAAATCGGCAAAAATTTCTTTAGATAAATTGAGGAAGTTGACTTCTATCAAGTTGAAGCTTGATAGATGTCGATTGTAGTTAGTGAGGTTGGAGCCTCCTGTGGTTGGTGCACAATAGAAAAATAGTGGTGGGGATTTGGAGCTTGCCTTTGCATCACAACAATAATAAGATGCTGGTTTTTCTCCACTTTATGGGTTTCCACTTGTCTTGTTGTCTCTATTTGTGTTGCTTATATGTTGATATGATCCACTCATCTTGTTTATTTGTTTGCTTCTCTCATGATAAGGTTGATGTCACATTAATTTAATACTTGTTGCAACATTTTAAAATTTGTTCACTTATTAAGCTATAAATAAGTTTGATGAAAATTAAGAAAAAAAATTTAATACATGTGTTAAAATGATTCACCCCCTCCCTCAGTTTAACCAAGGCTCAGTTTAACCAAGATTCAACATTAAGCCTTTAGAAGTCTCTATTATGACTCATGAAGACGAAGAATGGCAACATGACATATCAAATTTACAAGAGCAAGTGCAACAAATTTCGCTCTCGCAAAGAGCAACAAAAAATGACATGGAAGTTTTGAAGAAAGGCGTGGAAACTAAGATGGATGGTTTGAAGAAAGGCATGGAATCTAAGATGGATGGTTTTAAGAATGGCATGGAAGCTAAGATGGATGGCATGGAAGCTGGCATGGAATCTAAGATGGATGACATGGAAGCTAAGATGGAAAACATGAAGAATGGTCTAAAAGCAGACATGGAAGGTTTGACAAAGTTGATACAAGAAATTTTTCCTAATGGTGAAAAGATAGTAGAGGAAACTCATGAAGAGAATAAAATAAATGTTAATCGTGATTTCATAAACTCTAATGTTGGAGGGAAGAACCACCATATTCCAAAAATGGATATGAGGAAGTTTGATGGAAAGGATCCTGTAACATGGATACTACGGATGGAGCAATATTTTGATCTCCATAATGTGCAAAACACACAAAAGGTACGCATTGCAACTTTACATTTAGAACAAAATACATTTGTATGGTATCGATGGCTTTGCTCCCGTAAAAAATTGTCACTTGGTCAATTTTTACGGAGGAAATGATAGCACATTATGAGGATACAAAGAGCAACACCTTCTTTACCCAATTGATAAATCTCAAACAAAAGGGTTTAGTGGGGCAGCACATTGAGGACTTCCAAGAATTGAATATAAGGGTAACTGATCTTACAGAGGAACACAGGATTGATCTCTTCCTAGGCACTTTAAAGGATAACATCCAACATGAAGTTCGCGTTTTGGAACCTGATTCATTGGAGAAGGCATTCAGGTTGGCAAGAAAAGTTGAATGTAAAATTATAGCGACAAGGAAGCCTACCACTCAATTCTATAAAGAAGGAAGTGTTTCTACGCCTAGATTTCCACAACCTACAAGGTTGACACCACAACAATTGGAAGAAAAAAGAGCAAAAGGGCTTTCCTACAGTTGTGATAGCAAATACACTAAAGGTCATAAGTGTGCTGAGAAGAAATTATTTTACATAGATTGTGAAGAGGAAGAAGAAAATGAACAAGAAGAGGATATACACCGGGAACCAACCCTAGAAGAGGAAGAAATGAATCCGACCATATTGTGTAATGCACTAGTAGGAATTACCACTCCTCAAACTCTCAAGATAGAAGGACAAATCAAGAAGAAAAAGGTAATAGTGTTGATTGATTCAGGTAGCACCCATAATTTTATTCATTGTAAGGTAGCCAAGGAATTAAATTGTTTCCTATACCTAGCACCAGAATGTCAAGTGATGGTTGTAAATGGAGGAACTATAAATTGCTCTGGAAAATGCCATAATATCAAGCTAACCATGGGGGAATATGTATTGACTAGTCCAATGCTTGCCATTCCTATGGGAGGTGTTGACGTTGTACTAGGAATACAACGGTTACAATCTTTGGGGATGGTAGCTTTTAATTTTCAAGAACTTTTCTTGAAATTTTTTTCAGAAGGAAAGGAAGTCGAATTACGGGGTATTGCGGGGAAGCCAGGAAGGATAATAAGCTCTAATGTCATGACAAAGCTTCTAAAGAAAGAACAGCGAGGCGTAATTGCACAATTATGCTCACTAGAAGTTCCAAAATCAAAATCATCTATTTCTGCAGATCTCCAACAAGTCTTGGACAATCATTCCAAGGTGTTTGAAACTCCCAAAGGACTCCCACCTATTCATGATCATGATCATGCTATTCATTTGATTCCAGGAAGTGTTCCTCAAACATCAGGCCTTATAGATATCCTTACGTCCAAAAGAGCGAAATTGAACGTATGATTGCAGAAATGTTAGAGGCGGGTATAATTCAACCTAGTCAAAGTTCTTTCTCTGCTCCTGTAGTATTGGTACACAAGAAAGATGGATCATGGCGAATGTGTCTAGATTATAGGGAGCTCAATAAGCTCACCATTAAAGACAAATTTCCCATTCCTGTGATTGATGAACTATTGGATGAATTACATGGAGCAATTTATTTTACCAAGTTGGATCTTCGTTCAGGATATCATCAAATTAGAATGAAGACTGAAGATATTCCAAAAACAACATTTCGAACTCATGAAGGTCATTATGAATTTTTGGTCATGCATTTTGGCCTTACCAATGCACCTTCTACATTTCAAGGGTTGATGAATTCCATTTTCAAACCCTTCCTTAGAAAATTTGTGCTAGTATTTTTTGATGATATACTAATCTACAGCAGGTCCTGGAAGGATCATGTTGAACATGTTGACAGGGTGCTCAAACTATTGCGGGAGAAACAATTATATGCAAAAAAATCCAAATGTTTCTTTGGAGTACAAGAGGTGGAATATCTGGGTCATATTGTATCTCACGAGGGTGTTAAAGTAGACCCTAACAAAATTAAAGCCATTAAGAAATGGAAAGTCCCCACAACCATAAAGAAGTTGCGAGGATTTCTCGGGTTAACGGGGTATTATCACAAGTTTGTTAAGAATTATGGGAGAATAGCAGCACCTCTAACAACATTATTGAAGAAAGATGCATTTTCATGGACTCCTGAAGCAACTAAGGCCTTTGAACGTCTTAAAGAGGCAATGTGCCTAGCACCGGTCTTAGCTACACCAGACTTCACAAAAACCTTTGTTGTGGAATGTGATGCCTCAGGAAATGGAATTGGTGCAGTTTTAATGCAGGAAGGAAGACCCATTGCTTTTGAAAGTCGTCCAATCAAAGGAAAGTATTTAGAGAAACCTATTTATGAGAAGGAAATGTTAGCAATACTGCATGCACTAAAGAAATGGCGAACTTACCTAATGGGAAGACACTTCAAGGTAAAAACTGATCATGATAGTCTTAAGCACTTTTTGGAACAAAGACTATCTTCAGAAGAGCAGCAAAAATGGGTCACAAAGATGTTGGGTTATGACTTTGAAATAATCTACAAAAAAGGGAAGCTTAATGTTGTTGCAGATGCACTCTCAAGAAAGAATGAAGAGGTGGAAGAATTACTTTGTGCCATTTCTATTATCCAACCAGATTGGATAACCGAAGCAAGAGATGAATGGAAGAAGGACAAAGATGTATGGACACTCATTCAAAAGTTGCAGCAAGATCCTAGTACATCTGATACATTTAGTTGGAAAATGATTCCTTATGGTACAAAGATCGCTTATATCTTTGTAAGAATTCCCAACTAAAACAAAAGATTCTTCTGGAATTGCACACTTCTCCTTTAGTAGGACACTCAGGATTTTTAAAAACTTACCACAGGGTGAAGAAAGAATTTTTTTGGGATGGCCTTAAATCTGATATTCAAAATTTTGTGGCGGAATGTTTGGTTTGCCAGTAGAATAAAGTTGAGACAATTAAGACCACAGGTCTTCTACAACCTTTATCCATTCCAAGTCAACGTTGGGAGGATATTTCAATGGGTTTATCACAGGTTTACCTAAGTCCGAAGGAAAGAGTGTCATCATGGTGGTAGTTGATAGACTTACCAAGTATGCACACTTTTGTGCATTATCTCATCCATTTAAAGCAAGTACAGTTGCTACTACATTTATGGATAGAATTCAAAAGCTACATGGAAGCCCAAGGGTTATTGTGAGCGACGGAGATCCCATTTTTACTGGAAATTTTTGGACAGAGTTATTTTCTTGTTTGGGTACTCAATTAGCTCATAGCTCATCTTATCATCCTCAATCTGATGGTCAAACTGAGATAGTAAATAAATGTTTGGAAGGATATCTTCGTTGTTTTGTATCTAATAAACAAACATAATGGGTCAAATGGTTACCTCTCGCTGAATGGTGGTATAACACTTCCTTCCATACTACAGCAAAAATGACCCCATTTATGGTACTTTATGGATATCATCCACCATCCATCACATCATATTTAAGGGAAAATTCGAAGGTTTAAGCAGTGGAAGATCACATCGAGCATCAGCAAGAAGTTCTCCAACTCTTAAAGGATAACCTGAATTTGGCACAAAATCGAATGAAACAACAGGCAGATCAACATCGCAGCGAGAGAAGTTTTGATGTAGGAGATTGGGTATTTTTACGGCTACAACCATACAAACAAATGTCCCTAAAGCAAGCTAAGAAGGATAATAAATTATCGCCAAAGTACTATGGTCCTTACAAGGTGTTGCAAAAGATTGGTACTATGGCATACAAATTGGAGCTTCCTGCTTCTTCACGAGTGCATCCGATTTTCCATGTTTCATGCTTAAAGAAGGTTATAGGTGAAAATCTTCCAGTTCAAACAATATTGCCAGAACTTGATGAGGAAGGAAAAATCATATTGGAACCTGAAGCGGTCATGGAAACAAGAACTCGACAACTACGGAATCGATCAATTTCGGAGTATCTCATCAAGTGGAAGAACTTACCCACTGAAGATTCTACATGGGAGGATGAGAATTTTATACAGAAGCACCCAGAGCTACTCAAGTGTTGAGGACAACACTTTTTTGAAGGAGAGGGGCATGTTAGGTCCCTATATTACTATTATAGTCCCTTATTTTTGTTAGTGTAACCCCCTTATTGTTATTATTGTACCCTTGTAACCCCCATATTGTTATTATTGTGCCCTTAAATTATTATTGTTAGGTTGGCTAGGATTACATTGTGGCCCCACTAGGATTACAATGTGGCCCCATGGACTCCTATATATAGAAAGGAGGTTTTGTAATTTTTATCATCCAAGAATTTTTCATTAATGTAATGTATTGGAGGTTTCCCCCTCAAAGTGGCTTATTTCTAAGGAGTTGATATCTCTTTTATTCTATTTTTGGAGTTGGTTTCACAACATCCTACTTCACTTCTGTAATTTACAGTGCTCTAATACCATGTATAAATATACAACATGCATGTATATCTTGGATTCACCTGATATAGCAATGTACTAAAGTTAAATACTGAATTTATTCTACAAATATTTTTTGGAATTAAAAACACAATCTTTAATCACATGAACATGAAGAAATATCAATCACACACAACACGGATAATTTCCCAGGGAAATCTTACAGCTAAAAACCCCACTATATTCTATTGTATATTAAGCATGGATAATGAAATAATTACATACAGAAACTCTTCTCACAAGATCCCTCTTTTACTCAACTAATTGTCTCATACTGTCATATGCAAAACTGACCAACACATAGCCAATTCTCAGCCTCCAAATATTTTGCCTTGCTTTTGTAATCCCTAATGGTAAAGATCCCTAAAATATAGGAATTATTGCCTGCCTTGACTGCACAAGTATCATGGGCACTCCAGTGGGTGTTTGGTTGCAAGTTTGCAAGCCAATAATCCTACAATTGATAGTCAACTTCCCTTTCACCTAGAAATCAACTAGGTCTCCACTAGATCTGACATGCATGTAGCTAATAATAGTAAATCCTCAGTTGCATGTGAGATCACTGATTTTGAATCAATTAATATTTAATTCACTGAATCTCTTACTAGTGTATCTTCAGTTACAACTGGCACAACTGTGTTTAACTATTTACAACTTACATTAACTAATGCACCACTACACTTTGAACTCTGTATGCCTCACCAACTAACTCTAACTCGAAAGCCACTAGCTAACTAAATTTATCACTTTCAGTTAACTCATTCAAGTCCACATTGAGAATAGATTACAGTTTAATGTCCATCTTAATTAAGGGATAACCAAAATAGACATGCACCCAAAAATAGCACTGTGGGCCCCACCCTAGTATGGGTGCTTAATGAAACCAGGTGCGTAATGCACTAGGCATTGGTGCTAAATCTTCTTGTTGAATCTCAACAGTCCCTCCATGGAATATAGTTTGAATTTCCCTCGATTGCATATTCAAGTCTCAAGCATGTGAAAGACATCATGGTCAACTTCTAGCTCCAAGTAATGTATGTGAAAATTTGAATATTGTTCAACACAAACTCAATTTCTTCTCCACTATTTTGATTCTTGGCGCTTTGATACCATGTAGAAATTACACCAATGGATTCAATCTGATCATGCAATGTACTAAAAAATTATATTGAATCCTTCTAAAATATTTGTGGAATATAAATCACGATCGCTCAATCACTTGCAAGTAAGAGAAAGAAGTAAATCAATCACACAGCACAAGATTTTCTTGGGGAAAGAAACTACTCAAAACCCCTCCATCTCTATTGTATAATCATCCCAGGAATCATGAAACAATACAATGCATGTGTGCTCACGAGAACCTCATACACTCTACCAATCGTCTCACATAGATCTAGGCAAAATTGGACCAATACATAGCCAATTTTCTACCCACCTTCAGCCTACCTGTCTCACGCAATCCTTAGGAAAAATCATTCCTATTAAATAGGAATTACAACCTTCCTTGACTGTGCAATCCATCATGGGAATCTTGTGGATTTATAATTGAACTCGGGAAATTTCCTAATAATACAATTGATAGTTTACTTACCTTTAACCTTTGTCTCAAATGGGTCGTCATCAGAATTGACATGCATGCAGCTATTAATAGTGAATCATAAGTTACTTGGTAAATCACTACTTGTGAATTAAATCTATTTTAATTCATTTGACCTTCCACTAACTCATCACTCGGTTAAAACTAGTTAAATTGATTTTAACTCAATTAATTTGAGTTAACTGATTACACTCACACCACACTAGTGCTACAACTACAACTACAACTACAACTAGACCCTATAAATAATAGAATCACTCTACATGCCTCACCTTTGACCCTCGACTCGAAATTATTGAGCTAACTAAGTCTATCACACTTAGTTAACTATTACAAGTTTTTATGATATAAGATTACAATTTATTGTCCAATTTATTTTAAAAAATAGACGCCCACATTTAGCACCAATGTGTCACTGAATTCCTCACTCATGTGTGACTAGAATCCCACACTAGTATGTGGTGCATTTTCTTGTTGAATTTTAACACCTCCTTTGTCCTTCAAGGTCAGCAACACTTAGGTCCTTTGATTGGCTATTCACAACTTCATTTGTGAATAGCTCTTTGGTCTGCCCATTTTTTCCATACTACTACTCCATGATGACAAATCTAGGGTTATGGAGGTTTCCCTTCTTCTGACTGAATCAATCCTTTGAAATACAGTGAACTAGGGCTTGTTGGTTGGCCTGTTGAGATTCAACAAGATGATGAGCTTAGTGAAAAGAGTCGCCTTCACTAAGTGGGCCCGCAATCTATTTTTGGCGCAAGTTTATTTTTAGACTATGTCTATTTTTAGACATGGTGATCATATTTCAAAAGTTGCAGGATGCTATTTGTGGATGGTTGGTCAAGTTGTAAAAATATATGAAATTCTATTTTTAGAATATTGGGCGAAGTCTATTTATAGATCGTCAATCTAAAAATAGAAGTGTCGATTATTACTAGCTCTTAATAATAATCTGACAATAAACATCAACTTATTCTCTTAGAGCACTTAATTTCCGTGCACAGATTTGGAAAATCAGTGGGATGAAGGAATTACGCAATTCCTAGGGTTTTCCGGTGGTTCATGCATGGAGGACTCAGTTAGAACTGAAGTCGAAAAGTTATGAAATTTGGAAGATTAGTTCATGGAGTTATTATTCATTTTAACTCAATTACTGGAGTTAAACTCAGTTGAGCTAGTTGTATCTAGTCTAACTGAATGATACACTAGTGAGAGTGGAGTGAATTAATTAGTTAATTAATTCACAAATAATAACTCATTAATCAACTAAACAATACAGCAGTTAACTACGATGCATGGTAGTTTCAGCATGGCAGTTCCAGTGGAGACCCAGTGGAGAGATAGGTGAAAGGGCAAGATGGACTATCTGTTGTGACTATAGTGATGCATTGATTGCACCACACACACATTGGATTTTCCAATGAGGATTGCACATTCAAGGAGAGTGTAATTCAAAATCATTTAGAGCTATTCTTCAGTAGGGATTGCGCACTGGAGGCAGGCTATCAAGTGGCAAGAAATCAATGCATGTTTGCAGATTTCTTCTTATTAGTGTGTGATGATTGATTATATTGAGAGCTTGATGTACTATGCTTTGTATGATATTGTTACATGATCTCCATGATACATAATATATGATAGTTTGGGTTTTCATCTTGAGGCTTTCTCGTTAAACAACTGTGTTATGTGTGATTGTTTTATTGCTTCATGTGTTTGCAATTGAATGTTTAGTTTTCGCAAAATATTAACAGTGGAAGGATTCTGTATTTAGAAAGAAGATAAAATATTGTTAGATCAGGAGAATCTAGATATATACATGCATATTGTATATAATTTCTACATGGTATCAAAGCAGTGTTAATTCTTGAAGATTGCAATTGTGAAGAATTGTTGAGTTTGTGCTGGTGGAAAATTCGAATTTGCTGCAGCAAATTCTTGGTGTGACAGTTGAGTATACATTGAAATGTATTTCATTGGGTTGTGATTGGAGTATGCCCTTGATGGGAGCTTGAATTACATAGCCTGGAAGGATGGGATGGAGGCGGTGTTGGAGGATAATGGACTGAAGGAGTTCATCGATAGCACTGTTCCTAAGCCAGGATCTAGCAATGTTGCATTACTTGATGCATGGCAAAAGAAGATAGCAAAGACAAAAAGAATTTTTTTGGAAGGTGTGAAGGACCATATTGTGTCCAACGTTCATGGGAAAGCCACTCCATTCTTAATGTGGAAGGCTTTGACAGATTTTTTCCAAAGTAGCAGCAACCAGTGGAAGTTGGCGCTGAAAGACAAGCTTAGAAAAATAAAAATGGAGAAGGGCGACAGTATTCCAAAATATCTCATGAAGTTTGTACACTGTAGGGATGAACTGGGAAGTGTGGGGATTACTATTGATGATGAAGACTTGGTGAGCTTGGCTCTCCTTGGGATTCCAAAGAGTTGGCATAGCTACGAAGACTCTGTCAATGGACGAGAGAAACTGCAGGGATTGGAGCGACTTTGGTCAAATCTTGTGCAGGAGGAGATAAGGCGAGGTACCAGGGATGGCTCTTCATCAAAGAATGAAGACAAAGAGAATTGTGCTTTGGCTACCAAAGAAATGAAAGGGAAGGGGAAGAAATTTCCTTTAAAATCCAATGCTAAATGCAAGAAGCAAGATTTGTCCAAGGTGAAGTGTTTTCACTGTCACGAACATGGACATTTCACCACTAACTGCCCATAGAAGAAGAACAACAAGAAGGCTTCTGGAGCTGCAGCTGGAGAGGCCTTAGCCTCGTAATTTGAACTTGATTTATCTTTGATCACATGCTTGGTTTCAAGCTATATGGTATCGGTGTGGTATCTTGATAGTGGTGCGTCTTTCCATATGACGGGAGACAAGGAGTTATTTAGTGACTTGAAGGAGAAGGACCTTCAAATGAATATAGAGATGGGCGACGACGGTCGATACAGTGTGACCGGCATTGGGACCATTACCTTTGAGAGAGATTCTAGTAATCCATTCTTTATTAAATATGTTATGCATGTCCCAGGTCTGAAGAATAACTTGGTCTCAGTCGCAATGTTGGAAGACAAAGGTTATGATGTTGTTTTCAGTGAGGTAAAAGCTTTCCTTCGACATAAAACAATGGGTAAAACCAAGAAGATATGGATTCAAGTTAAGAATCTCTACAAGATAGAGGTATATGGTAGTGCTGCAATGGTGGGAAAAGCAGAAGAAGTGGTGCCGGGATGAGGGTGACTGATGGCACAGGAGATTGGGCCATCTTCACCATGGCGCTTTGAAGATTTTGTAGTAGATTTCTACTAGAATTCCCAAGGGTACTCTTGTGCAGTCAGATCAGTGCAAGGGATGTACTATGGGTAAGTTTTTGAAGACCACCTTTCATGAGAAGGAGAACCGTGCTTCGGTGATCCTGGAGAGAATTCACACAGACGTGTGTGGACCTTTCTTGGTTGCTTCAATAGAAAAACACAAGTATTATGTTATATTTTTTTACTATTCTCATAGATTTTGGATCTTCTTCATGCAGAAGAAGAGTGAAATATTCTCAAAGTTCTATGATTTTAAATATTTGGTGGAGAATGAGTTGGGGAAGCAAGTGAAAGCTCTACGGAACGATAATGGTGGTGAATACATCTCGGGCGAATTCAAAGACTTCTGTAGCAAAGAAGGAATTCGAAGAGAACTAATAGTGCCTCATAACCCACAGCAGAATGGGGTCCCTGAGAGGAAGAACAGAACGATCGTGGGTGTTGCACGAGCGATGCTACATGACCAGGGCCTATCGATGCACTTGTGGATGGAAGCATGCAACACTACAGTTTATGTGCAAAACTGTTGTCCTCATAGAGTACTTGGAATGAGTACACCTGAAGAATATTTTACTGGTAAGAAGCCTGGTATTTCTCATTTGAATATTTTTGGCTCATTTGTTTACATTCATGTGATAAAGGATGCCAGGAAGAAGCTGGAGCCGACTGCAGAAGTTGGGATATTTGTGGGGTACACAGAAAAACCCCATAATTATCGTGTGTATTTTCCAGACAGTTGGATGAATGTGGTGCGACAGGATATAAAATTCAATGAGGTGAAAGCCATGAAGTTGTCGCTTGAGAGGGAGCTACACTTGCATGCAGAGGAGGAACTTCTTGTTCCCAAAGATGAGCCTCTAGATGTGGAGCCACAGGAGGAGATTCATGGAGTGGATTCCACTCATGTAGAACCAAACATTAGACAAGGCAGAAAGTGTACCACATAAGCTGAGAGACTAAAGCTTGATGCAGAAGAGAATGTAGGAGTCCCTACATCACAGCGCAGACAGAGACAATCACCTGACCGATTTACTGGATACATGGCTCTTATGAGCAAGTGTATTGTGACAGAGCCATCATCTTTTGAAGAAGCAATGCAGGATCCCACATGGGTAGATGCTATGGTGGAGGATTATGAATCCATTTTCAGAAACAGAGGTTGGGAGATTGGTCCAAGACCGGTGGGTAAATCAGTTGTAGGATCAAGATGGATATACAAGGTAAAGCAAGCTGCTGATGGGAGCGTCGGGAAGTATAAGGAAATATTTTTTGCCTGGGGCTTCTCACAAATCGAGGGGATTGATTATGAAGAAACATTTACACTTGTCACACGGTATTCTTCCATAAGGACCATCCTTGCTCTCTCAACATAGATGGGTTGGCACATTCATCAGATGGATGTGAAGACTGCATTCCTTAATGGGATCATTGAGGAAGAGGTGTACATTGAGCAGCCTGAAGGATTTTAGATCTTCAACAGCGATTCACATGTGTGCAGGCTCAAAAGAGCGTTTTATGGGTTGAACCAAGCACCACATGCTTGGTACACTCAGATCGACAGCTATTTCACTGGACTTGGCTTCACCAAGAGTGAGGCGGATGCAAACCTATACCAAATTGAAGTGGAGGGTAAGATTTTAATCATTGTTCTTTATGTTGATGATTTAATACTAATGGGTGATGAGCATTTGATACACTCATGAAAGGCAGATCTTGCAAAAGAGTTTGAGATGAAGGATTTGGGCCTCCATTATTTCCTTGGATTGGAAATATGGTAGCGGGAAGGTGAACTATTTTTGTCTCAAGGCAAGTATGCCCGGGAGATACTGGAGAAATTTCACATGCAAGGCTGCAAGCCTATCGACACTCCTCTTTCAGGAAATTGGAGGAAATAGGATGCTACATTGGCAGAGGTAGTGGATGCCACTGTTTATCGACAGTTGGTGGGTTTGCTCATGTATTTAGTTAATACAAGACCGGACATATGCTATGCAGTGAACCAGGTTTCACAAGCAATGGTTAAGCCTACCAAACTCTTTTGGAAGGCAGGCAAGCATGTCCTGAGATATCTCAGGGGCACATCTGAGTATGGTTTATGGTACAGATAGACGGATGAGGTGAATTTTCATGTCTTCACGGATGCAGATTGGGCAGGCAACCCAACAGACAGAAAGAGCACATTAGGAGGGATTTTCAGTATCATATCTACAGTAGTTTCTTGGTACAGTAGGAAACAAAGATCTGTGACACTCAGTTCAGTGGAAGCAGAATACATGGTAGCAATTCAAGCTACATGTGAGGCTATCTGGATGAGGAAGATCCTGGTCGGTTTGTTCGCTTCACATTTAGATCCTACAGTGATACATTGTGATAATCAGAGTTGCATTAAACTCTCGATTAATCATGTGTTTCATGATAGATCTAAACATATTGATATCCGGTATCATCATATCAGAGATTGTGTGCAGCAAAAGATCATGTTGCTTCAGTACATTCCTACGGAGGATCAGGATGCAGATATTCTGACGAAGGCACTCACCAGGAGCAAATTCGAATACCATAGAGGCAAGATCGGGGTGAAGGATAATCCCTATCTTGTTGAGAGGGAGTGTTGAGATTCAACAAGATGATGAGCTTAGTGAAAAGAGTCGCCTTCACTAAGTGGGCCCGCAGGCTATTTTTGGCGCAAGTCTATTTTTAGACTATGTCTATTTTTAGACATGTCGATCATATTCTATGAGTTGCAGGATGTTATTTTTGGATGGTTGGTCAAGTTGGAAAAATAGATGGACTTCTATTTTTAGACATATTGGGTGGAATCTATTTTTAGATTGCCAGTCTAAAAATAGATATGTCAAATATTATTAGCTCTTAATAATATTTGGACTCTAAACATTATCTTATTCTCTTGGAACACTTCAGTTAAGTGCACAGATGTGGCACAACAGCTGACAGAAGGAATTATGCTATTCCTGAGGGTTTACTGGAGCTATTGCATGGAGGACTTCAGTTAGAACTCATGTGACAGAGTTTGGTGGAGTTGGAGAAGTAGTTGGTGGAGTTGTATTTAGTTTAACTCAGTTAGACTCAGTTGAGCTAGTTGTATCTAGTCTAACTGATTGATACACTAGTGAGAGTGGAGTGAATTAATTAGTTAATTAATTCACAAATAATAACTCATTAATCAACTGAACAATACAACAGTTAACTACAGTGCATGTCAGTTCCAGTGGAGACCCAGTGGAGAGATAGGTGAAAGGGCAAGATGGACTATATGTTGTGACTATAGTGATGCATTGATTGCATCACACACACATTGGAGTTGCCAATGAGGATTGCGCAGTCAAGGCAAGGGTAGTGGGAATTTCAGGGGTATTCTTCGGTAGGGATTGCGCGGTGGAGTGGAGCGGGCTAGCGGGTGGCAAGGTGGTATGGATTTGCAGATTTTCTTATGATTAGTGTGTGACGATTGATTGTGCGAGCTTGATGTACTAAGCTTTGTATGATATTTTTACATGATCTCCATGATACATAATATATGATAGTTGGGGTTTTCAGCTTCAGGCTTTCCCGTTAAACAACTGTGTTATGTGTGATTGTTTTTATTGCTTCATCTGTTTGCAATTGAATGTTTAATTTCCGCAAAAGATTAACTATGGAAGGATTTTGTGTTTAGCAAGAAGATAAAATATTGTTAGATCAAGAGAATCTAGATATATACATGCATCTTGTATATAATTTCTACATGGCCCACTTAATTGCTACTTTATTCATTCAAAGTTTACACATCCTTATACCCAATACACCTTCCCTTGTACCAGTCTTGTTGTCCTTCACAAATATAGGACTTAGGGATCTTATTTTACAGTCAACTAAAAACCCTCCAAATGTACCTGGATTGTCGTCAATATTCCCAACCACAGTCAATTTATTTACTGATGTAGGACCACAACACTGCCCTCATCTAGGGCTCTTAAAATTTTCCACCTAATAATAATTTGAGTCCTCTCAAAATCATTGTTCTTGTGTACCAATTTCTTTTTTGTCCAATCTATGAATAGATATGAACTACTCCTATTATCATCCTTCTAAAAATATGTAGATGACTAAACTAGGTCAGAAATCAGCCACTAGCATTCCATTGACTAATTTTGTATAGGTTGCTTCAAATTTTTCTCCAAAACTCTATGGAAAATCCACCAAAATCTACTCCTCTTCATGTCAATACATTATTCATATGACACATTTCTTATACTCAAGTTCCACCATCCTTTGGATCTTCTATATCCACGCATATTTTTGCAAACCATATTCCAGATCTTTGGTCTATATTGTAGAGATAAGCCTCACTCTAAGGGTCAAAACCCCTCTTCTTCTATGCATATTATTCACAGTCTTAAGGGCCTACATTATGGACTAAGCATGTTAGGAAACCACGCTAATTAGGGAATTATACTTTTGTTCTAATTGCTTTAGAAAATACCCTATCCACCCATAGAAAAAACAACAACTCTTTCCTCCATAAGATATTGGGCCTAGCTCATATGGATCCATATATTCTAGGCATTTCTTTGACTGAATCTTGACATGAACTTCAGATCCCTACAACCCTCAACTAGGATTACCTCAATCAACATTACTCTTGTGACTATTTCTTTTCTAGCACTAAATTCTTGTGCAGGCCCTCCTCCATTTGTGTTGGTCGTTATCATAGACCTTACGGCCTAATAACCACCACAAGAAAAGGTATCAACCCTCTCTTTTATTTCAGAATTTGATGTGGCCTTCACATAGAGAGTCCACTAAAATCACATTGTTAGCGTAAATTATTAACGCAAGTGTACAAAAAGAGCTCACTTTAGTTGTGTGTGACAAACATCCCTAACAATAGAAATGGTTGCTTAAATTCTTTAGATCTGTAATCGATAGTTAAAACAAATGCTACAAAAAAACAGATCTATGCAGTAAAAGTAGTTAAAGGGTGAAAAGAAATAAGAATTGCTCTATGCATCCAACGGAAAAGATGAGATTTAAATAATTTTGAATATATTATAACACATTGGAAGGGAACAAATAATAGTGTTGTCAGTCCCCCTCAATGGTATCGATTCTTGGTTATCCTCAATGCTTCAAATCCAGAAGTTTCTCTCTCTCAATAGTGCAAAAAACCCAAAATGTGTTGAACTCTATGGGAGCTCAAGAAGAAAATAAAATAGTAGCAACAATGAGAATGATCAAAGAACGAAAATGAAAGTGATCAAAGTCAATAATGAATGGAAAACGCTCCAATTTATAAAAAAATATTGAGTTATCCTCGATAATGGAAAATAATAAAATATTATTAACCAAGATCTAGATCTAACCACTTGGAATATTTTATTATATTTTTTTGGATGGAAAAGGTATTTAAATTGGTTAAATGCCTTTATTTAGAAACAAGAAACAAATAAATGATTTATTACCATTTCAAGGATCTGGTTAAGGAATAATTAACAAATAATGATTTGTTTAATTATTTCTAGGTGATTTAGACAAATTTAACAAGGAATGATAACTAAATAATGATTTAATTAATTATTGCTAGAGAAAAATACGATATAATGATTTATATAATTATTTCTCATAATTGGGTTAAATATGGCCAAGAATATTATTTAAACAATGGTTTAATTAATTATTCCTAGAGGAAAACCAAATAAATTAGGATTTATTTAATTATTCCTCATGGGGTTTCTTGTTTTAACTAGAAATAACTTAATAAAATATGGTTTGTTAAATTATTTCTTATAGTGAAATCAATTTTATTATGGTAAAATTGATCTTACATGGTGTACTTCGATCCATATAATTGTAAATTGTTAAATGAAAAAATTTTGGTCATAACAAATTGCCCCACAATGTGCGAACATTAGGAGCTAATCGTATGACCGAAGTACGTTGTAAGAACACAATCACTAGACACCGAAGGGAAGTCAAAGAGAGAGAGATACATAGATGGAGTGAAGCGAGAGAGGACAATGACAGAGGGGGTGAGACCTACAAATGATATAAGTCTCCTTTAATGTTTGGGTACATGTTCTTAGTGAGGCGGGGGAGGCATACCTATGCCCACCGAGATGACAAAGTACAAAGAATAATGGTGCACCTAGGAAAATGAAATTGAGAAATAAAGTACATGATAAATGGTACATGACATGTTGGCATAAAATGGCCTAGACAAAAATATACTGGATCCCACATACATATTGCGCCTGGAAAGACATGAGTCAGGACTGAATACAATAATATATGAGTACATGAGACATAATAACAACCCAAGAAGCCTTGTTAAACAGGAAAGGGCTTTGAAATATGAATGGATCATCTAAATGATACATGCATGCTATGGGCATTGCAAGAAATTGAAACCAAACCCATCAAATATGTGGAGCTGCATCTGAGGTTGTATCGTAATCTGAGGTCATCCGCGCATGTGGGGAGCTACCTGAAGGGCCACCCCCTCATGAGGTACGAAACATCTCACACACACCTGGGAATCTCTGGTACAATATGTTGGATCACCGAACCATCAAGTATACGAATCTCGATCATGAAAATAAAGAGATGAGTTTGAGCGAATGAGAAACAACCAAGTCAAAGGGAAATGATGATTCCCTTTGCCTGATCCGAGGCACTGAACAAGAATGCAAGCTGGAACTAAGGTACACCACCCTCTAGACCTGTCTTATAGAATGAAAGTAATGATTTCGACAGAAGGAAGTCTTCCATACATGATTCAATGATGAATCCTCAACTAAGGCATGAGGGATCATAGTAAAGTGACTGGTGGACTGAAACTAGCGATAATGATGGAATAGGGGATACTGAGTCGCGGATAGATGACTTCCTTTGTCAGAGAAGAAAAATCATGGATGACCTGGAAGTGACTGACTCAACTCTAGAGGGGATGGGGGGTATTATGACTAGAGGCAAAAATGGGCGACACGAGAGAGACACAAGGCAAAAATGGATGGAATATTGTAATAGGAGGCCAAGGGACTCGAGATAGACTCCATTAATGTGATGATGACTCAACTCGGATGCTCTAAACAAGGGTGACTCGATGTTTCTGCAACAAAGAATAGGTCTAGTGGGGACCATAAAATCATGAGAAAAATATGGTTACTCATGATTAAAATCGACACACATGTTAACAAGTATGAAGGAAAAGTGGTGCCCCAAGTACAAGCAGCGCAAGTGAAGAAATATGGTTTTAAGAGGCGGAAAAGTGACCCTTCTTGGAAAAATGGCTTCCTGGTGGAGTGTCAAATTACCGAAAAAATAATGATACCCATTATAGTGATTGGTGAGAGCTTTCTAATGGTTCTGAAAATTCATCAAACTGAGCTATGGTTTGGTCGCAATTGGCGAAGGAAATTTTATGGGTTTTCCTTTAATAGGGTGATTTCCCTCCAATTTGATTCATTTTCTAGTTGAGTTGTGGTGAATTTGGAGAGGAGGAGAAGGCCCTAAATCTTGCGGTGATCGTAGCAGAAAAACCTACCATGGGAAATATGATTTGCGACTTTCAGGAAGGTGGCCTTACTTGTCTAAGGATGGCCTTAATGCTTCTTGGAAGAATGGTTCCTGGTGAAGAATCAAGGTGAGAAAAGAATACACGAATGAACTACTAGGGAAGGTCTAGAATCATCCCCGCCCACCAAGTCAAGCATAAGGACCAAGTAGTGAGTATGGTGTCACATGAAGTAGAATATTTGAAGATATGGTATCAATAATCTATAACATATTGCTCGCCGAAGAGGTCGGTAAGACAAAATATGCAAGGAACAGGAGGATAATCGACCATACCTAGATCGTTGGGGTCTAGGACGAGACTTCTGTCAATTAAGTGAGAAGATGGCTAGGGGCGCCATCAGGCCCCCAAGCATATGTGATGGAGGGGAGTGAACTGGTATGAAAACGTGGGAATGATGCCCCTAGATAAAGTATTTTTTGGAGCACCGTGGTGTTCCAAGTGTTGAAATATTGGATTCAAGAATTTAGTCTCATAGGCACTAAATCCTCAAGAGGATGGTGAGAATATATAGGGGCATAGGTTCCACCAAGCATCCTATGTACATGCCAAATGTATTTAGAATAGTGGACCCTAAACACATTTTTATAATGTGGTTATTTATTTGTTTATGCTATGGTTATCTTCTATGGCAAGAATGGATAGATACAGTTAGAGAAAGGAAATGATGGATTACCAATCTCATTTGGCATTGCATATATGAAGCAAGTGGACTAAATTTATGGGTTCGTATACATGGTGTTGTTATCCCAAAGAGTGGCGTCGGATATAATGAATTGGTGCTCACCTAGAAAATATAATGGTTGGTCAACAACAATGTCTAAGGGACTGGGTTGTTGATATAGGATGAAGGAATGATTAAATGGATCATCCCTAGAGTGATACTAAGTGATATGAGACTCTATAGGTTCTTCTAAATGAGGAATAATAATGGTACTAGAGTCGAAACTATCAGATACACTAGGAGGTTTGGGGAGAATTTCCTCTCCTAGACTCTCAAATATAGCTGCCCCCTTACCCAAACATTGGGTGTCAATGCAATGGCCACAAGGTGTATGTGGTTTGAATGCATGGGTTCGAAGTAAGGGGTTATAGAACCAATCAACCTCACGATGGATGAAGTCTTTGGAATCCACAAATTTTGGTCATGGGTCTAATGTGGAAAGAAATATGCGCGATGGTGAATATTTTCCCACAGAAATCATGGGTGGTCATGCCTTCCATGATGTCTTCATCTGAATGGAAGAAGGGCGTACTGGAGGAAAGGAGACCACATGATGTGGTGGAACTACCTCGCGCATCATCATGAGGAATATGGTTTGCATACGCATCGCTACTATGGGTAGATGAAGAGCTAGTAGATGAAACAGCCACCGATGTTGAGACCAAGGTGTTCGATGAGGGAGGTTCGACCGAAACATAATGGGAAGCCCTAGAGGGGTCTTCCACCATGGATCTCATGGATGATGACATATATAGAATAACTACCAAGGATTTTTTCATCTTGACATCGATGGGAGGTATCACAATGGGTGTAGAAATGTCCTTCAGTTCTACTGTAGGAGAACTCACGAGTAGAGGGGTACAGGATCCACTACGAATGGGATCTATTTTGTGAACTGCCTAAAGGGTGTCACGAAAGTCGTCGAGATGGGGACAATGATGATAATAGTGTCTATAGAGGTCGCACAAAGAACAGGGGTTGTTCGTGCACAAATATTTGATTTTCTTAGTTGAATCAGGTAAGGTAACATGGACCTTTGGGATGTTAGATTCAGGAAACGTCTCGTTGACCACAGTTTTGAGACAAGGAAGCTTAGGACAGTTATGGGTGGCATGCCCAGCAACATCACCCAAAGCACACAGAGGTGACTGCTTTTGAGTCTTAGGAGGAGAAGGAGTTTTTTGGGGGGCCTTATCCTTAGGTCCCTTCTTTTTTCCTTTGCCCCCCTCACTATATTCTTTCGCAACAGGAGTAGGTTCCTGCTGAGGTGGTTGTGGCAATGAAGCAAAAGTAGGGGTCATGGAAACCTGTTGAACTTGGGTCAAAGTGGTATATGGTTTGAGCTGACTAGGCAGAGTTTTTTTTTGGGGATCAATGTACCAGACTGGGATCCCCAGAGTCAAGTTGGGAAGACTCAATGTAGCCATAATAGGCACTGAAAAGAATCTAGAGGGTAGAGCTAAAAATGGTTTCAGACTGGAAGGGTAGTGGCTCGCAAATGGTTAAGGTAAGGGGGAACTGTTCCTAGTTGAAAAGGGTTGGGAGAGACACCAGCAAAAGGAAAAGGTCCTTGATGAGAAGGTATTTAAGGTTGTGTTGAGTGAACAATAGTAGGTTGCGGAGGTGCTGGCTACTGGCTAGTCGAATCGGGCCGCTTTTGGCTAGCTTGAGACGCTTGCAACATGAAAACACTCTATGAACTGGGCTCAGTAATGAGGGGGGGCTAGGGAATGAACCAAGTAAAGTGGAATATTTATACACTCGTGACGAAACACTGGTGAGAGGTGCAACTAATTATTTATCGGCTGTCGAAGATATGATGGGCTCAAGAGAGGTCTGAGACTTTGGTTTGTAATATGTCAATTGATCGATGGTGGAAATATTTCCATTGTGAGGAAAGCACATGTTATGATGAACCACAAATGCAACAGCTGACATCGCATAGGTTTAGTTGTGACCCAAGAGGATATTGTTATCCAAGGGGGAATCAATGACTTCTATGTCAATACAAATTGTCTTGCCTGCAAGTGTGACAGGAAAATTGCGGAACATGCCAAGGGACTAAGAAGGGTGACCATCCCAAGCACGCAAAGTGATGGTGGATGGGGCCAATTTGGGTGACCCGACCTTATTCCAAAAATATTTAGACATCACACAGGTGGATGTGCCCCCGTCAATGATACATCTCTGAACATGGGCATTCTGAATCTTGACTGGTATTTGGAAGGCAATGGATAAAGGTAAAGGGGGATGATCTAATTTTTCAACATCAAAGACAATCAAACGATAATTTTAAGGATCCATAGTGACCAAATGAGACATTATAGCTTTTCATTAAGATGTGTACGAGTGGAGGACTTACAGGGTTGACATGGCAGCAGGAGACTGCGCCAAGTCATCTACTATGTTGTAGGTGTGGGCGGCTTTGGCAGAAGCAACATTTTTGCGTAATGGCCCCTTGGGGATATTGTGAATGACCTATGCTTTAGGCTAAGTTATATGTAAGGGAACATTAGGTGTCAAAATTGACTCTATGGGAACTTTGGTTTGGGACTCAATTGCTGATGTAGCGCGTTTCTTGTAATATTGGTGCAACCGGGTCTGAAGGTTGACATCAGCAGTATTGACCGCTTCATAATTCATCATGAGAATCTGGTAATTAGGGGTACTAGAATTCAAAGGTTGACGAGCATCCTAACCTTAAGGTGGTTGGGTAGAAATGTATCCTTGGTTAGGGAAAGGATTAGTGAACAAACTAGGTTGAGTTGGTGCAGTGTTTGGAGGAAGCGAAGCAGTGGCTTTTTGTCCTCTAGACGTTGATTGTGCTTGTCACAACTGGTGCATCTGGGGTAAAAGGGGAAAATCATGATTATAATGGCCATGGACACCACAACATGAACAAGGCTTGTTCATACAAAGAGGCTTGTTCTACTTGGACTGGTCGCCTTGTTGCTGGTTTGCAATGTTAGGTCGGTTCCCCTTAGGGTGTGTTTGGTTGAAAACCTTGGCACCCTTGGTTACCCTGCACTGGTTAGTTCTGGTTTCCTTTTCCCTTATTATTTTTCTTTGAATTAGGAGGATTATTCATTCTCTATTGTGCATACAGCTGACCTTGAGGAGGTGGTGGTTTCTATGGCAGAGGTTGAGAAGGCACGGTAGGTTGGGGCGTTGATGCCAGAGGGGCTAGAGTGTCGGGTTGTGGATAAGGATAGAAAGGAGGTTGGGAATCATTTGGTTAAACAGGCTGAGTGAGAGTTTGCCCTAGCATCATTTGATGCGGTTAGGAAAATGCATAAGGCAGACTTTGACCTGGATACATGTTGCCAGGAGGGGTATAAGTGTTGGAGGAGTTGGTCCCCTGTTGGGGATAACCATAACCCATAGAAGGATGAGCATATAGATGTAAAATAGATCCAATGATACCATCAGCAACATGAGATTCCCTTAGTGCATTGGCACCACCAGGTCTAGGAAGATCTGGTAAAATGGTATAAACTTAAACAGACTGGGCATAGATCAAGTCATATTTCAATGTGACTTGGAGAGCTTCTTCCTATGTCTGAGGAAAATTAGACGCGACATATTTACCAATGGAAGGAAAAAGCATTCTAAGAAACCAATCCATATAGACATGGTCGTGAAATGTAGGAGCTCGACACAAGATCCTCCTTCTACGCCATTCTTGGACACGGTCAAAAAGGCGGGTGGAAGAAGTTTGAGGGAAGGAAGTCAACAATTCGGTACCGGTATCATAGCAGAGAGGTAACTGGAAGTAGGAAAAAAATGCTTTAGCAAGAGTCGCAAAAGTGGAATGAGACGCAGAAGGCTAGTAAACATACCACTTTGTAGCTTCTCTAGTGAGAGTATGTTAGAACAACCAAAGGCAAATGGAGTCATATGAAATAGAATTGGATGAATGCCACATGTGAAAGAAGTAGAAATGATTATCAGGGTCCTCTCCAGTGTTTCCTTTAAACTTATGGATTTTGGAAGGAAGCTTAGTTGGCATAGCAAGACAACCTATATCGTGGAGTATAGGGCCATTGATTAACTAGCTAAAATTGGGAAGGCTTAAACCTACCATGAAAGGTAGCAAAGGAGTAGCCAGAACAATTCCAGTAGTGGTTCCACTAGTAGCGGTGCCAGCATTAGGGCTGACAGCACCACTAGATTGAGGACCTGAACCTACATTTGCGCCTGACATGATTATGGTACAAGGGTGAGGGTAACCGAGTTCGGAATCAGAGGAAGAACTCAATGAACCAGAATCAGATTCGATATAGGGACTTGGTGGAGGACTAACTCAGAACCTACGTGGTGGAGTCTTTGGGATAAATGCCTTGGGGGTGCAATGATGGCAAGTCACAAATGACACAAAAAGGTTGAAGAGTGATAAAAAAGGCTCTATGAGGAAAATTATTTAATTACGATATTTATGTCTTGGCTTGGCAGTGTAAACCAATCGCCCTTAGCTTTAGGTGTGAGTGTGTGCAAGCCATGTGTTAATTTTAATTGAGCTGAACATGCATGAATTCAACCCAAAATAAGGATTCCCAAAAAAATAGTCTAAAAGGCTGGTGAAAATGACTCAAAACACACAAGACAGCCAAAATGTCTGAGGTCTAAGGGACATGGATCTAATGACTTAGATCCGTTGGAAAAGATGCAAAAAACAGCAAGAAACCGGAGGGGGAAATTGCTGCAAAATGAAAGGAGAAAGGATAAAACCTTAGGGGGAAAAAGGGAACCCAAATGGAAAGACAAAAAAATACTCAAGGGGGGGTTTTGGATGGAATAATAACCTATCAAAAAGGACCTGAAAGAAGAAAATATCAGAACCTGAACAATTGGATGAAAGCACTGCAAATCTTAGACTACCTACTAAGATTGACCTCTCCTAAAAAATGTGGAAATGTACTAAGACCCTTGGGGGTTTGGTTCTACTTAAAGGAGAAAAATTGAGCATATCCAAGCCTGAGACGGGCTCAGAAAGAGGTTAGACAACTCAAAACAGTGCTCTCGGAAAACCCTGCAGGACAGAGAAAAAATTCAAAAAAAGTTCTGCCTCGCAGGTACTAACCTGTGGGTTGTGGAAATCACATTTTATGGGCAGATAGGTGTGAAATCTGGTAGAAATCATAGTTTTTGGCTCAAAAATTTTGATTTCATGTTTCTAAATCTTCGTGTAGCAGGTTGTGCAAAAATTATTGTCTCTGACGCAACTAGTACCTGTTACCTGTGGAAAAACACCCGAAAATAACCAGAAGTTAGAATTTTTACTGATTTAGGGCATAAAAGTTTAAAAACAACATCAAGAGACTGACAACAGCTAAAGAAAAACCCTAGTTACTGAAGCTACTGGTCACACAAGAAATTAAATTAAAACAGTGGAGTCACCATTTATTAGTGTAAATTCTTATCACAAGTGTATGAAAAGAGCTTACTTTAGCTATGTGTGACAAACAGTGCTAAAAACAGAAATGGTTTCTTAACTTCTTTAGATCTGCAGTCGATAGTTAAAAAAAATGTTGTAAAAAACCATATCTATGTGGTAAAAGCAGATAAATAGTGAAAAGAAATAAGTATTGCTCCATGCATCCAATGGACAAGACAAGATTTAAATAATTTTGAATATATTATAACATATGGGAATGGAACAAATAATAGTGTTACTAGTTCCCCTCAATGGGATGGGTTCTTTGGTTTTCCTCAATGCTTCAGATCCAGAAGTTTATCTCTCTTAATGGTGCAGAAAACCCAAAATGTGTTGAACTCTATGGGAGCTCAAGAAACAAAGAAAATAGTAGCAGCAATGAGAATGATCAAAGCGCGATAATGAAAGTGATCAAAGTCAAGAATGAATGGAAAACCCTCCAATTTATAACAAAATATTGAGTTATCCTCTATAATGGTGAATAATAAAATATTATTAACCGAGATCTATATCTAGCCGCTTGGAATATTTTATTTTATTTTGTTGGAGGGAAAAGGTATTATTTGCGGGGGAATTCTTCAACCCGAAAGGCATGACCAACCATTCGAAAAGGCCCTCCTTGGATTTGAAGAAAGTCTTCCACACATCGGAGGGTTTGATTGGTACCTTGTGATACTGATTTGAATGGGAAAATTAGTTTTGCTATGCTAAATTCCTCTTCAGAATATAAACTTCATGCTGGAGGATTACGAGGTAAATTGCAAGTTAACCATGAGTTTTTTTATGTGTTTTTATGTGAATTTATTTAGAAAATTAACATAAAAAAACACTAAAAAGCAGCATATAATAGACATTAACATCACCCAAATAGTATCACAGGAGAACATGATGAATGATTTCACCCCACCTAGGCTACGTCTCCTTGGTCTAGCTTGGCCCTCTTCTATTATGCTCAAAAGTGTGATTACATACATTTTCAATTCTCAAACAAATCTTAAACCGGCTCCAATGGCTCCAGAATTCCCAAAAATGCATGTCTAGCCTCTTTCTGCTTTGAATTTGGTCAAAATTTGACTTAGTTATGGCTTCCCCAAATTTTGGCACTAACAGCACCCCAAATTCCACCAAATATGGCACCGAACCTACAATATTTCCCCAAAATTCGCTAACGAAGCATATTTTTCCCTCCAACGTGAATATAATAAACTGGGCAGATTTTTCGGTGCACTAATTTGACCATTAAGGTCTTATTTCTGAAAAATATGGCCATATGAGGGGCTACGTGCCCAGGGCTAAGGCCAATGGCCCTCCCTACCCTAACAAATTTTTAATGGTTAAATATAAGCCACGGACTCCATGGTGTTTCTGTTCACATATCTATCGACAGTTTATGTTATGGTTACACAGTTAGGGGGGCGCAAGTCTAACCTGCCCTTAGCCTCGCTAGGGTGCAATGACCAGGGTTGAGGCTAGACCCCAGCCCCCACCCCCAACCACCAATCTCTTAAACCTTAAATATAAACTGTAACAATTACATATTAAGGAAAAAAGTGACAGTGCAGTGCTAATGCTCGGCACAATGGACTATGAGGTCGCGAGTTTGACCCCTGCTGCTGCTGCCCAAACCTTAAAAAAATTTGGTGGCCCTTGATCTGCCACATGGCGGCCCCTAGCCATGCCACGTCGCAGCCTGTGATTGGCCACCAAAAACCCAATTAAATCATGCCATTTCAAACCAACAAAAATGTGCCACTTAGCACAACCTTATTCAATGAAGAAAATCTCGTTGACTAGTCAACCTGCAAACTGGGCATGCCCAATTAGTAGTATGGACTATTAACTGGGTTGTCGCTGCAATTTTTTCCAAAAATTGTGCATGTTTGACATAGTGGATATAAAATGTTTATCGGAGCATTCGGTGTCGATTTTCTGCGAAACGAGTTACACCAGATTCAGAATGATGAGATCTATGCGGTCGTTTAGGTTCCACACCATTCTGATAAATTTCATTTTAGAGCATAATTTTGAGAACATTATCACTCCTCCCCACTAGAATATTTTGGACTAAAAAATATCACTTTCAGTTGTTCAGAAGATGAGGTTACAGTTCCCTCACCTTTCCAATCTTGATCCATTTGGCCTTTGAAGGATTTGTGCTTTTGATACCCACATGAAGGTAGTCTACACTCCCTCATTTTGATGTCATTGCTCTTCTGTCAAGAATGGTGTCTTGTTGAAGCTCATCATGGTATTTAGGAGAAAAATCCTCAATCGAAGTAATTTCAACACGTTCTCCCTGATATTCAATCAACGAATGCTCATACAACCTTAAGTTCTCAACATTAACAATAGAGTAAATTTGCATATATGAAGGCAAATCTAACTTAAAGGCATTGTCACCAATATTTTACAAAATTATGAAAGGACCATAACGGATTTGTTTCAGTGTTTTATCTTCCCCTTGAAGCCTCTCTTTGCTAATTTGAGGCCAAACTTCATCACCAAATTGGAACTTGTGATCTACATGATGCTTTTTGTGCCTTGATTTGTACCTGCATTGGATCTTTTGAAGTTGTTCTTGAATTGTTTGATGTATCGATTAGATTTGTTTTATGAACTTCTTGGCTTTCTCTATGTTTCTATGGCCATCAATAGCAACATCATTGCCAAAAACGAAATCCAATGGCGATCTAGGCAAGTATCCAAGACATGCCTCAAATGGCGATGTTTGTGTAGAGGAGTGTTTTGCACGGTTGTAAGCATGTTGAATGATGGTGCAATTTTCCATATTCCCACAACTTAGGATGCTTGTTGTAGTATCCTCAAAGAAGATGTATGATTTTTTCGATTGACCATTTCGGTTTGACCATATGTTTGTGGATGAAAGGTTGTACTCTTTTTCAACTTGGTATCCATCAAGTCCCACAAACTTGACCAAAAATTCCCAACAAATCGAGAATCTCAATCACTAACAATGGATGTGGCCATCCCAAAATGAACCCAAACATGCTTAAAGAATAGTTGAGTTGTTTTTTCAGTTGTGATTTTTGTTTTACATGGCATTAACATACACATCTTTTTGAACCTATCCACAACTACATACAAATAATCATGACATAATTTTTACAATCGAAGACCTTCTAAAAAATCCATAGAAACACTCTCCCATGGACGTGAAGGTATGGTAAGTGATGTGTACAATCCTAACTTCCTATTGCTAGCCTTACTGAATGCACACAATGAACAACCTTTAATGAAACTTGATGCACTTTCAAGCATACGACGCCAATAACAATACCTCTAAAGATTTGAAATTATTTTACTTACGCTGAAATTTCCAGCAATAAGAGAAGTGTGTGCTTCCCTTATGAAATTCACTCTCTCCCCCTGTGGAATAAAAATCTTTACCAAATGGTACAACAAGTTATTATGTACATGGTAATCCAATTCCCCTACTTGGTTTCCTTGACTCAAGTTTTCATAAACATCTTGAAAGTATTTATCATATGCATATTTCTCAACATAACTTTCATGACAAACATAATTATGCTTGAGTAATGTAGTTGCACTAATAATAGGCCTATAAATCATATCATAAACCTTGTTGTATATACCTTTCTTATACCTGATGACCAAGTGGAATTTTTGTATGAAACCCATCCATCAAAAGTGCCTTAATTGCTGCAACTTATTTTGTGATTGCAAGTATTGCAATGGTTGGTAGTCGTTGTGTATGATGGTTTCATTTCCTATTAAGTAGTGTTTCCACTTTTTCTCACTATGAACCAATGCATAAATCTCCTTGTCATAAGTGTGATAGTTAATCACTGCACCATTGAAAGTTTCTGAATGAAATGAAATGGGCTTGCCATGTTGCATAAGGATTGTGCCCATGGCATAGTCGCTTGCATCAATTTGAATCTCAAATAATTGTCTCAAGTCTGGTAGTGCAAGTATTAGGGATGAACTGATATTCTCTTTCAAAGCATCGAATGATTTTTGCTACTTTCCTCCCCACTGGAAGACCTTTTTCACACTAGTCAATGCATGTAGTGGAGTTGCGATAGAAGAGAATTTAGAAATAAACTTCCTCCAATATTGGGTTGCTCCCAAAATACTTCTTACCTCAGTGACTATCTTGGGATTGGCCAATTCACAATAACCTCAACCTTAGAGGGGTTTATCTGCAACTCACCTCCTCCAAAAATATGCCCCAAGCACACCAAATAATTTTTACCAAACTCATATTTTGACATCTTCAAAAACAATTGTTATTTCCTGAAGACTCAAGTACTTTTCTTACATGCATGACATGTTTATCATGTGATTTAATGAAAATAAATATATCATCTAAGTAGACTATGAAAAACTCATCAATAAATGGCCTCGACACATCATTAATCATATGCATGAAGGTAGCAGGAGCATTACATAAACAAAAAGGAATAACTAGCCATTCAAACAAACCTTGTTTTGTCTAGAATGTTGTCTTCCAAATGTCACCTTCAACAATTCTAATTTGATGGTAACCACTTCTTAAGTCCAACTTAGTAAAATACTTTTCATCTTTTAATTGATCAAGTAGATCATCAATTATAGGAAGTGCATAACGGTTATTTACCGTAATTTTGTTCAATGCATAGAAATACGCACACATGCGCCATGTTACATCCTTCTTTGGCACCAACACAATAGGTGACCCGCATGGCGAATTAATTTGTCGGATGATCCCTTTATCCAACAACTCTTGAATTTTATTTTTGATTTCATCACTCTTCATCGCTGACATCCTATACATGCCAATTTAGGAAGATGAAAATCTTGTTGCAACTGTATTTCATGTTGGATTCCCCTCTTGGGTGGTAATCCCTTTGGTTCCTGAAACATCTCATTATTTTGATTAACTACTTCAATCAAATCATATTTCAACTTTGGATCACGACCTTGAAATGCTTTATAATCAACATCATTCTTTGGTTTAATCATAAGAAGCACAAAATTCTTTCTTGAATTCACTTGTCTTTTCATTTGTCCTGCATTAACTAATCAAAGATTTGGTTCTTGCGATGAGCTCTCACAATATAATCCACACCATTTTTGAACAAGTGGTACTTGTTTTCATGGTGATATAAGATTTAATTTCTATCATAGAGGTAAGGACTACCCAAAACAATTCCTTAAATCTCAAGTTGTACAACATCTAATTCAACTTCATCAATGAAGTTTGTTGTGATTGCAAATTGAAGAATACAGTTTCTTGTAACCTGTAAATTCGTGTTCTTGAATATCCAACCCAATGGATATTGTTTGGGATGTGGAATGGTTTCAATATTAAGTTTCTTGACTAAGCCTTCATATATCAAGTTTTCTTGAGACCCACTATCAAATAGTGTGTCAATTTTTGTATGTTTTGAAATAACCCTCACATGGAATAATTCAATCTTTGTTTCTTCATTTGCACTACTAGTGTGAAAATTTGATGAACTAGTGCTACAAATGGATTCTTTTCCTTTCATACCAATGGTTGTAATTTTTGTTTCATCACCCGAATTGGATCTCAAATCTTGTTGAGTGGTTGCAGTTGTCTTTTGTTTCACATTTTTGTTGAATTTCTTGGGCCTCATATCTTGATGAAGCTTCCAACAATGGTCCTCATCGTGACCCTCTTTGGAACAATGTTTGCATGTTATTTTCTCTCCTTCCTTTTTAAGGATGTATTTTTATTTCCTTTTCCTTTTCCTTTTGATCTGAAATTACTTACTAGTTATTGTTGTGCTAGTTTCATTTCAGATATAAAATTTTCTTTGCATTTTTTTACTTATCCTTCATGAGTTTGTTTTAGGAGCATGTGATTGGAAAACAATGTACTTAGTGAAATTATGAATTTTTCATAAGCTTAAAAAGCATAATTTTAAATGACAGAACATAATAAATAGTAAACATAGCAAGCACATATAACATAGATTAACACAGAGAATTTTGATAAAGGATTTCACCCCTCCTGGTTTACATCTCCTTGGTCCAGCTTCATAGTGTGACCTTTTTATTAGCTTCAAGTGTGCTAAAATTTTTGTTACAAGCTTCAGAACTTCATGGAACCTATTCCAATGAGTTTAAAACATCATAATCTCCCAAAAATGACTATTTTTTTGCTGAATTTGGACTCTGGGTGCTCTGGCAATGACCCCAACACCTAGTCGTCATGGCCTTCAAAAATCATAAAATGCATAAAAACACATGTAGATGACCTCTTCTGCCTCTAAAACCTACTCCATTGAGTTCCTAGCATGCAAATTAGCCAGGAATGACTTTTATTGAGCTCAATTTGGTCGAAAATTGAGTGAGTTATGACCAAAACCAACTTTGCCCCAATTTCTCCTCCAAAATTGGAGAGACTGCCAGTTAAAATTCTAAAATCGGAAATGCCGCCAAAATTGGCGCACCTTTGAGTTTTCCACCAGTTTAAGCATTGTATTAATTAGGCACTAATCCTGGATTACAGGCAGTTAAGTATGGTTTATCGTTAATCTGTGCTTTACGCACTAATGACGTATTAATGTGATTAAGCCACGGTTTAACGTTAATTAATCTCCATAAAAAAAATCAATCGAATCAACGGTTGGCACCTAATCACGCGGTTTCGGTCACATGGGGAGGGGGTTGGCCCGAGGGGCTGGACCCCTCCAACCCAACAGGTTGGCAGTGTTAATTCAAATGGATGTGGAAGACCATAGGGGTAAGAACTACCTGACATCAGAGATGGTTAGGCATGCAGTTTGCCGACAAGAGGTTAGGGGTTCGAGCCCTGAGCCCGCCATATAATTTTACTCCTCGTTATAATAAAGTTTGCCCCGTCAAATTTTCAACTCCACCTATCTGACCCTTCTCCAAATCTGATTAGCATATCACCAAACTTAGTCACATTTCACCGATATATATATATATATATATTTGAAATTTACACCATGAACCTTAGTCCCCAACATCAAATAATTTGACCTTAGGGTTAGGAGGTAGCCCACCAGAGAGGACACGTGGCGCCCTCTTGTTGGGTTTCACTCCAACCCTTAAAAAAAAAAAAAATCCAACTTAGGAAGAATTTGAAGGTCATTGGGCAATTTTTCTCTTCACTTAACCCATCTGGAGAATCTGAAGGTGACACTTGTCATAGTGTCACTGGCTACAATCTATAGAATATTCCTTCAATGTTGACTGTACCTGCCACATCAGCACTGTACCTGTTCTGCTCATTTTTTGCCTATTTTGGAAAATGAACCGCAGACGATAACTCAGTCATACGAACTCGGATTTTGATGAAACGATTTGCGTCGGAATTCTGGCGACGAACTCTATTCGGTCGTTCAGGTTTGAAGAAATTTCAAGCACTTCCAATTTCTAGCTAAATATTGAGCTTTAGATCATTCCTTCCCACTAGAAGCCTTTTGGATCCCAAAAGATATTATCAATTGTTCAGCAAGTGAGGGTACAGCTCCCTCACTTTTCCAATCTCCAACCATTTTTCCTTTGAATGATTCTGACCTTTTAGTCCAACTCTAAGGTATTCAACATTCCCTCTTCTTGAAGTTCTGATTCTTCTGTCAAGTACGAGATCTTGCTGAAGCTCATCAAGATATTCTAGCGAGGAATCATCTATTGATGGCAGTTGAACATGCTCTCCTTGATCATCAATCAAAGGAGGCTCAAACAATCTCAAATTCTCAACATTAACGACAGAATAAATTTGCATATAAGGAGGAAAATCTAGCTTGAATGCATTTGTACCAATATTTTCCAGAATTTTAAATGGACCATAATGGATTGGTTTGAGATTTTTACCTTCCCCTTGCAATATTTCTTTGCTTATGTACAACCAAACTTCATCTCAAACTTGGAATTTATGATCAACCTGATGTTTGTCATGCTTTTCTTTGTAGCTCCTTTGACTCTTTTCAAGTTGCTCTTGCACTGTGTGATGTACCAACTGAATTTTCTCAATGAAATTTCTTGCTTTATCTATGTCTCTATGTCCATCTATAGAAACATATTTCTCAAACATAGAGTCCAATGGAGATCTTGGAAAGTAACCAAAACATGCCTCAAATGGCGATGTATTTGTGGAAGAATGTTTTGCCTGGTTGTATGCATGTTGTATGTAGTGTAATTGTTTGTCCCACAACTTGGGATGCTTGCTGCAATAGCCTCTTAGAAGATGAATAACAGTCCTATTTACCACCTTTGTTTGACCATATGTTAGTGTATGAAATGTTGTACTCTTCTTCAACTTTGTATCCATGATGTCCCATTATTTTGACCAAAAATTCCCAACAAATCGAGAATCTCGATCACTTACAATAGAAGTAAGCAGACAAAATGGATCCATACATTTTGAAAGAAAAGATTAGCAGTTTGTTCAGTTGTAATAGTTTTCTTACATGCCATCAAAAAACACATTTTTGTGAACCTATCTACGACAACATACAAATAATCATGACCTTTCCTTGACATAGGAAGGCCTCCTACAAAATCCATTGAGATTCTCTCCCAAGGATGATGTAATATTCCAAAATTAGCATGCAGCTAATTGGAATATTTATTTTTGCTTTTGTCATTTAGATAGATGAATAAGTGGGTAGGGAGACCCGTAAATCTCTTTAGTAGGAATAAAATCCCTCTTAATGTGAAAAGGGATCATCTTGATAGCTGTATAAATCACCTCCATGTGTGAACAGGGGCAAGAGCGTGTGGACAAGGTCAATGTTGACCAAATCAACAACACTGATATGGAGAGAGTGGTTCATCAATGAGAGACAGCACAATGTTAATAGGAGAAAGTTTCCATGAGAGTAGTGGCTTTAATGAGTGGGACCCAAGGTGAGAAGGCTCACAATGCATATAAGGAAGGGAAAGGCATCCATAGAGGATATTTTAGATGATTATTTATTTTGATAATTTTAGATCTGGATTTATCAGGTGACATTTCTATGCATGCATTTTTTGTTTAGCAAGGTCTGTTGTGCTGCTTAGCACAAGGGTGTTCCCAAGGGGGAATCCCACACTCATCCTTGGGGGACTTCAAGTACCTACTCAAGAGAGTTATTATTTAGTTGCATATCCACATTCTGGAATCATTCCAAGCTTCAGTATTTAGCTACAGTGCAGTTTCTATTCAGAGTTGAGTTGTGTTGCAAGGTGTTGCAGTGGAGTATTGTTAGGGCCACCTTTTTTTTTTTTTTTTGCAGTGGAGAGGCATCCTTTCAATTGGGAGGACAAAAAGGAAAGTCCTTGGGCTTTATTTCATATTTTTTCATCAGTCCAGCCTATTTCCATCTCCGACAATGTAGATCCCCTCATATACTGTGTTATTTCAGTGAGCACTTGCGGTGGAGGATTCAGTGCTTGATTTGGAGGGAGAGATCTTCAAGGAAGGGATCAGCCTTTCACTTCAAGGATCTATTGGAGGATCTCCATACATTTCTATATCAATTTCAGCCACCTCCTTTCCAGTATTTAGTTTCAACTGCTATTCAACCCTAGGGCTGCATTCCAGCATTTTTCACTTTTGGGTATTTCCGGAAACCCTTTCTGGGTTGTCTTCAAAATGTGCTTGGGAGCTTAGACATCTATTCCAGAAACTATTTGAGCTATGTAACAGCAGATCCATATTTTAATACCTTTCCTGTAGTATTTTAATCACTAAAACTACATTTTCTTGGCTCATGGCATTTTTATAGCATCTATAGTTCATGTATTGGAATATTTGCGTAGTAGAGGCTTGTATTGTATTTCTTGAGTGACTGATCTGAATGGAAAATGGCATCCACCCATGGTATTCATCTACCCATGTTATCCATCCACCCATGGAATTTACCCATGGTATTGTAAATGTCATTGACCCATGGTATGTATCCACACATGGTATTCATCCACACATGGAATTTACCCATGGTATTGTACATGGTATCTACCCATGGTATTGTAAGTGGTATCTACCCATGGTTTTAACCCATTGTATCCACCTATGGTATCTACACATGGTATTGTAACTCAAAAAAGGCTATAAATAACAAGCCTCAGTTTGTAAAAGGACAAATGTTCCACCACAATGTAGCTTCTACAGTTATTCTCTCTTTTAATAAAACACGTTTCTTTGTGGTTTTATTTGTTGTGTGTTCTCTCTCTTTTTTTCTGGCATTGTAATTTTGTAGATATTGTCAGATCCATTTCAAATTTTTAGAAATTGGGGGTCCCCCCCAAGATCCGGATTAGTGGTATCAGATTCAAGTTACGAATCCATGGGAATGAGGGTTTGAAGCATATTTCAGTTTCAATTTTTGGCAGCAATCTTCAGCAAACTCCATGAATTTTTTGGGCGACGAGTTTGTAGATCAGATCTGAAAATTTTGATCTAAATTTTCCAAAATATAAGAATAGATCTGTATTCCTTGCAAAAAAATACCCAAATTCAAAAAAAATCGGTCGAATTGGAGTTCGGATGAGGGAGATATCGTTGATTCTAAATCAGCAATGTTGCAGAAAATGTTCTAACAACAATTCATGGATGGCGGCTCTCCTGTCATTTTGCGTAGTTTTTGGTGCAAAATTTCAGATAAATGACTATAGATCTGAGTTCCCCTTAAAAAATCACCCAATTTCAAAAAAAAATCGATCGAATTGGAGTCTAGATATGGGAGTTATCGTTGATTTAAAATAAGCTATTTTTTCAGAAATTTTGTGACAGCGAGACAATTCCAGCACGAATATGAGAGTCTAGAGTCTCCAGATAGCGGTTTAAAACACATGAGAAGATGCAGAATGATCATTCCATTTCCAAAAACATGTTATAATAAATATTCCGAGTTATATTGACCGAGTTATGCTCATTTTAAATCTGGATCAGCAATCGGAGCGGGTTCCCTTTGGAGACGTGCCCTCCCACCCCGCTTTAGTAGGCACCTGCTTCACATTCATCAGTTTTGGCATAGCAGAATTCTGCTTGGGTTATTTGGAGACGTGCCCTCCCACCCCAAGCTATATAGGCACCTGCTACTTCATCAACAATCAGCATCACAGTTATGGGTCAACCGCACAAAATCCTTCTCATCGAAGTCCATTTGCTAGGCCGCACACTGTTAGTAACACAGTTGGTCACAAGCATTATAGGGTATCTCTATCCTCAAATCTTTGTTTGTCATGGTTTTGGTTCATCCACAAACCCACACTTCATCGAAGTCCATTTGTTAGGCTGCACACTGTCAATATCACAGTTGGTCACAAGCATTACAGGGTATCTCTATCCTCAGATCTTCGTTCATAAAAGTTATGGTTTAACTACACAAAACCCTTCTCTTCAGTGGCTCTTCATATTCAACAAAGGCTTCTCAGGAGGGAACTTCACGCAATGGGGACCATTTCTTCTTAAGGAGGGAGGAATGATCTGAATGGAAAATTGCATCCACCCATGGTATTCATCTACCCATGTTATCCATCCACCCATGGAATTTACCCATGGTATTTTAAATATCATTGACCCATGGTATGTATCCACACATGGAATTTACCCATTGTATTGTAAGTGGTATCTACCCACAATATTGACCCATGGTATTGTAAGTGGTATCTACACATGGTATTGACCCATGGTTTTGACCTATGGTATCCACCTATGGTATCTACACATGGTATTGTAACTCAAAAAAGGCTATAAATAACAAGCCTCATTTTGTAAAAGGACAGATGGTCCACCATAATGTAGCTTCTACAGTTATTATTTGTTTTAATAAAACACGTTTCTTTGTGGTTTTATTTGTTGTGTGTTCTCTCTCTTTTTTTCTGGCATTGTAATTTTGCAAATATTGTCAGATCCATTTCAACTTTTTAGATCTTTGGGGCCTCCCCCAAGATCTAAAAAGTCTTTTTAGATCTTTGGGGCCTCCCCCAAGATCTAAAAAGTTGAAATGTATCTGACAAGATCTGCAAAATTAAAATGCCAGAAAAAAAAAAGAGAGAACACACAACAAATAAAACCACAAATAAACTTGTTTTATTAAAATAGAGAATAATTGTAGAAGCTACATTGTGGTGGAGAATCTCGCCTTTTACAAAGTGAGGCTTGTTATTTATAGCCTTTTTCTGAGAGAAAATACCATAGGAGGATACCATGGGTCAAAACCATGGGTCAATACCATGGGTAGATACCACTTGCAATACCATGGGTAAATTCCATGTGTGGATGAATACCATGTGTTGATACATACCATGGGTCAGTGACATTTACAATACCATGGGTAAATTCCATGGGTGGATGGATAACATGGGTATATGAATACCATGGGTGGATGCCATTTTCCATTCGGATTAGTGACTTGATCCTCAAGATCTTATGCTCATTATGTCTGATATGTTTAATAAGATGGTTGTACATTTGTCTCATATATTGGTGTATTGATTTATTCACAGCTATTTCCATGTTTCTGTTCAATATGCCTATCTTTTCCATTTTGGAATATTACAGATGAGAAGGAACTGGAAGTGGTGTGTACAAACCAAGCTTCCTATTTCTAGGCTTACTTGTTGCACACAAAGAACATCCTCTAATAAAATGAGAAATAGTTTCATTCATGTGTGGCCAATAGAAATACCTTTGCAAATGCGCTACTGTCATGCCTACACCAAAATGTCTTGAAATCAATGATGTGTGTGCCTCCCTTATGATGTTGTTTCTTTCTCCCTGTGGTATACATAAATTGCCCAAGTGATACAAAAAATTGTTATGCACATGATAATCTAAGCCTTCACTTTGGTTTCCCTTACTCAAGTTCTCATACACATCTTGAAAATCACTATCATTCACATATTGTTCAATGTAAATTTCATGCATAATAGAATTGTGCTTGAGAATAATAGTTGAATTTACAATAGGCCTAGAGAGAATATCAACTGCCTTATTGTAGATTCCTATCTTGTACCTAATAACCAAGTGAAATTGTTGTAGAAAACCCATCCACCTAAAATGTCTTGATTGCTCCAACTTTGACTGTGATTGTAAGTACTACAATGGCTAATGGTTGGTATGGATAATGGTCTATTTTCCCATCAAGTAATGTTTCCATTTCTTTACACTTTGTACAAATTCATATAAATCTTTATCATATGTAGGATATTTATTCACTGCTCCATTGAAAGTTTCAGAATGAAATGAAATAGGCTTACCATGTTGCATGAGCACTTCTCACATAGCATAATCACTTGCATCTGTTTGGATCTCAAATGGTTGTCTTAGATCTAGAATTGCTAGTACTGGTGATGAACTTCTTTTTTTCTTTAAAGCATCAAATTATTTCTGTTGCAAATATCCCCAATGGAAGACTTTCTTTATGCTTGTCAATGCATGTAATGGTGTTGCAATGGAAGAAAAATTAGCAATAAATTTCCTCCAATATTGTGCTGCCACTAAACAGCTTCTTACCTCAGTAACAGTGTTGGGCTTGGGCCAATTCAAAATGACCCAAACTTTGGAAGGATCAATCTTCAATTCACCTCCTCCAACTATGTGTCCCAAATATACCAATGAAGTCTTACCAAATTCGCACTATGACATCTTAAGAAATAATTGCTCTTTTCTCAAAACATCAAGTACCTTGTTCACATGCATGACATGCTCTTCTCTTTATTTGCTCAATATGAGTATGTCATATAGTAAAAACTAAGAAATTCATCTAGAAATGGTCTAAGTACATCATTAATCACTCTCATAAAAGTATCTGGTGCATTTGTTAAGCCAAATGGCATAATTAACCACTCATACAATCCTTGTCTAGCCTTGAAAGCAGTTTTCAAAATGTCTTCTTCAGATATCCTAACTTGATGATAACCACTTCTCAAATCTAACTTAGTGAAATACTTTGCATGTTTTAGTTGATCAAGAAAATCATCAATGTGTGGAAGTGGGTAGCGATTCTTTACCATGATTTTTTTCAGTGCACGGAAATCGATACACATGCACCAAGTCTCATCCTTATTTGGAACCAAAAATATCGGAGAACCACATGGCGAGGTAGATGGACGTATGATACCTTTATTCAAAAACTCTTGGATTTGCTTCCTGATTTCCAAACTTTCCATGATTGACATGCAATACATACCAATATTCGGAAGTGGAACATCCTGCTGCAGTTGAATCTCATGTTGAATTCCCCTCTTGGGTGGCCACCCCTTTGTTTCTTAAAACATCTTGTCATGCTGACTTACCACATCAAACAAATCAGATTTAAATTTGTCATCACATCCTTCAAAAGATTCATAGTTAACATCTTCCTTTTTCTTGATCATAAAAAGCACAAAATTTTTACTTGCATTTACTAGCCTCTTCATTTGCGTTGCATTAACTAAAGAGATATTCAATTTCTTGCGATGAGCTCTCACAATATACTCCACTCCATATTTGATCAAACGATGTTTTTTCTCATGATGGTAGAATACCGCTTTCCTGTCATACAAATATGAACTACCCAAGATAATCCCTGAACTATCAAGTGGTACAACATCTAACTCAACTTCATCAACAAAGTTTGCAGTAATATCAAATCTGAAAATACATTTCCTTGTCACTTGTAAATTTTCATTGTTAACTTTCCAACCCAAAGGGTATGGCTTATGATGAGGTACAGTTTCAAGGTTCAATTTTTTAACTAAATCTTCTGAAATTAAGTTTTCTTGTGACCCTATATCAAATAAGGCATCAATCTTTGGATGATTAGAAATTACTCTAACATGGAATAATTCTATCCTTGAATCTTCATTTGAAGTGTTATTGTGACTATTTGAGGTACTATAACTTTCACTTGCTATTGCTTATTTTCCCTTGTTAACCATGGCAACTATCTTGGTTTCATCTCCTGAATCAGATCCAAGATCTTTTTATGTGGTGGCAGTCGTATTTTGTTTCCCTTTGTTATTTGGTTTCTTTGGTCTTAGTTTGAGATGTAGTTTCCAACAGTGAGCTTCATCATGCCCCTCTTTGGAAAAATGTTTGCATGTTATTTTCTCCCCTTCTTGCTTCACACTTTCATTCTTTTTTCCCTTCCATTTCCTCCTTTCTCTTTTCCCTTGCCCTTAAATGGCTTCTTCTTACTACCCTTTTCAGAAATGCTTTTACCCCTTACTTCAAGATGTGTGGCTTGCACACATACTTCATCTAAGTTATTTGGGTTAAACATGAGAATTGTGTGTTTTAAGTATGAATGTAGACCTCCTATATACTTCAAGAGTGTGTCTTGTGAATTTAAGCCTACTCCAACTAACAAATCCCTTTTCCTAAACTCTTGTGTATACTACTGGACACTTTGACCTTTTAGTTGTCTAAATTTTTTCCAACTCATTATTTCTTTTTGCATATAAGCTAATGGATAGAATTGTCTTTTAGTGGAAGAAATGAATCTGACCCAAGAAATGGAAATATTGCCATGGATGTGCATTTCCTCTTGTGCCTTTGCCTCCCACCAAACTAATGTTGCTCCTTCTAGCCTTAATGAAGCCAATTGGATTTTAGTATCGTCCTCTTGTAGATTTTGAATTCTGTAGTAAACTTCTAATTGACGAATCCAATTATCTAGTCTTTCAACATTAACTTCTCCATTATATGTAGGAAGTTCAAATTTGATGTCCAACTTGAGTAACAGATTCTTACCTTTAGGGATCTTCGAATGAGTATGGGTGTGAGCTTTTATAGTGGAGGTGGAAGATGAATATGCTGCTGAGGATGGTGATAATGATGATGGTGGAGAAGGAGGTGGTTTTCCACCACTGGCTTTTGAGCTCCTCTCTTACTCCTTTTTATTGTTTGACTATTCTTCTCTATGAGGGTGTTTTGAACCTTCTCCAATTTGCTTTGCCATAAAAGATTCATACATGAGTTTCACCATCCTTTACATTTATTTAAACTCCTTCTTGACATCCTCTTCCTCAGAATGTTCATGAGTTCCTTCATGGCCTGACATTTTGGTTGTAAATTCAAGCTCAGTCTCTATAGCTTGTGTCTCTTCAACCACTTCAGCCTCTTGTGCAATTAATTCCTCTTGTGCTTCAAGTGTTGCCTTGAGTGGTCCTTTGGATGAGGATGATGCTTTCTCAACCTTCTTCCTTCTTGTCCTAACTTTTGGACTAGCTATTAGTAGCTTCCCTTCTCCTCTCTTCAATCTCAATCTTGTAAGCATCAGTATTTTTTCACAATTAAAAACTCTTCAAGTAAAACAAGCAAGAAACCTTGTGCTCTGATTCCAACTTGATCTGAAATTACTTGCTAGTTATTTTTGTGCTAGTTTCATTTCAGATATAAACTTTTCTTTGCATTGTTTTACTTATCCTTCATGAGTTTGTTTTAGGAGCATGTGATTGGAAAACAGTGTACTTCGTGAAATTATGAATTTGTCATAAGCTTAAAAATCATAATTTTAAATGACAGAACAAAAGAAATAGTAAACACAGCAAGCACATATAACAGATCTTAACACAGAGAAATTTGATAAAGGAGTTCACCCCTCCTAGGCTACATCTCCTTGGTCCAGCTTCATAGTGTGACCTTTGTATTAGCTTCAAGTGTGCTCAAATTCTTGTTAAAAGATTCAAAACCTCATGGAACCTGTTCCAATGAGTTTAAAACATCATAATCTCCCCAAAATCACTATTTTTTTTGTTGAAATTGGACTCTGGATCTGGAAATAACCCCAACACCTAGTGGCCCTGGCCTTCAAAAATATTCATATGCGTAAAAACACCTATAGATGACCTTTTCTACCTTTGCAACCTGCTCCATTAAGTTCCTAGCATGAAAATTACCCAGGAATGACTTTTACTGAGCTCAATTTGGTCAAAAACAGAGTGAGGTATGACCCAAACTAACTTTGCCCCAATTTCTCCTCCAAAACTGGAGAGACTGCCAGTTAAAATTCTAAAATTGGAAATACCACCAAAATTGGCGCACCTCCAAATTCTCCGCTAGTTTAAGCATTGTATTAATTAGGAGCTAATCCTGGATTACGGGCGGTTAAGTATGGTTTATCGTTAACCCGCACTTTACGTGCTAATGACGTATTAATGTCATTAAGCCACAACTTAACGTTAATTAATCTCCATAAAAAAAAAATCCATCGTATCAACGGTTGGAACCTAGTCGCACACTTTCAGTCACATGGGGAGGGGGCTGGCCCGAGGGGTTGGCCCCCTCCAACCCCCAATGGGTCAGCAGTGTTAATTCAAATGGATGTGGAAGACCATAAGGGTAAGAACTACTCGACAGAGGAGATGGTTAGGCGTGCAGTTTGCTGGCGGGAGGTCAGGGGTTCGTGCCTCAACCCTGCCATATAATTTTACTCCTCGTTACAAGAAAGTCTGCCCCACCAAATTGTCGACTCCACCTATCTGACCCTTCTCCAAATCGGATTATCATACCGCCAAACTTAGTCACATTCCGCCGAGATATATATATATATATATAAGTTGAAAACTATATAATATAACATATATAATATATATATATATTATATATATTTGAAATTTCCACCATGAACCTTATTCCCCAAAATCAAATAAATCAACCTTAGGGTTAGGAGGTGGCCCACCAGAGAGGACACGTGGCGCCCTCTGGTTGGGTTTCACTCCAACCCTGAAAAAAATTTCAAATTCCAACTTAGGAAGAATTTGGAGGTCATCTGGAGGTCTGGAAAATCTGAAGGCAACACTTGTCACAGTGTCACTGGCTGGAATCTGGAGAATATTCCTACAATGTTGATTGTACCTGCCACATCAGCATTGTACTTGTTATACTCATTTTTTGCATGTTTTGGAAAATGAACAGCAGACGATAACTCAGTCATACGAACTCATATTTTGATTAAACGAGTTGCACCGAAATCCTAGCGACGAACTCTATCTATTCATTCAGGTTTGAATAAATTTTGATCACTTTCTATTTTTAGCTAAAACTTGAGCTTTAGATCACCTTTGAAACCCTTTCCTTTCTCTTGCTTCTTTTTACCCTCTTCTGGAATATTTTTCCCTCTTTGTCTGCCACAAGCCGGGACACATTGCTGCATACTGTCATGCAAAGAGGAGTAATTCAAACCAGCAAAAGATGCAAATGGTGAAGAGACTATCTCAAGCAAACAAATGGAGAAGACAACCTTACATCAGGTATGCAAATAGTTTCTATGGTTACTATTTTTATTGTAAGGAGTTTGGCCATAAAATCATTGAGTGCAGAAAATATGGACAAAGATTGATGTTCAACACCTCAAGGTGAGGAGGTTTGAGAATCATGACTTTCTACTCATAATTAATTTTGAAAATCATAATCAAATGTTGTGTATGTAATAAAATTGACATATGCCTTCAAAATGTCCTCTCGTGAAGATGTAGTTCATCATCTCACAAAGACATGCCCAAACAAAAAGATGCTTCTGCTGGAAAAAGAAGGTGAAATAAATGTGATCTCGTCTCTAACCGTCAAGACCTAAAAGCCAAGTGGTATTTGATATGGTTTGCTCAAAACACATGACCGAGACAAGTAAGTGAGAATTTGATATATCTGCAAGGTACTTGGCAATGATAAATCAGGAAAATAAAAGGAAAAGGCTCAGTCAGCTTAGATAATGGCAGAGGTAAGGCCCAAGATGTACTACTTGTAGATGGGCTGAAAGCAAATTTGTTGAGTGTCAGTCAAATGCATGATAAAGGCTGCAAAGTTCTTTTCAGAGCACAAGAATGTGAAGTCAGATCAAGCACCACAGGTAAGACTCTGCTCAAAGATGTTCGAACAGAGAGTAATGTTTACATAGTGAAAGAGGAAGATGAAGCTTGTCATCTTAGCAAACTTGAGGAGTCATGGTTATGGCATAGGAGATTGGGACATCTCAGCTTCGATCATATCATCAGACTAAGCAAGAAGAAAGATGTCAGAGACAAGCCAAAAATAAAAAGGCCTTCTAATATCATATGCAAATCATGTCAATTGGGCAAACAGACCCACACATCCTTTAAGGCCAAAGATGATTTATCAACAAGAATACCACTCCAGCTTGTGCACATGGACCTGTGTGGACCTGCAAGAACTAAAACACCAAGTGGAGAATCCTACTTCATGCTGATAATAGATGATTTCTCCATAATGACATGGGTTGCATTTCTCAAGAATAAATCGGAAGCTCTAGAAAAATTCAAAATATTCAAAGCTTTAGCAGAAAATCAGACAGGATGCAAGCTAAAATGCATCAGATCGGACAGAGGAGGTGAATTCACAGATTATGACTTTGCAGATCTATGCAATGAATATGGCATAAAGCAAAAATTTACTATTGCAGGGACACCTTAGCAGAATGGAGTAGCAGAGAGACAAAACAGATTCAGATAATGTATAACTGTTGAGCTATGATACAGAGTAAGATTCTCAAACTTCTTCTATATGGAAGAGCATACAACTGTGTATATATTTAAAACAAAGCCCATTTAAGGCCAAGCAGTGACAAGACTCCCTATGAACTATGGCATGGTAAACCAGCTTCAATCAAACACTTTAGAATATTTGGAAGCAAGTGTTATATAAAGAATAATGATGAAAATCCTGGGACATTTGATGCAAGAGCAGATGAAGGGATATTTCTAGGATATGCATCCAAAAGTAAAGGGTACAGGTGCTACAACAAGACTCTTCGAAAAATAGTAGAAAGCATTGACGTGAGATTTGATAAAGAACTTCCAAATAATACAAGAGATACAAACCGCATCAGTCCATCAGACAACCATGAAGAAGAAAACCAAGATGATGATGAAACAAGCAAAACAAAAAAATATGCTAAACTGAGATCAAAAGCCCCCTCAAGATACACTCAGAAGAACCATCCAGAAGATCAGATCATTGGAGACAAGAGAGTAGGGGTCCAAACAAGAAGGCAGCTAACTGAACAGACAGAAGAGGTATACATAGCCATGCTATCACAAATAGAGCCAAAGAAGTTTGAAGAAGCCATTAAGGACAAGTATTGGGTGAATGCTATGAATGAAGAATTGGACCAAATTGAGAAGAACAATACCTGGGAACTAGTTCCTAGACCTACTGAGAAAAATGTCATAGGCTCAAAATGGGTATTCAAAAATAAAATGAATGAGCAAGAACAAGTAATCAGGAATAAAGCCAGAATTGTCTGCAAAGGCTATTCACAAATCGAAGGACTTGATTACAATGAAACATTTTCTCTTGTAGCCAGAATGGAAGCTATCAGAATGTTTCTGGCCTTTGCATGCTACCAAAACTTCAAGGTATATCAAATGGATGTGAAATCTGCATTTCTGAATGGAGATCTAGAAGAAGAAGTCTACATGGAACAACCAGAAGGCTTCTCACTAACAGACAAAGAAGACTATGTATGCAGACTAAATAAGGCTCTATATGGACTAAAATAAGCTCCTCGTGGTTGGTACTCAAGGCTAGATAAATACTTACAAAAACAAGGCTTTAAGAGATGAGGAGTAGACAACAATCTATACATAAAAGCCCATGAAAATGAACTCCTGATTGTTGTAGTATATGTTGATGAAATTATGTTTGGAAGCAACAGAGATGAGCTAGCAAAAGGGTTTGCTGAGGAGATGAAATCAGATTTTGAGATGTCTATGATTGGAGAGCTCAGTTTCTATTTAGGACTTCAAATTCAGCAAAAGAACGCAGGTACATTTATCTCACAGAAAAATACCTAAAATAAATGTTGAAAAAGTTCAAAATGGAAGACTGCAAACTTTTGTCAACTCCCATGATCATGGGATGCAAGCTTTGTGCTAATTATGGATCTGCTGACATAGATCAAAAACTCTACAGATCCATGATAGGAAGTCTATTGTACCTGACAGCATCAAGACCAGACATCATGCTAGCAGTAGGGACTGAAAGGCTAGATATCAAGCAACACCTAAACAAAATCACCTTCTAGCAGTCAAAAGAATATTAAGATATCTACAAGGAACTGCATAGTATGGACTTTGGTATCCAAAAGGCAAAAGCTTCACTTTGACAGCATACACAGATGCAGATTGGGCCAGCTGTGTGGATGACAGGAAAAGCACAAGTGGAGGTGCATTCTATCTAGGAGAAAGTCTAGTGGCATGGCTAAGCAAGAAACAAACATCTATTTCTCTATCTACAGCAGAAGCAGAATACATAGCAGCAGCAGCATGTTGTACACAAGTCATGTGGATGAAGCAAACCCTTCAAGACATGAAGGTAAGCATTGATGAACCTATCTCAATAAAATGTGATAATACAAGTGCTATAAGCATATCAAAAAATATTGTGCTTCATTCAAAAACTAAACATATCCCAATCAAATATCATTTTCTCTAAGAACAAGTGGCTCAGAAGGTAGTAAAGCTAGAGTATATACCAAAAAAAGAACAGAAAGCAGATATATTTACCAAACCTCTTGCTAGAGAACCATTTGAATATTTGAGAGATAGACTAGGAGTAGTATCTGTAGATGCTACTCTCTGATATCAAGAGGAAGCATAATTTCAGGGGGAGAACAGAAACGAAAATATCATTCCAAGGGGAGAACAACTAGCAAGGAAAGCATGAAACAGGTCCTCAAAATCAGTACAACGTGAGCAAGAGTTCAAAGCACACTAAAAAAAATTGAACAACCCCTTTCCATTGATGTCAAAGGGGGAGGAAGAGCAAGCAACAGAAGGAAGAGTCCTAACAAGAAAGAAGAGGAAGTGTATTGCCATCAATGTCAAAGGGGGATATTGTTGGAAATATTTTCATTGATGGCAAAGGAGGCAGCAAAGGCAGAGACAGACAAAGGACAGCAGTAGAGGCAAAGGGGAAGATAGCAAGTCTTTACAGGGAGCATGAGAAGAACAGAGGGAGAGTCTATTTACAGAGACAGCGCAAAGGAGACCTGCATTGGCTGCATAGAGACTGGAGATCTGTAGAGACAGAATGTAGAATAGAAGGCCTTTGAATCAGAATATCTGGCCGCTGGCAGTGTGTCGATTCATTTTGAGAATAAATTGTGTGAAAATGCATTATACAAGTCTCTATGACTAGTGTTGAATTATGCTTAGACTTATTCCGAGTCAAGAATAGAGTATTGAATGTGGCCAGTCTGCATTCCGAATGAAGGCTGTGAGTTAACCAAACTTGGGCGTGCTTGCCTAGAGAGAAATTGACCATGCATACCCAAACAGATGGAGGATATTCCTCGTGCAAGGGAGGAACTTTGTGATAGAGTCGGGGAAAGGCCCTGTGTTAAAGAATCATGATAAACTGTGTGTGAACTGGAATCAAGAATAAGAGCAGGTTATAACGTGGAAGCATCACACTAAATGAGCACGACGGAACCCTGAGGGAAAAGGAGAGGAACCACAAGCGCCGTAAACAGTGACAGTGGGTTTGGAACCCCTGACAGTTTTCATCGCACCGCTTTTGTACGGGAAGCTGTATTTACAATTCGAACACGATATATGCCAGGAGCTGACACGTGGTCTTAAGCGGGTTGGATAAATCGCTCTCATTGCATGGCTATCGCACGTTAACTGTCGATGGTGAAATGAACGCAAGATTGGATTGTGGTCGTCGGATCATCCTGGACAGCACAATAAGCCTCCCACCGTCGAATGAGCAGGGTAAGTTAATGTTGGGACCCATCGTCATCACGCGCTTTTGAGCGGTTAAAAGGAGGGCAGTTTGGTTGCGCGATTATCGTCGGATCATCCCAAAACAAAGCGATAACCTCTCAACCGTCAGATGTGAGAGGGAAGTACTTTGGGCCCGAAGATGCTGTATATGTTATTGTGTGGTTTTAAATCCAAAGTTGTGGGCTTTACTATAATGTTCCAAATATTTAAACGGAGGCCATATCATATGTTAATATATATATTATGGTTGGATATGAAAAAAAATAGAGCCGAGTGTCATATGAAGTGGGGTTCAAAGACGGTTCATTGATCATTGGTTTTAAAACCTGAGTTATGGGCGAATATTCAAATATTAATTCGACAAATGATAAGTGGGGTTTTGGATATGGTTTTTCACCATAAGTTTAATTAGACAGCTTTTGTATGCAAAATGACTGCATCCATGAAATGGGCTTTTACCACATATTTGAAATAGGCGTATACAGAAGAGTTGAAAGCTAGGTTGATTGGGTTCTTTGAATATGAAAGCATATTATATGCGTGAGTGTTGTAGCTATGGTTTCATAGCCATTTATTAACGGTGAAGAAATCTTCATGGTAGGGATTTGTAAGAGGAGATTCCACGTAATTAAATTACCAGTTCAGTAATGAGAGTATCGAAATTGCCCAGATAAGGAAATTGTGTTGGATAGAAAATAGAAGGTGCATTTGTACATGCACAGAGAGAAAAATTCAAGGACTGGGGTTTTTACCCTGTATTATAAAATAGGTATATATATAGCAGATACACAACTACAGTGAGCTTGGAGAATATTTACAAAGGTAAGCAAAGACTACAAAATTTAAGAGGTATGCAATGAATGGATTTAAAATTGCACATGCACAGGTGCACATGCACAGGTACTCAAAGTTGCAGTAAACAGAGGTATGCAGGACAGTTGCAGGACAGCAACAGAAAGGACAAAACCAACAAGCCAAGGGTTGAGTGAAGTTTATATACTGTAACTGAAAATGTAAATGTTTTAATTGTTTTATATTATTTGTGATGCAAAGGCAAGTGTCCGAAGGAAAAGAAAAATCCCACTGTAACATTGAAATTTGTACATATTGTTATAATTTTTAAAGAGTTGGATAAAGGAATGAGAAGACAGAAGCCAAAGAGTCATGGCTGTTCACTCCAAATTCTTTATGGAATACAAACAGTCATGTGATGAACTCTATATATATAATATCAACTTGATATGCAGGGAGAGAGAGAGAGTAAGGATAGAGAATGCAGAGTATAGAAGATTGAGGCAGAGAAGATAAGGAAGAGAGGAGCATAAAGAGATGCTCCAGAACAGAGCTGATATCTAAGGTAAATCAAAAAACATTTCTTTTGACAAATTGAGGAAGTTGGAGCTTCCCTATCAAGTTGAAGCTTGATAGCTGTCAGTTGTAGCTGACTGAGGTTGGAGCCTCCTGTAGGTTGGTGCCTGCAGAAAAACAGTGGTAAAAAGGGAGTTGGAGCTTGCCTTTGCATCACAACAATAATAAGATGTGGTTTTCTCCCTTTATGGGTTTCCACTTACATCTGTTGTCTCTATGTGTGTTGCTTATATGTTGATATGATCCACTCAATCTGTTTATTTGTTTGTTTCTCTCACAATAAAGTTGATGTCACATTAATTTAATACTTGCTGCAACATTTTAAGATTATAAATAAGTTTGATGAAAATTTAAAAATCTAATGCATGTGTTAAACTGATCTACCCCCCCCGCGCTCAGTTTAACCAAATATTCAACAAAATTTGACTCTTTGTTCATAGTAAAATTATCATCTACAGAAAATTCATCCTCTCCTTCGTTAGTGGTGCTTTCATAATCTTTAGGATTGGGACTAAGTGGAAATTGCCACTCTCTATTTACTAGAATTTATTCATCCTCCCCTTCATCAGTGATGCTCTCATAATCCTTAGGATTACAACTAAGTGGAAACTTTGACTCTCTATTTAGCAGAAATTCTTCATCCTCCCCCTTCCCTTATTCAATGGTGCTCTCATAATCCTTGGGATTAGGACTAAGTGGAAAATTTGGCTCTGGAAATTATTCATCGCCCTTCATCAGTGGTGCTCTCATAATCCTTAGGATTAGAACTAAGTGGAACATTTGACTCTCTATTTACTGGCAATTCTTCATCCTGCCCTTTTTCAGTGGTGCTGTCATAATCCTTAGAATTAGGACTAAGTGGAAAATTTGACTCTCTATTTACTGGAAATTCTTCATCCTGCCTTTCATTAATCGTGACCTCATAATCCTTACGATTAGGAAAAAGTGCAAAATTTGACTCTCTATTTATAGGAAATTATTTGTCCTGCCCTTAATCAATGTTGCTCTCATAATCATTAGGATTATGACCAAGTGGAAAATTTGTCTCTATATTCATACTGAAAGAATTATTGTTATATTCATCAATATGAATAGAATTGTTACGTGATGAAGATGTTGATGCTCCAAAAATAAAAACTTCACTATTAGAATAATCCATGAATTTCAAATAGGAGATGTTGAATGATACAAATGCACTCTCTCCCATTGAAAATTTATAGCTTAGAGATTGAAAATTTCCCACCAAAGTTTTTCACCGAAAATTTTCCCTCCACAGTTTCCCCACAAAAACTTTTGCTGAAAATTTTCTCTCCAAAAATTTCGCTTGAAATATTTCCCTTAAAAGTACCATCTATAATTTATTTGAAAACATTCTACTAAAATTTTGGTCTTGAAAGTTTTGACCTTACTTTCTATTCAAAATTTCCACATAAATTTTCCCTTAATGCATTCCTTCGAAATTAAAATATATTTTTTACTTAAATTATCTAATATTAATATTTTTTATCACGCATTGAATAAAAGTTAATATAAACGCAGTATATTTATGCCACCATATTACTAACAAGACACCAAGAGACTACAACAGATAATTTTAATATCAACTGTATGATAATTCATTCAAACATGAATTTGGGGAAAATATGTTGTTTATGGTTTTTATGCTCCAAAATTAAAAACAAATTACAGTTTTCTTTTTTTTAAGGTTTTTTTAATATCAATTTTTGTTTTTTTATAGCGGATAAAAAAATAAAAACTCAAATTTGTAGGATTTTTAGGAAAAAAAATTCATATTTTTTAGGGCTTTGAAATGGAAAAATGAGTTTTCAATTATTTTTTTGGATTTTGTTTTCATTTTTTATTTTTTTTATTTCTCTTGGGGGGGATTTCATTTCGTTGATTCGAAATTTATGAAATCGGTCAAACAAGGCATACCCAAGTTCAAATCCCCCTGAGGTGACTGATTCATGGCAAGGAAAATAGGTCTTAAACACCAGAGGTTTACTAGTAGTTACACAATTTTTAGTCCCTCCAGATACCCTATATATATATATATATATATATATATATATATATATATATATATATATATATATATATATATATATATATATATATATATATATATATATATATATATATATATATATATATATAGTTAAAGATATATATATATATATATATAATATATATATATATAGGGTATCCTGGGAGGAACCTAAAGGCCCACATGACATGTAACTACTAGTAAAACCTCTGGTGTTTAAGACCTATTTTCCTTGCCAGTTAAGAATCGTACTTCACCTCAGGGGGATTTTTGAACTTGGGTATATATATATATATATATATATATATATATATATATATATATATATATATATATATATATATAATCTTTTAAAAAAATATTGCATTTATTTAAATTTTATTTTTTATTTTTTTCAAAATATAGAAAAAATAAAACAAAAAACAAAAAAACCAAAATAATTTTGTCAATCAACCCCTCGGTCTAAAGGGTGGCTAAAGGCCCGCCAAACACAATTTAAAAAAAAAATAAAAATAAAAAATGTTTTAAATTTTTTATATTGTTTTTTTTAGTTTTGATTTTAAAATTATATTATAGGTTTTTTTTGTTTTTTTAATTGTATTGTAAAATACTTTTTAATCAATTTTAATATTTTTTTTTTAATATTTGGAGTTTTTTTTTTAATTAAATTAGGGGGAATATATTTAATTTTTATATGTTTTTTGTTTTGTTTGTTTAATTAAGATATGTGTTTTTTTTTTTTTAATTAACTTATATATAGATTTTTTTTTTTTATCGGGGAAGATGGCATCAAAGAAGGTCTTTGTGAATGTTTCTAGAACAAGGGAAGCAATTACTTTATCTGAAGTTGCAATTGGATAATCTATGAATATTGTTGAACGGAGCCGAACTGAGACACATCATAAAATTCAAGCAACTAGCTCATCAAATACATTCACAATTGTTTCAGAATGAAGATTTGAATGCACGAGAAATAAATTAAACAAAATGCGTATAGCATGTTAAAGATAGAGAAAGAAATGAAGTTGTGCATATCTATCTATATTGTAGTATGATTAACTTTGGTGAACCATATGAGGTGATGGGAAAAGTACGAGACAAATTTTTGTTGTCGAATATAGACATTTTTTATGTCTTTACAAAACTTCCCAAGACACGTGAAAAGGTTAGATATTGTCTCTTAAAGGTCAAATATGACACATATGAAGAATCTACAAAGTTGTGTGAAGAAATTGCGGTCAACATTGCAAACGACATTGTAAGTATGGTTATTTATATTTATTTGTTATGCCTTATTGTAAGGATCATTATATTTTTTATAATTTATTGACCATTGACATATTATATTTTTTTGATAGGCTTTTGTTGAGAGTCCTTAATTGACGTTGGAAGGTATTTATTATCTATATCTAAATATTATAAATGTGATTAGCAATTTCCACATAGAGACAGAAGAAGAAAGGAGAAGCAAACAAAAAATAGGATTATGAAACTACAATAATACATACAAGGGATCAGCAAAGAATCACTAAAGTGGATCCATCTATTAAATATAAACATGTTTCTTTTGAAGAAGTGGAAGTTGAATCTTAAGCTAAAAAATATGTTGTCATTAGTGAGGAGGAGATTAGAGCTGTTGTTGAAGAGGATAAAAGATATAAAACACCAAAAAGAAAAATTCCCATGGATTTCTCTCTTCCAGTTGATGACGAGGAGATTTTTTATCTAAAATGAAATATGTTAATCGGTAAGAGGAAAAAATCAAAATTTGGTCAATCTGTAAAAATCATGGGAACTAGTGAAGATCAGAGTGAAAGTAGTAAAAGCAGCAAAGAAATCATACACCAGGTGCTAGTTTAGAGGATGGCATTATTAAACAAAACAAAATTTCATTTGAGATCAGTTGATGAAGAACAATCTAATTAATGGTGGTAAAACATTTCAGTGTAATGTCATCCAATTCTATAAGCCAAATGAAGGACAATCTAAATATAAAATTAGAAAGTCACATCACCTACATGTCCATAACTTGGAAACATTGATCATGTACAATCCATATGTATATTTTTTTGATTATGTGGTTCTTTTTTATTCAATTAAAGTTCCCAAAAGAGAGGCATTTGAGAAGACATGATGTTTTGAATACAAATATAATTAATTGGAGGGAACCATTTAATAGAGGCTAGAAAACAATTGATTGAGGAATATCTCAATAAATTGCTTTTTGAAACGGTGTGATGCATCATTTATGTTGGTTTAACAGAAACATAAGTAAATTTAATGGAATGGGATCATAATACATATAATGAGTACAATATGTCTATGACTTTCATCCAAAGGGTAAGATTTATTCATAATGAATTTGAAGAAAAATGTGGTGGGGATAAGACAAAAGTCATTCTAAGCTTTTGAAAGGATGTTGTATGGAAATGGGTTATCAAATTGAGGATAAAATCAATTCAAAAGGTGACAAATTAAATTTAAATTATACAGATGTATGGATAACATTTTTCCAGTTGGAATTTAGAACTGGGGAGATATGGGGATTGATTGAAGATATTTTCAACGTGTGGGAGAATATTGTCATAAAAAATCAGAGGGTGAATAAGTTTAAACCCTTAACATGTACCAGCAGTAGGACAGAATCTGAATTCAAGAAACTTCCAAATGATATGATTATCACACCTTGGAGAAAAATGCAAGGATTTAAGGATGACAGACTAGTCAAATCAATACCATCTCGTGTGAATTTTGGAAAATTATCATTGGATGAAATGTGCTCGGAATTTTAAATTAATTTGTTGAATTATTTTTACTTTTTCTTGGATTATAATTTTATTTTAAATATAACATATTATTGTTGGTAGTATTTGTTTTACATATCACTATATTAAAAAAATTTACTTTATTTATTCAGTCATAAGGTTTATATGAAAATACAAGAACAGATGGTTAAAATTTTGAATGAAGATAGTTAAGATGATGTTACACACAACTACCCAAAATCAAGTTATATAACAACACTTAAAGATTTGTATCTTGCATTCAAAAAATTATGTTGATTTATAAATTCATTTTATTCATATGTAAACTATTTTTTTTAATTACTTATGCACATATTTGTTTATTTCATTAAAAATGTCTAATAATGATGCAGATGGAATACTGGATAATTTCAAAAGCTTTACTGGAAAAAAAAGAAGAAGAAGAAGAAGAAGAAAGAAGTAATTTGGAAATGCTAAGAAAACAACATCTTAGGAATGTTGAACTTAATCCTAGTCTTAGTCATTTCATTTGGAATGGACTCATTAGAGGAATTTTGAGGTCTAAAATGGTCCTCCTAAGGAAATTATAAAATAATAGTGGAAATAATAAAATAAGATTAGATTACATCATCAAATTTTAGAGGGAAAAAGGAAAAAACTACTTTTTCAACTTATATCCTTGTGGTTTTACTCAAATTTTGAGTGGGAACACTCCTTGGATGCATAATTTTATTCCTCATCCAATGAGTACTCATGTTGCATACTTTCAATGGACCTTGCTACAAAAAAAATGAGAAATACATGAAAAATGTGATTGTAATCATATTTTTTTATCTATTTCTCTATTTTCATGTAACAGGGTCCATCGAAAGTATTCAACATGGGTACTCCATGAATGAGGAATTAAATTTTGCATCATACAAGTACTCTAGCTCAAAATTTTAGTAAAACTTAGGGAGATAAGTTGAAAATACGAGTTTAAAAAGTAGTTTTAGTATTTTATTATTTTTATTTTTTTACTACAAAAATGATGAATCATCCCCCATGGTTGACATCATCATCTTGAATCCTATTGGTTCTTATAAAGTTTATTTTAGTTGTATATTTTTCTTAGGAGGATCATTTTAGACCTCAAAATTTCTCTAATGTGACACTATCCAATATCAAATAATACGAGGTGATTGTGAAGACATTACAAAACTCATACCTAAAAGGGAATATTCCCTATTTATTGCAGATATTCCTCATGGTTTCAATTTCACAAAAATTAGATATGATAGTGAATCATATACTTATCAAGATTTTAATAAACTGATCATGGGCATTCAATAAGTCATAACATCACCACATTGGAGATTTGTGACATTTCATTCAGAAACACAATTTTCAATGTTATTAACAAGCTTCAAGGGAGAAGCAAACTCAAGGATGCAACTTACATGGTAAGACATTGAAATTGTATGTTTGATTAATGTTTTAAAAAATTATTTATGTACAAGTTAATTGAACTTTTACTATCTCATGTTACAAGAAAAAGTCAAATCTTATTTGTTGTGGATATAAACCAATTATAAGGGATTGTGAGTTCGTCCATGTTGAGCGTTGGACAAAAGATTATAGTTGTAAGCCTATTCTTCTGAATCAAGTAGATGGAAAGAGTCATATCCAAGTACTCGTTCATGATGTTGTTGTAAGAAAACTAACATATGAGGATAAAGATGCAAAAGGATAGATATTTAACATTTATAAGAAACCACAAGTAGTGATTAACTATATTATAGATTTATGTTCAAATGAAGGAGATTGAGTTTTGGATTTATTCTCAAGTTCAGGTAAGTTTTATTATATAAAATTGAATTTCAATATAATTTTTTAAATTTTTGTGTGTTTATACTAATTTACTTAATTAAGTGTTTGATGATTAGATACAACACTAACATGTTGCCTATAAAAATGAAGAAATTGCATTGCTATTGAAAAAGACTCACTACAATGCAGTTGCATTCAACAAAGAATTAATACTCTTCAATTTCTTCCAGATGCAATGCAAAAATTCAGTTTGAGGAAATGGGGTTTTAATGAATCAAGTGTGGCAAAAAAGGCAAAGCAACATCAACCACCGTTAGATGGAAGGATTGGAAAAGGATACTTTAGGATATTTGCATACATCAAAGAATCTCCATTAGAAGAGAGAAATTACCAAATTGAAGAAGAACAAATTATGGAAGAAGACAATAATGAAGCTCTAGAAGATGATGAACATGGATTATATGACATTACTGATTAAATTTAAGTTATGCTTGCAAACCAAGCTCAATTTTTAGAACTATTCATTAGTTATAAGTGTAATGTTTTGACTTTGAGATTCTATGAGAAGAATAAGTATTCAATTATTGTTGTTATATGTTTAATATTTGTATTATCTGATTTTCACTTTAATTTTTATGTGAATCATTTTTTTTACCTCTGATTACTATTAATTTTTGACATAAAATTCATAAAAAATCTATTTTTTAATTTTTTTGTGAAAATTTTCCTATAAAAATCATTTATTTGACATGTCATTTTTAACTAAAAAAATATCAAAATGTGTATTTTTTTCATTATATCTCTATATTGAGAATGTGTATTTTTTCTTAAAATGTTTAAAATTGTTTTTTTTTTTAGTGACAATTATTTGATGTGTACTGAAATATTAATTACAATACATAAACATAGAAAAATATTAACTTTAAAATATTGGCCTTTTTTTTTCAACTATGTGAAAAAATAAAGATTTCATTACCAAAAAAAAAAAAAAAAAAAAAAAAACACGAACCTGAAAAAAACACTTAAAAATAAATATCTCAGGCAAGAAGAAGAAGAAGAAGAAGTCATCATAAAATTTAAAGTGTAAAAAATAAATGCTTTAAAAAAAGGAGTTGATTAGCACTTTTCAAAATCAACATGAAAATCACTAATACTTAAGAAAAAAAAAAAAAAAAAATCCATACTTGATACATAAGAAAATTTAAAGTGTCAAAAATATACTCTAAAAAAAAGGTGTATTCTGAATCAAAACTTTTCAAAATCGAGTGATTTTTTTGCTACTTCAAAAAAACGGGTAATCGGTAAAGTTCTCGTTTGATTGGTAATAATGTTTACGACTAAAGAAGAAAGTAAGAAGACAATTTCAAAGGGTAACTTGAGCAAGTCCCTCAAAGATGCAAAGTTCCAAAAGCAGCTCTCTGTGATCCCAACTGACTATACTCTTTAGATAATTTCGTTTTTTTGTTAATATACTATAAAAATTTTAAAAAAAAATAGACATACTTTATCAACATTTCATATAAAATCTAGAACTTCTTGCTCAACATGTTGGGACCTCACAAGATATAGTGGTAGAAATGAAAAGGTTTTTTGATCTAGATGTATTGAGCTGCTTAGCTTTTCTCCATATGTAAATCCATTTCTAGTTATGTCAGTGTTTTATATTATAATATATACCACTTATAATTAGAAATATATACAAATATCTACATGAACCTGCGATAAATGAAACATTTTTTTTATATTTAAATTCAACTTATTTTATTAAAATTTCTCTAAATACCAAAGCCCCAAACACAAAACTATAAAATTAATATAAATTCATGCCTCAACATATTAAACTAATGTATTTTTAAAATAATCACATCTAACCTATCCTTGAGGGTTAGCTCAATTGGTCAAGTCCCTGTCTTTAAAGCACCTTTTTTATTGAGAGGCAACGGGTTCAATTCTCTCAACACTCTTAGTGTCAAGATCCATGGTTGTGTCAGCAGGAAGTGATCCCTTTAGGTGGATCTACTTGGTACAAATATTTTATGGACATAGTGGTCATTAATCTCTGGTCTATGAACCACATTAAAAAAACAATCATCGATGGTTAGTTCAATTAGTCGAGTCCCCATTGTTAACACACCTTTGCTATTGAGAGGTCACCGATCTCTGAAATTCATGAACCGCATAGAAAAAATTAATAATCACATCTAACACATTATACCTAACCAAGCTTTAAAATTCACGCCCGTATACCGGTTTCCACCTTTTTTACCCATTAAATACTACTTATTTTAAAATAAACATGTCATTTTGAGCCGGTCGATAATTTAAAAATTGTCATAATAGGCGGCATGTAATAAAATGACAAAGTTTCAATATGTGTGTGTGTGTGTGTGTGTGTGTGTGTGTGTGTGTGTGTGTGTGTGTGTCGTTTTTCCATTCATGTCTAATTTAATTTTTACATATTTTGTGATCTCTTAAGGATCATTGCGTTGAAAAAAAGGAGTAAATATTGAATTAATTATAATATATACATGGAAATCTTGAATCTTGATAGAGATTGTGTCAGCATTATTTGGAATCTGCCACCTAGAGGGAAAGTTGGTCATAAGTTAATTCATATTAATGAAATTTTATAGCACATCATGGCCTCGAACAACTCCAACTCACGAATTTGTAAAAACATGTCATATTGGCCCTTACCAAAACCACAAACAAATCCATATAATATGAGTCTAGCAGCCCTAACTAACACAAGAACCATATCCTGAACCCAAAGCACTAGAAGAAGCGGAAGGCCAAGCGTTTTCATTACTAGGGAACCACAGGAGCTCGAGGCATTACAATTTGCAGAGATTGAGCAACCACATTTTGAAACCTATTGATGACCATTAGAACCAGAGACCGAGGAATCACAACGAGCACCAGCCCCACCATTACCAGTGCCTTTGTCATGGCCATGACTTTGCAGGTAAAGCAAATTCTCTTCCTTCAACAATTTTCCATCCCTATGTTGACTGCAGGGATGGAGCACATGGTGCATAGACAACCACAAAAAGAAACAGAAATGCCATAGATGATATACACTCCATATTAATGTCTGAAACACAAGAAATTTGAGTCACTTAAACAATTTAAACATTGTGTATTGTGAAGGTAGCGAGTCCCCAACTCCACCGAAACTTCCCCAGTTGTGTACGTTGTAAACGCTAGACCCATCCTCCTAGTGTGGCCACTTATGAGTCTCTGAATATGCATAGTTTGAGGGTCACTATGCTTCTATAACATGCAGACAAGCAAGCATTTTAGTTAGGTTTCTTGTGATTGGTGTATAGTCCTTTGCAATATTTCCAACATCTGATTTCTGGATTGTAGTTGAGCGTTGGATTTGCAATGTAATAGCTAGATTTATTATTGGAAATTCGTTTGTCCTTTGCAATATTTCCAACATCTGATTTCTAAATTGAAATTGAGCTGGAGCTACAATGTCATAGTTGGATTTATCATTGGAAATTTGTTTGGAAAATTAGCAGGTAAATCTATATGTTTTAGTGTGTATAATTAAATTCTTAACATTTTGTTGATAGTGGTTTAGTTCGTTTTCCTGGTTACTAGAAAGGAAGAAGTGGATTAACGCAATTGTTTATAATTGATTTTATGTTTTCCTACATTAAATTTTGATTTTTTTTTTTACTATTCTCAAAAGATAAAAAATAAAATAAATAAATAAATTCAAAAATAAAAAACCCTAGTTTTAGTCTGAGATCAATTCATAAGAAAATTTCTTAACAAACTAAAATACCAAGAAAACCCAGATCATGATCCCAGCATACTTTCTTACATTATGGTTGTACAACCTAGATCATGATCACAGCGATGGTTCCTACGTTAGGTTTGTAGTCTGTATAGGGATTAATTAGTTATGGGAAAGGAGTGCGCAATGGGTAGGTTAAAAATTAGAGGATTATAATTATATATATATATAACATATCACTGCACATTCATTGATTTTTTTTTAGTATTATATCATACCACATACACCTCATCATAGTTAGTTTTTGGAAAAATAATACTATTTACATTCGAGCAACTAGAAAATAAATACATTATCAAATAAATCTCAAGGTGTATAAACAATACTTTTAAAATTCAAGAAGTATAGCAATAATTAGTATCATTATTTATATTGTAAATGAAGGTAGTTCAGTAAATTATACCTTAACTAAAATGAGTGTGGGCATAGTGCAACAATATGAGTGATAAAACTATATAGTAAATTGAACTATTAAATAGATTTCAAGATGGTTGAACATGGGATAGGAGCTTGGGGTTTAACAACAAAAGGATCAAATCACCTTGTAAGGACTGACATCAATAAACAACTTAGTAAAGGGTAATCACCACGCAAGAACTGAAATCAATAAACAACTTATTAAACCCTCTACTGATGACCAATAACCGGTAAAAATAAATATTAAAAATTATGTGAAAATTAGTTTAAAACTGAAACGGTCATTAAAAAAAAAATTGATGAACAAGGGGCCTGTCAAATTTAACCCCCTCCACCTCAAACTTAACCATCCTGTACCTAACCAACCATGAAATTACACATCCTAATTTTATAAAAAATATTTCTCAATACAATACCAATTAAAATAATAATAAATAAACAAAACTAGTAATTTCTTTCTCTTCATAAACCAATTTGATGCACTCCAGAAAAAGATGAGCACATGTCTAAATGAAACAAAGCAAAAAGTGCGGAGTGAGAACAAATAATTACCCCACCAATTTGAGACAAAGAAAGGTATCCATATCTAGTGAAGAAAGTGATGGTACCCTCCTTTATTAAGGTTACAAATTAATATTTAACTCGTTCTCAAATGCATACTTTCTTTGTAAACCATTTATAAATAAAAATGCGTATTAAATCTTTTGTATTAAAAAATAATAACTAAATTATAAATAAATAAAATCATCATTATATGAAAAGTTAAATGGGCTTCACACATTATATCGAAAGTTGAAAAAAGCTTCCCAATATCAACTATCGACATAATAATCACATGATTCCTATATTTAAAAATTTATTTAATTATTTCATAATCTCAGTTTATTTTAATAAAATTAGTTTATATCTCAATTTATTTTATTAAAAATATTTTATATTTTAAAATTTAAATATAAATTTAAAATAAATATATATATATATATATATATGTATATTAAAATTTAAATGTGAATTTAAAAAAAATGTATTATATTTTTAGTATATATTGATGAGAAAAATAGTCAAGTGGAAAAATTTTACCCATTTTACATAAGGTCAAAACTTCCAAACTAACACTATAATCTCAAATTTTTATTTTTATTTTTTTTAAACAAAAACCACATGAATCAACCAAAATTTGAATCAAAATAATAATATCATAATATTAACCATAATTGTAAAAATATGTATATAATAATTATTTTAAAAATTATTAATTTAAAAATTTATCCCCTTCATATTATTAAAATAACTGATAAACAAATATATATATTCCATTAATAATTATCATTATATAACTTGTAATGAGTGGAATATTTAAATGATAATCATTAATATGTATGTATAAAATAATTAAATACATTTAAATATTTGTGTTAAAAAATTGAATATAAAATAAATGATAATCATTATAGTATCTATATAATATTTAAATACATTTAAAAAAATTTAGTGTTGAAAATTTTGAATGCACTTATATAAAGTAATATATATGTATGATGATGATGTAAATCATAGTGAATAAAATATTCAAATACAATTCCACCAAATAAATAACGATTATCGACGTATATTATACAATCTCATATTATTTAATTATTTTATTTATTTATTTGATTAATGTTGATTAAGTTATGGAATCTCATATGATGCATTAATTTATAGAACTTTAAATTTAAAGGTTAATATATTCTTTTTATATAATAATATAATAAATTTTTAATATTATTTTAAATAAAATTAAAATAAATTTTAAATATAATAATTATAATTAAAATATTTTTAATTAAGTTGCCATTATTTTAAAATTTCAAATTGCATTATTAAAAGCATAACAGTTTATATAGTGATCGGTGACAATTTATCTCAAAGCAAACTAGATTTGTTAGACATTTAACTAAAGTCCAAGTATAACAAAATAAAATAAAATATCTATTGATGAAAGGTTTAGTGGAATAATTGTAGTTCAATTATAAAATATTTGAAATTTATAATAAAATGTTATTATATATAATTTAAAATTTTTAAATTTATAATAAAATATTATATATAATTTTAAATTTTAAAAAGTAAAGTAGTATTTTTACAAATTATATATATATATATATATAATTAATTTACATCATATATATATATATATATATATAGTGTAAATTAAATAATTTTATATTATCAAAATAAACTCAAGACACATGATACATGGTAGTTACATTTAGTCGAAAGAGTTCTTTGAAGTCTTTTAGGGTTACAAGCATATACGGTTATAATTTTTTTTATTATTCTAAAATATAAAAAAGCCAAACTAACTCCAAATCACAAACGTCCTTTATGTTGGGTTTTCATCGCAACACATAACGGGAATCCAAAAATCCACCAAGCCTAAACATCAATCGATTCGGAGGAAGGGATGGCAAGGTCCCTAGCACTTGATACAAGAGGTGCAATAGTGTTTGAATTGCAATGCATATGTCCTTCTACATGGGTCACCTTCGGTCAAGCTTATCCAAGGTGAAGCGTTGGCTCCTCAACATCCTCTTTATGTCTGTAAAAATCACATACATTATACCTTTCATATATTGTTTTTGTCCCTGTCAAACCCAACAAGAAACTCGCCCATAATCTAAAGAGCGGGACTATCTTTCCACTCTCTCATGAGTTTCTAGCTTTCTAATTTCTCTATGTATACCCAACGGGACTACATTAAAATAAGTTGCACCGAAATCTTGAGCAAAAAATCGCACCCTTGATCGACCTTGTGGGCGGCTCCCCCCTCCTCCTACAATGCATGTGTTTCTGAGAGGCATGGATTCCGGAAGGGGGAAAAACTTGTAGAAATCACTAAAGCGATTGTGGCATGAAAAGTAACAAGAAAATTACCCAAAACATTATGAGGGACAACAACACATGAGACAAAACCATCACGAAAACACACACTAATCAAAAGAACCCCTAGCTCAAAACTTACCTAGCAATTTCCCCATGTTATATCACTCACAGACACCAAGGAATTTAGTAGAATACTAAACCACATGCCACCTAGAAAACTAAATTCCAAAATTTGCAAGTTACAAAGTAATACCAAAAGGCAAGAGGACATTACGCCTATTAACCGTACTCTTCACGAAGCAACCTACCATACATGGAACAAGACACCCACATACTATAATTCCCCACTCTCTTCTCGGATGACGAAGTACCGGACTCAAGACTAATTATAATCATAATTTCACTCAACCCGAGCCAAACAATAACCCCTAACTTTAACCAAGGAAAATAGTCAAAGAATAAATCAAAGAATGGGAGGGAAGTAACTTGAATCACCTCACCAAATATATCGTGATTTTCCTCCACTGACCTTCATAAACGAAGTCCAAAATCCACAGCAAAAGCTACACATGCAAAAGAACATATCACTTCCACCTCCACTTCTTTAGCACCATATAATGCACATACCTCGACGCATAAGAATCAGGCTCTCATACAGGCAGCCCTTTTAGAACAAATGAAATTCGAACCATCACCAACAGCAAGGAGGTCAGCTCCTCAGCCTCTCCTCTCCTCTGAGCCTCCGCCCAAAATACCAATACAAGGCTAGTTTCATGTATAAATTGCCATAAATGGGGATTTGGTGGGTTGCATGCAGATGTATGCTGGGGTTGAGTCACGCCCCGTGTTCATAAATTCCCATCACACCGCATGGTGGCGGAGGTCAGGGCTCTCTTGTACATCGTGAACACACCCATCAGGGAAGAAAATGTGTGTGTGTGTGTGTGTGTGTGTGTGTGTGTTAATAAAAACTAAAAGTAATCTACAACTTATAATACATAATAAAATTGTTTATAATCTACATTTCCAAAAAATATATAATAATTAGATATATGTTGGGTGTGTGTTATATTATTTCCATGAATAGCCTCAGGAGAGAAGCAGGGGGTAATATGGGGGAGGCAAGCCCCCCTATGCTTGCAACGGGCGCAACAGGGGTGTCATAGGGGGGGCTATGCCACCCTTGTCGAGGGTTTGCAGAGGGGTGGTAGCAAAAAAAAAAAATGGACCCTATATTAGGTGGGCGGACATGTCTATGGTTTTGTGCATGGGTTTTCACATTGTTTTGGGTATGATCGTTTTCTGCCCATGGTATTTTGTAGATCCGTTCAAGGGAACTATGGTTATGTTCTAACCCGGGGTTAATGGATTAAGGTTTATGAATGCTTAGGCATGTATATAATATGTGTGTTGTAACATTGAAAGGAATATAATTAAAAATCAAGTGGGTAGTCCCAATTTTGGGATCTAGGGGGAAATATCTGTGTATATTTGTTTTATGTTTTATGCTCTCGTTATTGTTTATTTTATGATTTAAGAGTTCATTTGTAGATCATTTATTTATAGGGTTAAAACCTACAATTAGTATCAGAGTTGTTTCAGCTTCAAGGGGACGCCTTTGATGTTGAGGGGTTTTTCTCGGGCTTGTGGTAGACCTTGTTTAGTGGAAGATCTGCGGGATTGATTCTTGCAATGAAAGAAGATAGAGAGTACTGGAAAGATAGATATCGAGAAATTTAATGGTCAATTTTTTAAGTTGTGGTAGCTCAAGATGGAGGATATGTTGGTGGATAAAGATCAGTGGATCGCAGTAGATCTGGGTACTAAACCAACAGCAATGTTAGATGAATACTAGGCGAAGTTGGATCGAAATTCAAAGAGTAAAATATGGTTGTGTATCTTAGATTCAGTATTGTTGAATGTATTTGGGGAAGCTACGGGGAAGGCTTTGTGGGACAAGTTGGGGAATTTGTACCAATCTAATTCTCTGGTGAATAAATTGTTCCTGCTGAAAAAGTTGTATAACCTAAGGATGAAGGATGAAGACTCGGTGACAATCATTTGAACGTCTTCCATACTGTGGTAAGTCACTAGTCATCTGTTGATATTAAAATATTATATGAATATAAGTGCATCAGTTTTTTGTGTTCTATATGAGATTCGTCGAATAGTCTGGTTGTTGCAATAGGTAGCAATACAACTACCTTGAATTTTGATGAAATTGTCTCAGCCTTGCTATCGGAGGAAATGAGATGGAAAAATATGGAGGACCAGAATGGAGATACCTTGTATGTACGACGATAGTCCCAAAAAAAAAACAAAAACAAGTTCTCGAGTGGGATATATAAATCTAGAGGGAGATATAAATCTCTAGGAAATCCTATAAATATGTGATGGAAATGCGGAAAGGAAAGACACTTCAAAAAGGATTGTAGATCTAAATCTCATGAGAAAGGAAATGTATCTAATGATGCTCCTTCTGCAGAGGCGAATACCACCTCAGATGAAGGTGGGGATGTGTATTTGGATTCTTCTTCAATTACACATGTAGATCATCAGGCATGGTTGATTGACTTAGGTGCATCCTTTCAATTCGCTCCCCATAGGAGTGGTTCTGCGAATATGAGAATTATGGTGGTGGTGATGTCTTCTTAGGGGATGATAGGAAGGCCAGAATTGTACAATATTCTGGGTAGCATTGTTATTAATGGGTGCAATAGTTTTGTGGTTCCTGAAAGTGGAGCAGAAAGTCTATCGGTCTCTAGAGAAAATACCATGCTATGGCATCAAAGGCTTGGACATATTGGAGAGACGTCCTTCGGATACTGCATGGTAATGGTATGGTAGAAGTTATGTTTAATTTATCTTTGGATTTTGATTTCTATGAACATTTTTTATATGGGAAGCAGATCCGGGTGAGTTTCCCTTGTGGTGCTAAGAGGGCGAAAAATATATTAGAGATTGTGCACAGTGATGTGTTTGGACCTGTGTCGGTACCATCACTGGGTAATTCTATGTACTATATTTCATTTATAGATGAATTCTCAAGGAATACATGGATATATTTCTTAAGGAAGAAATCTGAAGTCTTTGACAGATTTAAAGAATTTAAGGCTCTGGTAGAAAACCAGACAAAGAAGAAAATAAAGGTGTTGAGGATAGATAATGGTGGAGAGTTCTGCAAGAAGGAATTTGAAGAGTTATGTAATAAGTATGGTATAGCACAATAGAATAATACTCCATACACACCTCAACAAAACGGATTTGCAGAAAGAATTAACAGGAAGTTGATAGAAAATGTAAGAATTGTGGTCAGTGGTACCGAGTTAGGACCGCAATTCTGGGCAAAGGTAGTGGAGACTACATGCTACCTGGTTAACATATCACCTTCATCAGCGTTGGAGGATAAGACTCCACATGAGGTATGGACTGGAAAGAAACCCTCTCTTTCACATTTGAGGGTATTTAGATGCGATGCATATGTACATGTTCCAAAGGATAAAATGACCAAGTTGGATAATAGATCTGAAAGGTGCATCTTTATTGGGTATCAGGATGATTTAAAGGGTTATAAGCTTTGGAACCCAGAAATAAGGAAGGTTGTGTACATTTGAGATGTGATGTTTAGAGAGATGAAAGATGTTGTTAAATGTGAAGTCCTACCAAAGGAACCTCAGAAGATAGAGTTTGAGCTAGAGGAGGAAGAATCAGACTCTACAACAGAACAAGATTCAAAAGAGGAAGAGCCACAAACTCCAGATGTGAGAAGATCAGTTCAAGAAAGAAGGCATCCAGAAAGGTATAGTCTGTCTTCTTTTTGTTCAGATTTTTCTGTATCTATCACTGTTGATGATCCCGGAACTGTCAAGGAGGCAGTGGATTCAGAGGATGGAAAACTCTGGAAGGAGGCCATGGTTGATGAAATGGCATCCTTGCAAAAAAATGAGGCATGGGATGTGGTGGAATTGTCGACTGGAAGGAAATCCATTGGTATAAATTGGGTGTTTAAAAAGAAGATGATATGCATAAGGCAAGGATGAGAAATACAAACCTCAGTTGGTAGCAAAATGTTAGGTCCCTATAATACTAGTGTAGCCCCTTATTTATATTGTTAGTGCATCCCCATTATTGTTATTTGTGCGCCCATGTAGTCCCCATATTGTTATTATTCTTCCCCATAGGTGTAGCCACATTATCGTTATTGTTGTGCCCATGCAGTCCCCATATTGTTATATTGTGGCTCCTTAGACTCATATATATAAAACGTAGGTTTTGTCATTTGTATCATCCAAGTATTCTTCATTTATGCAATTTCAAGTATGTTTCCCCCTCAAAGAGGTTGATTTCTAAGTCGTTTATCTATATTTTCTTCTATTTTGTGTGCTATTTTCATCACATCTGGTATCATAGCTTTGGATTCTAGGGTTTCGCTGCTGAAAATAGGTCATCTTGGAATTTTCGCTATAACTTTTTTTCTACGCAATTTCCGAAGTTTAAATTTTTACCACGAGAAGTTGAAATCCTAAGGAACTTTGTGTAAAAATTTAAAATATTATTTCTCTATTACTTTGGAGATATGATCTAAGGAAGTTAAGTTTTTTTCAAGCTCCAGAATTTCATCTCAAACAGGTGACGAGGTAAAATCGTCATAACTTTCGTTTCAGACATCGAATTTGAATTTTATAAAAAGTGGCCAAAATTGCATGGACATCAATTTCTTGTGTATCAATTTCAGCACCAAAGGTCAAAATAGTGACACGTGGCATGTCGTACAAGTTTGCTCTACTAAATCAATCCATAATTAGGTCATTGTGGGATATTGGGAATAACTTTACCTTGAAGAATCCAAGTTAGGTCTGACCTATGGCATTGGAAAGAAGACTGAGAAAGATACCATGGGACCGAAGTTTATATCTTGAAGATTTGAAATCACAGAGTTACAACCATTTCAAGATCGAGCTTCTAAAAGCAATAAAAAGGTGTGTATTTAAAAAAAATGTGTAACTTTTGTTTGAAAAATCAGTTTGAAGTGATTCCAAGGAAATATTGACATTAGGGGAATTTTGAGGTCTAAAATGGGCCTCCTATGGAAATTTTAAAATAATAGTGGAAATAATAAAATAATATGTGATTACATCATCAAATTTTAGAGGGAAAAAAAGAAACTACTTTTTCAACTCGTATTTTCAACTTATCTCCCAAAGTTTTTACTCAAATTTCGAGTGGGATTACTTTTTGGATGCAAAATTTAATTCCTAGTCAAAGGATTACCCATGTTGCATACTTTCGATAGATCCTACTACACAAAAAATGAGAAATACATGAAAAATGTGATTACAATCACGTTTTTTCATGTATTTTTCATTTTTCATGTAGCAGGGTCCATCAAAAGTATGCAACTTGGGTACTCCTTGGATGAGGAATTAAATTTTGCATCTAACGAGTACTCCTCCTCGAAATTTAAGTAAAAAAATTGGGAGATAATTTGAAAATACGAGTTAAAAAAGTGGTTTTATTATTTTACTATTTTTAATATTTTAACCCTTTTACTTAAAAAATGGCGAATCATCCCCCATGGTTGACATCATCATCTTGAATCCTATTGGTTCTTATAAAGTTTATTTTGGTTGTACATTTTTCTTAGGAGGCCCATTTTAGACCTCAAAATTTCCCTAATGAGCATAGATATTTGTATTGGGTTCTAAAATGCCTCAAAAAAATAATTCCACACCCATTAAGCACTTAGAATCTCTACTAGAATTAATTGCAGCATGATATCTCAAAATTTTGAAGACCAAGTGCAACAAATTTCGCTCTCACATAGAACAACCAAAAATGAACTAAAGGTTGACATGGATGCTTTAAAATTAGACATGGAAACTAAGATGGATGGTTTGAAGGATGGAATGAATGGGTTTACGAATGGAATGGAAGTTAAGATCGATGGTATAGAAGAAAAACTGAAAGGCAACATGGAAGATTTGAAGAAAGACGTGGAAGTTTTGAAGAAAGGTTTGACAAAGTTGCTACAAGAAAATTTCCTAATGGTGAAAAGGTAGTAGGGGGAACTCATGATGAGAACAAAATAAATGTTAATCATGATTTCATAAACTCTAGCGTTGGATTGAAGACCCACCATATTCCAAATATCGATATGAGGAAGTTTGATTGCAAGGATCCCGTAACATGGATACTACAAATGGAACAATATTTTGATCTCCGTAATGTGAAAAACACACAAAAGGTATGCATTGCAAATTTATATTTATAACCCAATAAATTTATATAGTATCGATGGCTTTACTCTCGTCAACAAATTTTCACTTGGTTAATTTTTAAGGAGGAAATGATAGCACATTATGAGGATACAAAGAGAAACACCTTCTTTATCCAATGGATAAATATCAAACAAATGGGATTGATGTCTTCATAGGGACTTTAAAGAATAACATCCAACATGAGGTCCATCTTTGGGAACCTGATTCATTGGAGAAGGCATTTAGGTTGGAAAGAAAAATTATGGAAACAAGGAAGCCTACCACTCACAACTATAAATATGGAAGGGTTGATACTCCTAGACTTCCACAACCTAAGAGGTTGACACCACAATAATAGGAATAAAAAAGAGCAAAATGGATTTGCTACAGTCGTGATAGAAAATACACTAAAGGTCATAAGTGTGCTGAGAAGAAATTATTTTACATAGATTGTGAAGAGGAGGAAGAAAAGGAACAAGAAACTTGAAAATAAGAGGATATACACCAGGAACTGACCTTGGAGAAAGAAGAAATGAATCTGACCATATCTTGTAATGCATTGGTAGGAATTATCACTCCTCAAACTCTCAAGATAGAAGGACATATCAAGAAGAAAAATTTAATAGTATTGATTGATTCAGGCAGTACCCATAATTTATTTCATTGTAATATATCCAAGGAATTAAATTGTTTCCTATATCCAACACGAAAGTGGCAAGTGATGGTTGAAAATGGAGGAACTATAAATTTCTTTGTAAATTTCCATAATATCAAGATAACCATGGGGGAATATGTATTGAATAGCCCAATGCTTTCCATCCAATGGGTGGTGTTGATGTTGTATCAAGAGTTCAATGGTTACAATATTTGGGTACAATAGCTTTTAATCTTCGAGAACTTTTCTTGAAAAAAAAAATAGGAAGGAAATGAATTTGAATCAAGGGGTATCGTAGGGAAACCAGGAAAGATAATCATCTCTAATGGAATGAAAAAGCTTCTAAACAAATAACAATGAGGCGTAATTTCACAATTATTCTCACTAGAGTTTCAAACATCGAAACAATCTTTAAGAGAAAATTATAAGGTTCAAGCAGTGGAAGATCACATCGAGCATCAACAAAAAGTTTTCCAACTCTTAAATTATAACCTAACTTTGGTGCATAATCGAATAAAACAATAGGCAGATCAACGTCGCAATGAAATAAGGTTTGATGTAGGCGACTGGGTATTTTTACAGCTACAACCATACAAACAAATGTCCCTCAAGAAATTTAAGAAGGATAATAAATTATCACCAAAGTAATATGGTCCTTACAAGGTGTTGGAAAATATTGGTACTATGGAATACAAATTGGAGCTTCCTGCATCTTCCCAAGTGCACTAAGTTTTCCATGTTTCATGCTTAAAAAAGGTTATAGGTGACAAACTCCTAGTTAAAAAAACATTTCCAGAACTGGACAAGGAAGGAAAAATCATATTGGAACCTGAAGAAGTCACGGAAACAAGAACTCGACAGCTACAAAATTGATCAATTTCAGAGTACTTCATCAAGTGGAAGAACTTACCTGCTCAAGATTCGACATGGATGATGAGAATTTTATACAAAAGCATCCAGAACTACTTAAGCGTTGTGTAAAACACTTTTTTGAAGGACAGGTGCATGTTAGGTCCCTATAATACTAGTGTAGCCCCTTATTTTTATTTTAGTGTAGCCCCATTATTGTTATATTGTGCCCGTGTAGTCCCCATATTGTTATTATTGTACCCCATAGGTGTAGCCCCATTATTGTTATTGTTGTGCCCATGTGGTCCCCATATTGTTATATTGTGACCCATTAGACTCCTATATATAGAAGGTATGTTTTTTCATTTATATCATCCAATAATTGTTTATTTATGTAATGTAAAGGAGGTTTCCCCTTAGAAGAGGTTGATTTCTAAGTCGTTGATATGTATTTTCTTCTATTTTGTAAGTTGGTTTCATAACACAAAAGGTTATTCTCAGGTGTCGGGAATTGATTTTGGTGATATTTTCTCTCTTTTTTCCAAGGTAACTTATATTAGATTACTTTTATATGATTTTTTTGCATTTGATATTGAGATATAACATATGGATGTGATGACAACATTTTTTCACGGGGATCTGAAAGAGGAAATCTACATGAAGCAACATGAAGGCTTTGCGGTGAAGGGTAAGAAAGAACTAGTGTGCAAGTTAAAAAAGTATTTTTATGGGTTAAAATAGTCACCAAGGATGTGGTATCAGAAATTTGATACATATATATGGGGACTTGACTTCATCAAAAGAAAAGAGGATCATTCTGTATATTTTAAATTAATTGGTGACCGTGTTATTTATTTGGTCTTGTATGTGGATGATATGTTGTAGGTTAGAAATGACAAAGAAATTATCCAGTATTTGAAGATCCAATTGTTCCCCAAATTCGACATGAAGGATATTGGTGTTGCAAACTATATTTTGGGCATGGAAATTAAATGATATCGGGCAAAGAGGAAGCTCGACTCGTTAAACCAGAGGAATTATGTCGAGACAATATTGCAGAGGTTAAATATTCAAGATAGTAAACAGGCGAAGGTTCCTATTCATGTAGGTGTAAATTTATCTGTTGAATAGTGTCCCAAGACACAAGAAGAAGAGGAGGACATGTCCCATGTTCCATATGCAAGTGAAGTGGGTAGCCTAATGTATGCAATGGTATATACTAGACCAGACATTGCACATGTAGTGGGAGTAGTGAGTAGGTTTATGTAAAAACCAGGGAACAACCATTGGACATTAGTGAATCGGTTTTTTAGGTATTTACGTGGCACTAGTGATTATAGTTTGTGCTATTATGGAAGACCAGGATTGGATAGAGTTTTGGATATTTGTGGATTTTTTGATGCAGAATGGGTTAGAGATATGGATCAAAGAATATCTACAAGTGGGTATGTGTTTAGCCTATTTGGAGGTGTAGTCAGTTGGATGATTAAAAGGTAGTCTGTAGTGGCTCTTTCAACTATAGAGGCAGAATACATGGCGTCCACTCATGAAAGCAAGGAAGTAGTTTAGTTGCAAATATTGTGTTCAAGTATGGTGTACGTGCAGCGAGCTATAATGTAATATTCCCAAATTTTCACCTGATATTTGGAATATTATAGTTCTTAATTTTCTTAATGAATTAAGTAAATAAAAGGGTGGAGGGACCCATAATCCTCAATATGAATAAATATCCACTTTTTGTGTGTGAATGTGGATTAATTAAGCATATATCTACATAATGAGGTAGTGGAGCAACTACTAATGTGAATGGAAGAAGAGATCATGTCGCATTAATGAGATAGATCATGGAGGTTGACACAATCAACCAAGATCTTGGAAGAGATCAAACAGAAGATCATGGAGCATTCATGATGAGATGATGGAGGAATTTGTGCAATTAATGCACACATGATGGAGAGGGTGTACATTGCCCCTAAACATGATGGATGACTGGGATAGACAGCGCAGTCAAACATGGAGGATCTTTCCCACATGCACAGCGTAGTTTAGATGAGGACCAAGGCATGGGAAGGCTCAAACATTATATAAAGAAGATGAAGACAAGAATGAATACATGCTTAAGATTATTGATGTTGAGGAACTGTTTATATCTGGAATTTTCATGTGACATTCCATTGCTTTCTTGGGTTGTTTAGCAAAGATTGCAAGTGTTGTTTAACACAGGGTGTTCCTGGTCGGGAATCCCACCTCTTTATTTGAGTAGCTCTGGAAAGAGTATTGTAATTCATTCTACATCAGGCATTGGTGCCACTTTTATTTTCCTACTTTCTGCAGAACATTCATATTCAGAAATTGCAGATTTCTGAAGATCATTTTGGAAGGTGGAGGTTATCTTCAGTATTTCAGCTGGATAACTGGTGAAGGTTTATTCCTATCACTTTGGGCTTAAATATCAGCATTCCTAGAGATTCATATCAGATTTTGCATCAGGCCAAGAGTTATTGACCTCCTAGCAACAGTAGTTCCATCCAGAATTACGTTGTCCATATTGCAGATCCAAAGGAGGAAGGAAGTTGCTAGCATTTTAACTAGTAATCCTATGAGGGATCATCCCCTCACCTTGCCATCGGTATTTCCATCAGCCTGGAATCTATTGCAGCATATTTCAGCAGGCATAGAGCCTCTCTTTCCCTTATAGCACAGTTTTTATGAGCAGTTGTGTTGCAATAGCTGTGATCATCATTGGAGGATTGAGAAGCTAGATCTAGAGCTTCTAGCTTGTAGATCTGAAGTAGTGATCAGCCCTTCAAGCTTAGATCTAATCTTGTGACATATTTCAGCCATCCATTTGTTAGATCTAGCTTCAAATCTATAATCCTAGCAGATTAAGGATAAATCCCTAAGGAATGCTAATAGGAATATTAATTTTGTCTTGAGATTTCTTTAATATTCCCAAATGGGGGAATGCAGTAATACTTAAACACAATATAAGAACTGCAACTAAGTAAACAATAAATCTCAAGACAACATATAAATTTACAGAGAAGCTGAGCCATTTTATTATATGGAAATGAATCAGTTACACAATGTTCAGAAAATGAGTAGATCTAGCCCAAGAGAAGGCCTAGAATCACCCTACAATGATGTTGCAACTAGCACTGCGTAACTGGTGAACTTACAGAAGAAATATTGCGTTGTCCCTGCTGCCGTTGATATACATATAAATTTTGCAAAGGAAAATGTAGATCTAGGGAGTTCAAGAGCTCTGATGACGCCAAGATTCAAGATTTGGCCAATGTGATGGGTTCCCAAGATAACCCAGAAAGGATTTTCCAAATCTACAACTTTGGAAAATCACCCTCCTAGGGCTTGATCCTTAATCTGTTGGGATTACATATCTGAACCTAGATCTGAAAAATGGATAGCTGAAATATTTCACAAGATCAGATCTAAGCTTGAAGGGTTGATCCCTCCTTTAGATCTACAAGCTAGAAGCTCTAGATATAGCTTCTCAATCCTCCAATGATGATTACAGCTATTGCAACACAACTGCTCATAAAAACTGTGATGTAAGGGAAATAGAGACTCTTTTCCTGCTGAAATATGCTGTAATAGATTCTAGGCTGATGGAAATACTGATGGCAAGGTGAGGGGATGATCTCTCACAAGATTACTAGCTGAAATGCTAGCAACTTCCTTCCTTTTTTGGATATGCAATATGGACAATGTAATTATGGATGGAACTACTGCTGCTAGGAGGTCAATAACTCTTGGCCTGATGCCTATTCTGATATGAAGCTCTGGGAATGTTTATATTTAATCCCAAGGTGATAGGAATAAACCTTCACCAGTTCTCCAGCTAAAATACTGAAGACAACCTCCACCTTCCAAACTGATCTTCAGAAATCTGTAATTTTTTAATATGAATGTTCTGCAAAAATTAGGAAAATATAAGTGGCACCAATGCCTGATGCAGAATGAAGTACAATACTCTTTCCATATCTACTCAAAGAAAGAGGTGGGATTCCCGACCAGGAACACCCTGTGCTAAACAGCACTTGCAATCTTTGCTAAACAGCCCAAGAAAGCAATGGAATGTCACATGACAATTCCAGATCTAAAAATATCCTCAACATCAATAATCTAAAACATGTCTTCATTCTTCTCTTCATCTTCTTTATATAATGTTTGATCATTCCCATGCCTTGGCCCTCATCTAAACTGCGTTGTGCATGTGGGAAAGATCCTCCATGTTTGGCTGCGCTGTCTATCCCAGTCATCCATCATGTTTAGGTGCAATGTACACCCTCTCCATCATGTGTCCATTAATTGCAGAACTTCCTCCATCATCTCATCATGAATGCTCCATGATCTTCTATTTGATTTCTTCCAAGATCTTAGTTGACTGTGTAGACCTCCATAATCTATCTCATTAATGAGACATAATCTCTTCTTCCATTCACATTAGTAGTTTCTCCACTACCTCGTTATATAGATCTAGGCTTAATAAATCCACATTCACACATAAAAAGTGGATATTTATTCATCTTGAGGATTATGGGTCCCTCCACCCTTTTATTTACTTAATTCATTAAGAAAATTAAGAACTCTAATATTCCAAATATCAGGTGAAAATTTGGGAATATTACAGTCCTCCCTAGCAAAGTGTTGCTTGTCCTCAAGCAAATGCAAAAGTGGATGCTACAGCAAACATCCTCCCTCCAAATGGCATCCTCATGTGGAAGTCCTCCCCATATGTCACAACGTGTTATGTATGTCTTGCTCCAAAGCTTCCCCTCTAGAATGTCTAGAATGGCTTCCAACTGAAAAGTTAGATACCCATCCCCATAAATGAATCTCCAAGTGGCAACCATATGATGAACAAAGTTCTCCTCTATACATGAGATACATAAGATAAAGTGGTTCATTCCCAAAGTGCAAAGTCCCAACTCATGAACTATATCTCCAATCCATGATACATAGAGTATATTACATACATCAATGCCCTCATCATTAGCCATGTTGGCCATGTAGTAATCAAACATCAAATCATCATAGTGAAAAACAAGAAGTAGAGACATATGGGAAAACATGAACAATGTCAAACCATATTCTCCCAATAACAACCAACACAGCAAAGCCTCCCGCTGACATGCTAGATCATCATGAAAACAAGTAAGAGAGCCATACTCTCTAAAAATAAGCCACCACAACAATGCTTCTTGTTTCCATGCCAAATCATCAATGAGAATTTGAGATCCATACTCTCTCAATAGAAGCCAACGCAGCAATACCTCTTGCTGCCATACCACATCATCATTGTACCAAATGTAGTGGCCATATTCTCTCAAGATAAGCCACCTTAAAAAGGCATCTTGCTACCCCATCACATCATCATCATACCATGTACAATGACCATAATCACCCAACAGAAGCCAATGCTGTAAGGCCTCCTGTTGCCATCCTCCAACAGTGTCATGCAATGTATGGCAAGAAATCAGCCCATACTCTCCCAATAGTAACCACAGCAACAAGGATTCTTGTTGCCTCCTTGCATTATCATGATGCAAGTCATGGAGCAAAAATACAGTAATGGACATGTGATATGTCTCATCAACATAATACAAACAAGATTTTGTATGCCACATCATGTGAGAGCTATCCTTCCTCCCAAACCCAAGTACATACATGAACATGAGATACATCCCAAACAAAAAGATATGTAAATACATGAGACATATCCCAAACAAGAGTAAATACATGGACATAAGATATAACATGTGATTTCCAAACTCTCTTCTCAAAAACCATAGTAACCATGCCTTTTTCTTATGCATTATATCATGGAGACATAAGGCATGAGACAAGAAAATATGAACCTTTGGGTAGTAACCATACTCCCCCAAGAGAAACCAGCGCATCCATGCTTCTTTTTGGCCTGTATCATAGAGCTGCAAGTGGTTTGGAAAACCCTTTCTCCATACTATCAACCATTCATCCCAATATGGATGATGGATCTCATTCTGCAAATACTGGGTATCCTCCCATTGTAGGACACCAACTTCCTCAAACTGATGAAGAACTTTGCACTTCATGAAATGTTGAAGTGCACCTCCCATGAGATCTCTTAATGAGACCTTCTTCTCATCCATGGCCTTCCAAAACCAATGAGGTTCTAGATCTGTTGCAGGTAGAAGTCTCTCTTTGAGCTGTGAGATGCTCATTGATAAAGTGTCATCAAGAAAGGAGAAAATATTTCGCATATCAAGATGTATACCATTCATCATCTTAACATCCATTGCTTCACGAGTGAATCTACCTTTAGAATTCTCTAAGAATAATGGGGCCTCTTTATTATCACTGCTACTAAGTGACAAATCTATGTAGATCTCAAGAAGAAAAGTATGGTTTGAATTTAGGGTTCTAACCTTGCTGTTCTGCAACTCCCTGCAAACCCTAGTCAAGCCACCGCGCGCCGCAAATTTCCCGGCGGGCCGCGCCCGCTCGGCCCGGCCTCCCGGCTTTGCCGCTGCTTGGTTGTCCCTTCAAGACTCGCTTCGTTTGTGAGTGCCCCCGCGCTGCGCCGCGCCCCCGGCAGGCCTCGCTGCCCCGCTGCGTATGGCCGTTCCCCGCCCGCCTCCCGCCGCTCTGCTGTGTTGGGTCAATGTCTAGGCTGGGATCCGAAGGCCCCTGCGCATAGATCCGGGCCGCGTTCTTGCTAGGGCCTGCGCCCATGGAGGGGCTGGGCTCTCCCCAGGGGCCTCGTCCCCCTCCCCCGCCCTCTGCTGCTGAGGCTTTTGATCGTTTATTGGCAGGGCTTCCTAAGAAGAAGAATGTGGAAGCTGCGAAATTTGTTAAGAAAATTGATGAAATACCCGAGATCTCTCTTCTAGCAGAGACTCCGATTCAAGTTGCTTTATCACTGTCTGAACGAGCTCTCATAGGCCAGTTCACAGGGCTTTGGCCATCTCCCAAAACCACTGAGAGCTGGGTCAACAAAAACTGGGCGCCTCTGATCAAAGAAAGCGTTACTTCTTATTTTTTGGGGAGAGGTTACTTTCTCTTCGAGTTCACTTCTAAAGATGATAAAGATCTGATCTTTTAAAACGGCCCCTACTTCATGGGCCCCCAGGGTTTGTACCTAAATAAGTGGACTCCTGACTTCGATCCTGCTGTGGATGTGCCCAAAGCAGTCCCGGCGTGGGTTAGACTCCCAAATCTCCCAGTTCACTGCTGGAATTGGGATTCTCTGATGCATATTGGAAATGCCCTTGGGAAGTTCATCGATCGAGCAAACAACAAGGACCAGTATGACTGCGCTAGGATCTGCGTGGAAGTAGATCTAGAGGTTGGGCTACCAGAGGCCATCAAAATCAAAGTCGGAAGCTGGACGCATGTGCAGAATCTGGACTATGAGCAGCTGCCCTTCAAATGTCGGAAATGCCATGTCTATGGTCACTTCGCCAGAGGCTGTCCATCCAACAATGAGGATGTGCAAGGGAAGGAGGACGGATGGAATCAAGTCAAGCGCACCAAAACCTCCCATAAGGCTCAAAAGCCAGGAGGCCCTAGTGGCAAAGGTCCCCAACAGGCCTCTTCTCAGCAGATCCCATCTAAGTCTGCTCCTGAAAACAAGTTTGAACTCCTAAGCTCGCACCAAGAGGACACCCAGGAGGTGGAGGTTCAAAAGATAGCATCCCCGGTCAAAGGGACCCCCTCTGTGTCTTCCAAAGACGCAAGTGTTGCAGAAAGCTCAAAAGGAATACATGTTGGCGTCGAGGAAGAGGACCTGGAGTCGGAAGATTCGGAGGAGGAAGGAGAAATAGGCGACTCTCAGGCCTCTGTTAGGAGATCCACAAGAGGTCGCAAAACAGATCGGGAGAAAAGAGAGCAGGAAACGTACAAGGACAAGTTACAGGGCAGCCAGCCAACACTGGAGAAACTACTAGCAAAAAAGACGAAGATGGTGAGAAGCCAGCCCCCAGGCTCCAAGGGAGCCCAGCAGAACAAAGGTAAATAATGAAAATAATCTCCTGGAATTGTAGGGGTATGGGGAGCAAGATCAAGGAAGAGGCAACAAGAAATTTAATAAGAATAGAAGCCCCGGACATATTCCTTATCTAGGAGACTAAGATGGAGGAAGAAGACTTCCTCCAAACAAGTAAAAGAATCTGGAGTAAAAGCAAAGCAAAAGCTGTCTCAGCCCGAGGAGCCTCTGGAGGGTTAGGCACTCTTTGGAATGATAGCAAGTTCTCGTTAATCTCTGAAATTTCAAACACTCACTGGCTGCTCCTAAAAATGCAGCATCTTGTCACTAAAGAATACTTTTGTCTCTTTAATGTATATGTACCGGCCAATGCTGGAGAAAAAAAGGCCTGTTGGGACTCTATAAGAAGCCAGGCAGAATTAAGGAACCTTGACAACATCATTATTGCAGGTGATCTCAATCTCACATTGCATTCCTCTGAAAAGAGAGGAGGCTGCATTGTGCGAGATCCGGCGAGGGAATGGGCAGAGGATCTTCTGCAAGATTGGGATTTGCTGGACATCAAGCCCTCTTCAGGTAAGTTCACTTGGTCAAACAAAAGAGTAGGCCCTGGTCACATAGCAGCAAGACTGGATAGATTTTTTGTGCAAAGTTCCTTTCTATTGCTTGGTTTAGATGCTAGTATGCAAATCCTTCCTTGCAGCATATCTGATCATAAGCCTATCAAGCTTGATCTCCGGGCTCACCCCGACCTTGGCCCCATTCCGTTCAGATTTAGCCCCCTCTGGGTCAAGGAATCCAATTTCATGCAGATTGTCAAAGAAAGTTGGTCTCAGCCAGTCAATGGATCACCCTTCTTCGTGTGGGAAGAAAAACTCAGAAGAACGAAAGCTGCTTTAAAATGTTGGGCCAAAACTCTTTCTAACCCAGCAACTGAAAGAAAGTCAACTGGAAGCACACCACTTACTTTCGGAAGAGGCATATGTAACTAGAGAAATCCTCGATAAGGAGATTCAACTCCAACAACACTTCCACAAAGCCTGCCTGGCAGAAGAAGAGTTTTGGAGGATTAAGTCTCGTTGCCTATGGCTCAAAGCGGGAGACAAAAATTCCTCTTTCTTTCACAAGCAAACTCAAGCCAGAAAATGCTTCAACACCATATCTGAGATTAAGGATGACAATTCCAATCATAAAGATTTTGCAAGCATTAAACGAGCAACTTTTCTTCACTTCCAGAAGTTGTACAGTGAGGATGTGAATCTGATTCAAAATTATGATCTTCTGGACTGGGTCCCTCCTTCAATCTCTGCTGAGATGAACCATCTTCTAGAAGCCAAAGTCACCAAGGTTGAGGTCAAGAATGCTCTCTTTGCCATGGATCCTGACAAAGCACCAGGACCGGATGGATTCACCGCCAGATTTCTGCAATCCTGTTGGCACATTGTGGAAAAAGATCTCTACAAAATGGTTCAAAAATCCCAAGACTGTCAGAAATTAGGAGGCAACACAAACTCTGCGTTCCTTGCCCTCATCCCCAAGGAGAAAGGCGCCAATTCCTTCAACAGATTTCGCCCCATCTCTCTCTGCAACATTGGTTATAAAGTGATCACCAAAGTAATAGCAAACAGGATGAAATATCTTCTCCCCACAATCATTCCTGAAAACCAAGGGGGCTTTATTCACGGTAGACAGCTAGTGGACAATTTCATTTTGGTTCAAGAGGCAATTCTCTCAAGTCAGCAGCGTAAGGAAAGAGGTATGGTTGTCAAACTGGACTTAGCTAATGCCTTCGATCGAGTCAGGCATTGCTTCCTTTTGAATGTTCTAAAAAAATTTGGATTTGGGGAGAACTTTATAAACTGGATTCGGGCCTGTATCTCAGAGCCTTGGATTGCTCCCCTTGTTAATGGTAGAGCAGCTGAATTCTTCAAAGCCTCAAGAGGACTAAGACAGGGCTGCCCTCTTTCTCCCCTTCTGTTTGTCCTCCAGGCCTCCGTTATCAGTTTCTATCTAAACAAGAAAATGCAAGAGTAGGAGATCACAGGGCTTTGCATTGCCAGAGGAGTTAAAAGCATCAACCACGCCCTCTTCGCCGATGATACTTTGCTGCTGGGGGTTGCAACACTACATTCAGCCAACAGCTTTAAAGAAGCTATATATGAATATTGTATGGTGTCGGGAAGTAGCCTCAACAAGGGGAAATGCCATATTTACAGTTGGAATACTCCTCCCAGCTTGCTCAGCTCCATTGCAAGATGTTTTGGCTTTGCAGCCTCTCCAGCTTGGACTTCTTTCAAATACCTTGGGCTTCCTATATTCCTCAAGAGGGCCTACAGTAAGGATTGGCTCCCCCAAGCGGAAAAATTCAAAAATAAGCTCCAGGCTTGGGGGCTCACCTGGCTCAATATTGCGGGCAAGTCTGTCCTCATCAAAGCTGTCCTATGCAGTCTTCCCCTTTTTCAGTTCTCTGTTCTATTGGCCCCAATTGGCATCCTTCAGAAAATGGAACAGCATATTTGAAACTTCTTTTGGAAGGGGGGCAAACAAAATGAGAGGAAATTCCCTCTGGTTAACTGGGAGACTGTCTCCAAACCGCTGAGGGAGGGGGGGCTAAACTTCAAGAATCTCTCTCTTCAGAACATAGCCATGGGAGCCAAGCTGCTCTGGAGAATCATTGCGCCCAAGCCTTGCTGGGCCCAATTAGCACTCTGGAAGAAATATTTTAAAGGAAAGAGACTCAGATGCCTAGATGGTCCTCTCCCCCAAGGCCCCTCTCCCTTTGCTAGACTCTGCTCCAAAGCTGCCCCCCTGATCAGCTCCAACGCCTATTGGATTCCAGGAAATGGTAAGAAGATAAATATCTGGACAGATCGTATTCTGGATCGCGATCCAATTGGTGATTGTTCCTCTTTGAACGCGATTCGTTGCTGGTTGACTTCTGCTGGGAAAACTACGTTGTGGGACATCTCCTTATGGGATGGGACGCATTGGGCAGGCTGGAATTTCTTTGACGTGCCTCCGGAGCTCCTTCAGGATTGTAATTGTCTCCGCTCCATGCTGAATGGTATTGCCCCCATTCATCTGCGCAGAAGAGATTCGCGTGGCTGGGGTTTGTTGGCTGCAGGTTACACGGTAGCCCAAGGCTACACAAAGCTCACCTTGAGGCCTCACGTCCCCCCGGACCCTGCCCCTTGGACTGCGATCTGGCGTATGCACTCTCTACCTAAAATTGACATGTTCTGTTGGCTTCTTTGCCACAAGAAAATTCTTACAGATGACAAACTGCAGAAACGGGGTTTCCATGGTCCGTCCAGGTGCTCATTGTGCAGAGAAAATGTGGAATGTGCCACACACTTGATCTTGAATTGTAAATTCACTGTGCAGGTTTGGAGCGAGCTGATGGATTACTGGAACCCCAATTTTGTCCTTCCCTCCTCTATTTCTAATCTTTTTGCAAATTGGCAAAACAATTACCCCGGTCCTCCACCCAAAAACAAAGTGATAAAAAAGGCGTGGTCTGCCCTCCCCAAAATCTGCTGCTGGCAGATCTGGCTTGAGCGAAACAGCAGAATCTTTAGAGATACTAAGCATGATGTCAAGGTGGTGGCGGCCAAGATAAAATTCCAATTAAAGGAAAGCTTGGATAATCAAAAAGATGCCTCAAATCTTACTCAATTAGATTCAGTCTGGGGTACCTCCCTAAATCTGCAATTTCTTCAAGCCGCCAGCAACACTTCCCTCATTGAAGATTGGCAAATAAGGGGAAAGAACAATGCTGAGTTTCAAGAATGGATCTCCAAGCAGCAGGTGCACTCTTTCTTCTTTGATGGGGCTTCAAAGGGCAACCCAGGAAGGGCTGGAGCAGGAGGTATTGTAAAAAATGCTGAAGGTGTTTTGATCCACATATTTGCATGGGGTCTGGGGATCAACTCCAGCATTCAAGCAGAGGCACTGGCCCTCCTTCAAGGCCTTAAATCGCTCTTGAGTCTAGAAATCAAGGAGGTCAATGTTTTTGGGGATTCCCAAGTGATAATCAAAATTATGGCGACAAACTCCTCCCCCCGGGATCTTAGATTGGCAAGGCTGATATCCAGAATTAGAACTTTGGGGAAATTGTTTAAAAAGTTGAGCTACTATCATGTGTTGAGAAAAAACAACAAAGAAGCAGACCTTGAAGAAAATAAAGCTGTCCTCATCTCTGCTGGAGCAATAATTCGAGACGAGGACGAAACATGGGATCCAATTCCATAATCTGCCAGCTTAAATGTTTTACTGCTTTCTATTGAATCAGTTTGTTTGTATTTTTAAGCTAGGGGAAATCACAAAAATCGAGTGCATAATTGTAGTCAAAAAGAGCTGGAAGTTGTCCACAAGTCTCATAGCACTTTTGGCTATAGATACTTCCTGGGCCCTCCTCCCTCTCATTGTAACCCGAAATCTGGCATTTAGACCCAGCAGCTAATATATCTCATAACCGTTTCTGTAAAAAAACGATGTAGATCTGCAAGGTAATACATATATTGTCTCAAAGCAAGGTACAATACTGATCTCATAACCAGTCATTGTACATAGGATCATGCTCATCCCTTATTCTGGAAATCTACACTTCAACTCAAGAGGTTGAATGTAGTCCATCCAAGACAAACTGGGATATATTTTCATCTCCTCCTTGATTAGATCAAGATTCCTCTGCGTTGTGATAGTTTTTTGCTTCAAATCAGCATTTGGATCTAACCCTTGGTCATGCATTGGCCCTGATGGCGTGTCCCCATAAGTTTCAATAAGATATACTGAAACAATAGGTGATGGATGTGTATGCATACCTTGGATCAACTGATATGTGGGAACCTCTTGACAGAACACAAGAGTTCCTCCAACCGGGACAATAGTGTCTCCAACTGCTGGTAATAGAGATGGCTACTCTTCTTCCAATGTACCAGCGTTGGAATCTTCCACCTCTTCCATGCATCTCCTGAATCATGCATGGGACTCTATGTGTCAAGAGCTCAAGACTATCTTTCAAGGTTGTAAGTGCCTCTTCTCTAGATGCAAGTACTTCTGCAGTTGGTGGTGAATGTAGTGACTTCTTATTCAGAGTGACAAGAATGACATCCTCCTTTGTTTCCTTAGGAAATGTCTCTTTGTGACACATCTATGTCTTCTTCACATCAAACTTCCTCCTCACCTTGTGAAATAAATCTGAATATTTAGTCACCTTTGCATGCTCCATGTGACTAAACCACCAAACCTTGGCTTCACCCAAGAGATGAGGTGCTACAACTTGGACAACCTCTTTTTCAGCCATAGGATGTAGCATGAAAAATGACTCTAACTCTTTCCTCCAAGCCTTAACCTTGCTTGAGGAAGACCCATCAAATGTAGGCAAATATAATCTATTGTGCCTCTTCCTTTTATTGTTGCTATAGGATCTTCTTTCTTCTTTGAGTTCAAAGAATTCTTGGAGAGTTAGACTCTCTTTGAATGCTCTAGATTGTTCCTTGTACTCTTCAAGATACAAACTGAGAGTCTCATGAGTCTTAGGTTCTCTTCTTTCTTCATTTATATACCTCTCACATTCTTCAAAGAAAGTGGGGATAGTAGATCTATGAGGAGATCTTTGATTCTCTGGTTTTCTTCTTTGCTGATAGGAAGTGCTTGGACCTTCCTCTCCAAATATTCTTCTTGGATCCTTACTTTGCCTTTCCTTCTTCATTTGATAGAGCTCCTTGGAGAGACTTGCATAGATCTAAATATAGGAGTGGAAAAAATATACTCCTCCTTCATGATAGATCTCATCTATCTGCTTCTTCTTTTGATGAAAAATATGAAGTGTCCACAAGCTGCGCCAAAGATCATGCTTTGATGCCACTGTAATATTCCCAAATGGGGGAATGCAATAATACTTAAACATAATATAAGAACTGCAACTAAGTAAAAAATAAATCTCAAGACAACATCAAAATTTATAGAGAAGCTAAGCCATTTTATTATATGGAGATGAATCATTTACACAATGTTTAGAAAATGAGTATATCTAGCCCAAGAGAAGGCCTAGAATCACCCTACAATGATGTTGCAACTAGCACTGCGTAACTGGTGACCTTCCAGAAGAAATACTGCATTGTCCTTGTTGCTGTTGATATACATATAAATGCTACAAAGTAAAATGCAGATCTAGGGAGCTCAAGAGCTTTGATAATGCAAAGATTCAAGATCGAGCCAATGTGATGGCTTCCCAAGATAACCCAGAAAGGATTTTCCAGATCTACAACTTTGGAAAATCACCCTCCTAGGGCTTGATCCTTAATCTGCTGGGATTATAGATCTGAAGCTAGATTTGACAAATGGATGGCTTAAATATGTCACAATATCAGATCTAAGCTTGAATGGTTGATCCCTCCTTCAGATCTACAAGCTAGAAGCTCTATATCTAGCTTCTCAATCCTCCAATGATGATTACAGTTGCTGCAACACAACTGCTCATAAAGACTACACTGTAAGGGAAAGAGATGCTCTATGCCTGCTGAAATATGTTGCAATATATTCCAGGCTGATGGGAATACTGATGGCAAGGTGATGGGATGATCCCTCAGAGGATTACTAGCTAAAATGCTAGCAACTTCCTTCCTCCTTTGGATCTGCAATATGGACAATGTAATTATGGATGGAACTACTGCTACTAGGAGGTCAATAACTCTTGGCCTGATCCCTGATCTGATATGAAGATCTGGGAATGTTGATCTTTAAGCCCAAGGTGATAGGAATAAACCTTCACCAGTTCTCCAGTTGAAATACTGAAGACAACCTCCACCTTCCAAACTGATCTTCATAAATCTGCAATTTTTGAATATGAATGTTCTGCAGAAAGTAGGAAAATAAAAGTGGCACCAATGCCTGATGTAGAATGAATTACAATACTCTTTCTAGAGCTACTCAAAGAAAGAGGTGGGATTCCCGATCAAGAACACCCTGTGCTAAACAGCACTTTCAATCTTTGCTAAACAGCCCAAGAAAGCGATGGAATGTCACATGAAAATTCCAAATCTAAATAGATCCTCAACATCAATCATCTCAAGCATCTCTTCATTCTTGTCTTCATCTTATTTATATAATGTTTGAGTCTTCCCATGCCTTGGCCCTCATCTAAATTACGTTGTGCATGTGGGCAAGATCCTCCATGTTTGATTGTGTTGTCTATCCCAGTAATCCATCTTATCTAGGTGCAATGTACACCCTCTCCATCATGTGTGTATTAATTGCACAAATTCCTCCATCATCTCATCATGAATGCTCCATAATCTTCTGTTTGATCTCTTCCAAGATCTTAGTTGATTGTGTCAACCTCCATGATCTATCTCATTAATGAGACATGATCTCTTCTTCCATTCACATTAGTAGTTGATCCACTACCTCATTATTTAGATCTAGGCTTAATTAATTCACATTCACACACAAAAAGTGGATATTTATTCATCTTGAGGATTATGGGTCCCTCCACCCTTTTATTTACTTAAATCATTAAGAAAATTAAGAACTCTAATATTCCAAATACCAAGTGAAAATTTGGGAATATTACATATAAGGATAGACTGTAATAGCCAAAGTGCAATTTTCTTGGTTAAGAAACATGCTTATCATTCAAACAAAGCACATCGATTTTCAGTATCACTTTTTGAGAGATATGGTTGAGGACAAAAAGGTGTTGTTAGTAAAGGTGGACACTTTGAATAATGTTGCAAATGCATTGACGAAGTCTGTGAGCACTGAGAAGTTCTCTTGGTGTAGAGAAACAATGGGTGTTGCAAGGCTAGACCAATGACTAAGCTCTCTTGTGGCCCCTTATGGAAATAAAACAACAAGTGGGAGAATGTTGGGTGTGTGTTATATTATTTCCACAACTAGTCTCAGGGGAGAAGCTGGGGATAAGAGGGCGGTGGCCAGCACTCCTATGCTTGCACTGGGCACAGCAGGGGGGTCACAGGGGGGACATTGACACATGACAAATATTTATTTGACTTAAGAAACCCTAGAAGAATGAAAAGCATGCTTTAGTAATAAAAATAATAATTATTATTTTTATTTTACATAAAATATACAATGACATAAATATAAATTTCATTATGAATAGCGAACCTAGTTATGTTTTACAACACAGTCCCACTGATATTCATATGCTTTCTCCTTGAGGTCCATTTATAAATGAAATATAAAAAGCTCACTTATACACTACTAGGTTTTTTATGGATGTAGCTAGGATCATCTCTGATACAGTGAAACAAAAATATATATATATATATATATATATATATATATATATATATATAGTCTACAAAATTTTGAAAGTGTATAAATCCATGAAATCTTACTATTCTCTTATTTTTTCTCTAAATAAGATTGCTTATTACACTCTTGGTTATATTATCATCTCTATAAATTAAACTAAACACTCTTTCTTTTGAGTTTTAATAGTTATAATAATATTGTATTTATATGATAAGATATGTTTATCAAAGGGGAGGCAAGAGCTCCCTTTGTGGTGGATTTTTGTTGGCGAAAAAGGAGGTCTCTGGGCAAGACCCAGGTTTAGGTCGGAGGCCAACAAGGTTTCCGCAATAGTCTAGAACAACGCCGACATTTTCACCCTGCTTAAGGGAGTAGGGCATCTCACCCGAGGCGTGTCGTGACCTTGATAATATTAGAAACTAGATCATTGATGTTGAGGACAGATACAAACACAGACAACGGCTATGAGCATTTAGAAGTCACATATATATCTCGACCCTAAGAAGGATCTATCATTCATCAAGACATATTCAGAGTACTAAATTAAAATTTAAACTAGGCATACATTCACTACAACCAAATAAACATCAATCAACTCATGATATACCACACAACAACAACCTAATTTCGGTAACTTAAATCCAAACAGCGTACATATATTCCGCAGAGTCTATCACAATTCAATTCAGTATAGAAGACTTCACTCAAAGCTCTCCTAAGGCTCTACTTTCTTCAGCCTCTCGCCAGACTAACTCACTAACTAACAAACTGACTTACTGACTGCCTATTTATCTCTCGTCATCTGACACTGTCAGTCCTTGCTTCTTTCTCACTCTGTTGCCTTCCACTTCTTCTTTATCATTGGGATTTATATTGATTTTTCTTGTCTCCCATCTCTGTCATTTGCGCTCTTCTCTTCCAATGTCGCACCACCTATCTTCTGGCTTTCCACAACTGTGACAGCTCCATGTCTACCTTGATTGTGTTCCGCAACCTATGCTCCATCTCTCCGCAACTCAAAAAATTTTCTATCCCAAAACAAAGGCCCCAACAGGCCCCAACCACATGCTATGGACTCGTCCTGAGTCAATATTTCCCTATTGTTGTAGCTTCTGGTGGTTTTTTGGCTTCCGAGGCTGGCCTAGTTTCTCCTATTGATTCACCCCGTTCCAACAAAGGCCCCAACTCGGGAACCTTGCTCAATGTTGATGTCCCGAGTTTTATAAACTCAACTATTTCTTGTTGCCATTCTTTGAACATATGCTCTGTTTGGGTGAAGACCCTTTTGGCCTCCGTTGCATCTGCCACAAGCGGTATCTTGCTGAACACTTCATGTATCTTTGGCTCAGCTTCGGCTGCCATTTGTTGTATTTCCTTGGCCTTTTGTTTTACCGATTTCCTGAGCTCCATGAAAAGTTGTTTGTTGTTGTTGAGGGTTCCTCAACTGCCTAAATTTTGTTTCAAGTGCATATGCTTGGTCATACATTTATGTTTTGTTGACTAGATCTCTGGCTCCTTTGATTTCCCAGAAAATTTTCTGAAGCTGATCTGAAATTGGTTGTGCTTTCATCATCAATGAATTCGAGCGTTCATGTAGCTTCTCCAACAGACTATAGGCTTCTTTAACCGTCGTCCCGAGGGTTTCCCTTATTCCATTTATTTTCCTCTGTCTCTTTGTTACCTTCTCAGCATATACCATGGAAGGATCTGGCAACGTTGGCTTGGCCGCGAGTGCCTGTTTTAGTTCTTGGTTTGTTCTACTCAGGCTCATGCATGTCATTTTTACTCGAATAGACCTTTCGACCATTGAGCATGCTGAAATATCTTCTGGTGCCTTGTTGTCCTAGGAAACAAAGGTTGGACATAGGTATTGAAATACCTCTGTTACTTTCTCCAGCTACTTCTGTAGGCTATCCTTCTCTCCCTGAAGTTGGTTGCACTCATTAATAAGAGCAATCGCTTCTTGTTGCTACTTCTCGAATATCTATTGGAGGTCGTTATGCAGAATTTCTGCTTGTGTTGCGGTCGTCTGAATGAAACTAAACAGTTGACTAGTTCCCCAACTTTGCAGGTTGTCAGTGCTCGACATTTCTTAGGGTGGTTGTCTTTCCCTAAGTGGCTACCCGTTGGCGATTTATTTTTTAGAATGTCCCTGTGGGGACATTGGCTGATTTTTTTGTAGTGGTTGGCGTTCAGGAATGTGCAGACTAGTTGATGGTATGAACTGTTGCAACACTAGATTGGATTTCTTGAATTATTTTAGCTCCGGTGGGGTGGGTGTTGTATCAGAAATGAGGGCCTCTTCCTGGATTAATAGCTCTAGGAAGGTGCCTTGTCCCACCGTGGTTTGGTCAACCTTGTGTAATCTAGTCATACCCAAGTTAACTTATGTCTCGATATCATCATGTGTTATTGTTCCTAGTGGTATCGAATCTGAAATGGTTGTTGAGGTGGGCGGAGTGTGGGTGGGGTGGTCTTTGGACGTGAATTAGGTGCGTGGTGAGGAATTGTGTGTATGAAGTGGAGATGATGTGTGGATGTTCAAAACTGTCAACGGATCAAACACAGGTAGTGCAGAGGTGTTTTGGGTGGAAACCTCTGGCTCTTTCTGAATTAGTATACCTGTAATCATAGGTTGGGGCTGGTCTTACCCTGTGAGATCAACGACTTTTTTTGGTGTTGTGGTTCATGCTTTCTTTTCTTTGGGTGAAGGTAATAGAGGCTTGGTTGCCTTGTTCTTGCGGATTGGAGTGACTACGGTCAGCGAAGGGGAATTGAATGTGGTGGATGGTAGAGAAGTAATGATGGGGTTGGTTGTGGATGGGGATGCAAAATTCAACGTATGAAACTAAGAAAAAGTAGGAAATATAGTAGATGTGCTTGTAAGAGTTTCTATTACTAGATTGAAGACTTTTAGCCATGTGTCGAGCTGGTCTAGTAGTGGTCGTAGTTGCATTTGTGAGATCCTCTATGCTGCTTCTTCCGGTGTCTCCCCCGGGAGTGCTTTTGGTAGCATTGCATCAAATGAGTAAAATGGGATCCCACTTCTGATCTCCATCACCACTCCTGGCCACGAACAAACTTCTGTGTGGAAGGCCTCCTCCTCTACTTGGAACTTCAATGGCTTCATGTGGAAAGTGGTTTCGTCCACGCAACTTGGTCAGATATAGGTCCTGTTATGGGTCACCCCAAACCATATTTGTGGAAATTATCTATCCAATATGCCCCTTGGAACCCTTTGCTGGCTCTGAACCACATCAACCATATGTTTGTACCAGACTGTAAAGGCTTTCTCATTGATTTCTTTGGTACTTGGATATCCTGATACTCTCCAGGGTGTGAACCTTAGGGCCATTGGTTGTTCGTGGGTAATCTCTGTGAGTTTTCTGATCCTTGGGTGACTCCACTTCCATATTTCAAAGGCCATGATGAGATAACCATAGATGAATCATGTGGCTCACTTGTAGTTGTCCTCGCAAGCCTCAAATAGTTCATTCAACAAGAATGTGCACCATTTCAATTGTGCTCCTTGAAAGCAGTGTTCCGCAACTGAGATTGTATCCAGGGTGCATTCCCCCTTAGTGTAGTGCCTCATCGTTTTCCCAGCTATCAAATAGTAGGCAAATTTTACCGCTGGGTTGTTTATGAGGTCGATTTTTTCTCCCTTTCCTCCTCTCCTTGTCTCATACTTTTTGTAGTAGTCACAGTCTCCTGTCTTCTTAGCTCTCTTGGACATAGTTTCGAAGGTCGTTGAGACATCGTTTCCTATTTTTGACAATCCTGTTAGTATGTGTATGTCTTCTGCGAGAATTGGGATCTCCCTCCCAAGTCATAGTGATCCATTTTGAATTTTCATTAGGAATTTAGTGCATTACATTGTTTCTCCCTTCGTCCCAAATACCGGAAGGCTTTTGAGGTGTAGGACTGTTGACTTCTGAATGCCTTTGAAGTCTGGGCTCATCTTCGCTGCTTCACCTCCTCCCTCTGTTTCATAATTTTCGATGTAAACCTACCTTTTCGTGGCTGGAAACTGGTATGAGTCTGTGAATTCAATATCTATCAGTGAGGCATTATCGTATTTTCCTATCAATGATTATATCCTTTGAATTCTTCCATCGAGCTCGGGCTTGACGACTGAGGTGGCTATCTTTGTCATTTTCTTCCTTTTGTTGTGTACTTGAATTGTTGTTGTTGTTCTATTGGTGTGAACTTCTGCTACTATTCTTGAACTTCGAACTTACGCTGCTATTGAGAGTGGGCTTGTCATTGTAGTTGTTTCTATTTTTTCTAACTCAAAATTTTTCCGACATTCTGATGCTTTCATCCTTTGCGCAAGTTAAGTAATGTTATTGGCACAAATGATGTTGATACGACCCCATAACTAATTAATTCTAGTTGTTTTCCTCGCGGATGTAATCGTGTGATTAGTTACCGGGGTGAGGTGTACTCTGACAGTGTTGATGCTGGCTTCGGGAGTCGAGTAGACATGATGGGTAATAATTATTCCTTAATATGGAAACTTTATTACAGTATGGGGGTTACTAATTATGGCAGTTATTTTTCAAATTTGGGTGATCCTAAGGACTGACAACGGTATGATGGGCCATTATGAGTGAATGATATTTGACACTCTTATGATATATGACACTGTAGACTCTCCCCCCAACCACAATTGGTTTCGATGTGGTCTCCACATCGCAACTGGGACTATTATGGTTTTGCACAACTATGCAGCCTCTTTTTGAGGATTTCTATTCTAAAGGGTTGATAAGATGAAAATAAATATTTTGTGGCTTAGGTCGGTTACGAGATATTTATTGAATCTATCTACTCTATTCTAATTTACCCTATTCACTACTCTCGGTTGCGAGAGTTATTAAAAAAAAAAAAATGCTTACTCATGATAGGGTTTCAGGCATGCGCCGTTCACCCATCCTTGAAGTACTTATCCGTCGAGTTACGCGAGCTTGAACGCACTCAAGCCTCTTATCTCTATGACATAATATGGTCCCATCCAGTGCATTCTAAGTTTCCCTACGAACTTCTAGAATTTTTTGTCATAGAGCAGCGCTTTTCCGCCAATAATGATTTTTTTTTTCTTGATGTGACAGTCATGTCAGGATTTTTGTCTTCCTTTTTGTACTGCTTGATGGAAATCCACCAAAAATATATCTTATTAAAGCTCCTGCAGTTCATGGAGGTGTGCAGTGATGGAGTCTTCATCTGTCATATGTGTTGTTGAAGCAATTAAGAGGCTTGGTATGATAAACTCGGCTGGTATTACTACCTCTTTTCTGTATACCAACTAGAATGGAGTCTGATTGTGAAATCTCTTTATGGTTGTCCTATATGCCCACAATGTGGTTGGTATCCTTTCATCCCAGTCATCATGGTTAGCGTTGCATATATTTGTTAGTCCTTTCTCCAAGATTTTGTTGAATGCTTCGACGGTTCCATTCGCCTCAGGGTGGTATGGGCTGCTTCTATGGTGTTATATCATAAAGTTTTCCAGCAATGATTTAACTGTAGCATTAATGAAATGCGTGCCTTGGTCACTTGTTAGGCTCCTTGGATAGCCAAACCTGCTGATGATGTTCTCAAAAATAAATCTGGTTGTTGTGTTTTTTTATAGTCCCTTACTGGTGTCTCCTCTGCCCATCTTGTGAGATAGTCAGTTGCGGTAATTGTATATCTTGTCTGTGAGTGTCACGTCGTTGGGGCTATTGGTCTTATAAATTAAACAACCCATTTCTCAAATGCCTGCATAGCCCTCACAGATTGCAATGTAAATTCGTCATGGTGTGGCGGTCATCTTGTTCTTTGGCAGACATCGCATTCTTTCACATATTCCTTACTATCTTTGTGCATTGTGGGCCACCATAATCCTGCATGTAGTATTTTCCTTGCAGTGGGTTTTGCACCAACATGACCTCCCACAACTTCGTTGTGATACTCCCACAAGATGTCTTCTCTTTCGTGGTCTAGGACACATCTTTTCAAGGCATGATCTAATCCCATTTTATATAACTTCCCTGTTATGAGTTGATATTCGGCCGCTTTCACTACTAGATGTCATTTTTTGGTTTTCGTGTATTCTTCTGGGCATAGACCTGTGGCCATATATTTCGCTATTTGTTCTAGATAATATGGGATGGCTTCTACTCTAAAGAGATCAGCATCCGGCATCTGGTCATCAAGGGATCCCTTGTTTTACCCATTCTTCATTCTTGATAAATGGTCAGGACCAACGTTTAGCCTTCCTGGTTTTACTATTACTTCAAAAGTGAACTCTTGGAATAGTAGGAGCCATCTACAGATTATGCCTTTAAGTATAGGTTTGTTTACGAGATATTTCAATGTTGAGTGATCTGTGAATAACTTGAATGTGCCTCCCAATACGTAGTGACAAAATTTATGTAGAGAGTATACCATAGCAAGAGCCTCTCTTTCGGTTGTTGTATAATTCCTTTCAACTGTGGACAACTTCCTTCTTGTGAAGTACACTGGATGGTGTATGGAGGTTTCTCCTGGTTGAGCTAACACCGCTCCCAAAGCAATTCTTGAGGCATCAAAGTGGACATGAAATTTTTTATCCCAATTGGGATGGGCCAAAATGGGTGCACTTGCTAGTTTCTCTTTCAATGTTTCTAGTGCCTTAGTGCATTCATCGTTTCATATAAACTATTCTAACTTCTGCAATATTTTTTCCAATGGTGCTGTAATTTGTGCATAGTTGTGGATGAACCTCATGTAGTATCATATGTGTCCCAGTAGTGACCTCAACTATTTTACAGTCTCTGGTGCTTCCATGTTCACAATGACTACTACCTTTGTTGGGTCTACACATACACCCTGCTTACAAATGACATGTCCCAAAAATGTTCCAAAGGGTACTACAAAGATGCACTTTTTGAGATTGAGAGAAATTTGAAGTTGTCTGCACCTGTCAAACATTACTATGAGCAAAGTTTCATGGCTCTTTAGTAGGTTGTAAACTGTCCAATCATCCATGTATACTTCTAGGAACTTATGGATATATTATCTGAATGCTGCTATCACTATCTGTGAAAACATTGTTGGTGCATTCTTTAGTCCAAAAGGCATGACATGGTAGGAAAATGATCCCCATTTCATTGTGAAAGTAGTTTTCCTTTTATACTCTTCTGCTATTCTCACATGATGATATCCTGAGATTCAATCCATGTGTGAATGAGTATGCTTCATTTCCCGCTACGTTGTCAAGAACCTCATCGCTAAATGGAGTTGGAAACGGATCATGAATGCATGCATTATTGAGACTTATGTATTCCACACGTACTCTAATTTTTTATTTCTCCTTTTTACTTTGTATTACAATTGGGCTGACCCATTATACCTCCTAAACTGGAAAAGTCAAGCTTGCCTTCAGCATTTTTTCTATCTATGCTTTAACCTTTTCTTTTACTCTCGGATTCAGGTGGTAAGGCCTATGTTTTACTGGCCTCGCATCTAGTTTTAAGACTATGCGCATCTCCCACAGATCTCCTTTGATTACTTTTAGCTCTTTCACTGAAGATGGGAACAAGTCTTCGTACTCATGTAGCAGGTCAAAGATTTCCTTTGTTGTGTCTGTATCCCAATAATCTTCGAGGGATGCAATATTGGGCTTCTCTGTATTTCCGATATTCTGCTTCTTTGTCTTTAAAGGTAGCAGGTGTAGTCCCTTTGTAGTTGTTTCTTCTTGTATTTCCCATTCTCCCTCCTTCTCTTCAAACTATAAATGTCGAATATTCTCTAACTCATCATCATCTATCTCCCTGTATATCCTTTTACATGCTACTGATTCTTTGATTTTCTACTCTATCAAAGATATATCCTCATCCTCCTGAAGCTCTGGGAAGAACAATATTCTTTTAATCGCTTGAAGGGTATATGTAACTTGTTTCGTATCTCCTTTGAAATAAAAACAGTGCGTAAACCTTTCCGCAACTGGTTCCTAGGCACTAGTTTCTCTCTTCTTCTCTTCCGTCAGGTACCAAGCTTGTGGAATGGTGTCCAGTGAATGTATAAAGTTGTGTACCCATAAATATTCTGGGTATCTCTCTTTTCTCCGCTTATCTTCACAACGTCTCAGATGTTCTATGGGGTAAGAATTTCCTTGGTACTTTTCTCCGAGTTGCGATGGGTTGCCCACCACCTTGTTGATGTGGATTGTAGCGATACGTCCATAAGAGGGACTCTATGTTCTACTGGTACCTTTTATTCTAAGTTGGTAATGAATGTATTCACAACATGCATATTTGAGAGAGTTGGATATCCTCTTACCTCTATACCAATTCAGATGACTCTTCGAATATTGGTGCATATTCTGGTGTTGATTTCATATCCTACCTGTTGAAAATCATCCCATGCTACTTTGGACCCTAAGTCGAAACCCTGAATGCTTCTCTAGATTACGGTCCCTCCCGCTGTATGATTAATATAATATTTTCTCCTTCCTGCCGTCATCTGGTAGAGTTGAACTAGAAGTTATGCGTCCTCTCTGTTGTCATCAGCCTCTGTGTATCAGGGTCCTTGATATGGGTCCAATGGCTGAACTAATTTGACCTCCCCATCTTCGAATATCATTAATTCCTTATTTAAATCAATCACTACATAATTCTCAAAGGCCCAATCTGTTAGGGTCCTATAATAATAGGATTCATAATTTTGAATTTACTTTGATTAGTCTTGTAATATGTACATACTTTTCTTTCTGCAAATTTGTTTTCCCATATTAAAAATAAAAATTGTAAAGAGGGTAAAAGTCATAAAAGAAAAATCAAAGGACTTGAAAGAAAAAATATCAAAAAGAATCGAAAAAATGGACCCTAAACACACAAAAAAAGAGATAAGAATAATACATGAAAGTGATGCAAGTCAAAATGCCACTACTAGTTACTTTTCACTGCAAAATAAATGATTATGTGCAGCTTGTTCAAAATGCCATAATCCATGATGAGTTAAATAGTTTAATCTTAACTTTTTCATGCTTTAAATTTTATGTTTATAAATAGAGAATAAAGATCTTGTCAAATAGTTTAAACTTGAAAAATCAGTAGATAGTTAGAGAATAAATAAGTAGCTCAACAATTTAATCTGAGCACTCAAATAAGGTTAGAATTAGATAGTTTTTTGTTTTAAAAAGAAAAATGGATTAGGGTTTGAAAGCTCAAATGCACCCATGCAAATAAAGGAAAAAATGGTAGAATAAATGATGGGTAGGTAGAAAGTAGTTACACAAAGCATGGATAAACATCATCTGGTAAATTACTAATTTCCCTCCCCAAAAAGTATTCCAGTACTAAAAACCTTTAGTTATAAAGACTCAGAGCATTTCTCTAACTTCTGGTGGTACCGGACCCATGTCTTAATGACTGATTAGGACTAAGTATTGGATCCTAATTCATTAAAACCTTTCCCCTTTATAAAAAACCATTTTCCTCAACATCACTCCCTTTTCCTAAGTTAAAATCCCCTTTCCTAAGTTTAAACACCTTTTTTACTTATGAAAAATAAAAACCCCTTTAAATAATTTCCATTTCATTCAAAAAAACCACAAAAATTCTATTTATCCTAAGTATTAAGTGTGAAATGTTAAAAATGGGGCCACCACTATGAAAATCCCACCCAATGACTTAAAATTACGCTTTACTTAGTGTATTTATGTATTCCCGCATTCACTTCTTCATTAACATTTAACTAGTGTATTAACTCCTTTATTAACCCTCATCCCATATTATATTAATTCATTTATATTAAATAGCTCAACCCATATTTTATTTTTTATCCTATGGTATAATATACCCACGTGATGATTTCCCGCTCCCCATAGGTTTTAAACTATTCTTTTATATATTAATCCGCCCAAGGTATACATGACACCTGTATGTATTACATTTGCTATGCAATACATTAAAACCTGCCTATTCCGCCTATCCATGTTAACATTAGAACTATATGTTAAAACTTCATTTTAACATATAAATATTGAACCCGCTGCATAAAGAAATTCTCGGGCCCCATGCCCATTACCCTGCAACTCCATTGATTAATCTCGATCATTTGCATCTCTCCACCTAATCCAATGGCCCATAATCCATATCGAAAATTCAATGGCACGACTATTAAACAAAATAATATTTGTGATATGAGCGGTTTTGACCTTCCCTGCTCCTCCACGCGTTCGTTCTTTACTGGATCGCATCCTTCCAAGTAATACCATAAACCATCTTCTGACGGTGTGATAACTGCTCAGCGGTAAAAATCACCCCCGGCACCTAAAACTGCTTCCCATTTGAATTGATTGATATTAAATTCCGACACCTTTTAAACCAAAATCTTTATAAAACACCTGATTGAATGCCTTTCAACATTTCTATTGTGATTTCTGCTCATAGACCGTTCCCGACTGATAAAAACATGGTGTTGCCCCTGTTTTCATGCAAAAAATGACAGAATTCCATCAAATTGTTGCTGCAACTACTCAAAACCTCCAATCTGCAAATAAAAGACCTCAGTAAGCTTTTGAAAGCTTCCAAATTTCTAGCAAACCCTTCTTTCGAGTCAAAATCATAAATTTACAAGTATTTTTCAAGAAAAATACCCATCCATCATCTGAAAAGAAGCATACTCGTGAATTTAAGCCTTCTTGAAGCCTGTTTGCCTGAGGAAAAGCCTTATTGCCTCCAAAATTCATATTTTCCTGCAAACCCCAAGAAATTTACATTTTCTGAATAATGTAATCTATTTTTAAGAAAATTGAAGATAATTTATCCATTCGCAGACCTTTATAAGCCTTCTGAGTGATTCAAAGCCTTTTTATAGTTCTTAGAAACCCTATGTGCATGAATTTGACTGTTTTAGGGTTGTTTCATCAAAGAAAAGTGCAGTAAACCCTTGTTAGCATTTCCTCAATTATGTTTAAGGTTAAGAAATTGATTTTAAAGCAGAATTGACAGTTTGAAGTAGATAAACCCAGATTTTACCGTTGTAGTCAAAGAGAAGCCTCTATTACACTGAAAATACCTTCTGTAAACAGTTTAATCTTACAGAAGTGTATTAGAAACCTAAAAACAAAGTTTTCAAGATCAAGAGAGTTAAATTGTCAAAAAAAAACCCATAAATGGCCTCTAAAAGCACAATTTTCATCAATCCACTACAACCTCCTATTGTAGATGTTGAAAATACCCCTTTGGCTGATGTAGACTATAAAATCATTGATCCAATAACTAAATTTAACCTTCTTGAGCTCCATTGTTGGAGCCAAGAGAAATATTTGGACCAAGTAGATGAAGTGCAAATTTGGGAGTCTAATTTGCCCAAATATGTAGTTCCCCACACCCATCAATGCCCTGAGGCCATCAGATTGTGTCAAACTCATTATTCCCCAGATTAGAGAGCAATTATCAGTGCTGAAAAATAAAAAAATTTCACAATAGTAGTTGAATCCATAAATAAAATGCTTCATGTGCAGCCTGAACCCAATGCAGTCCCTTTGTCCATTGAAGTTCTGACAAAGTCCTATTTAGAGTTGGATTTCCCCGAAAGTTTTCAAATCTTCCAAACATTCATTACCTCTTATGTTGAAATCCCCAAGCTTAACCCTCCATATTCATCCTCCAAATTCCCAGAAGGATCAAGACACATTCTCTCAATGTTGTCTTTTATCCTTGGTTACTTCATTGATGAACATACTAATGAATCTATACTAGGTTTCTTGTTTATTTTTGTGCTTGGTCAGCCTCCTTCAGTCATCTAAAATTTTGTTGAATATATTGCTGATAGTATTCATGATCAGCTTGTAAAACTTCCTACTGAAGGTGTTTTTAGATATACCTCATTCCTATCCCATATGTTCCTCTACTTCCAGTCAGATAAGTTTCCAATAAATCTTCAAAAGATGGATGTATAGGGAAATGAACAGTGTATCATTTTATGGACTTCCTTAATCAGAAAGGAGTCAACTGAGTTCACATATGTAGACTTCATAGACTATTTTATCCATCCATTGGTAAATCTTCTCAAGAACAGTGTGAAACCTAAGATAAGTGTTGAAATTAAAAAGGTTTTACAGCTATCAGAGCAGAGCAGGACAGGTGATTTTTATTTATACCAAAATCACACTGAGGTTAGAGTTTATGGATCAAATCTCCTTCCCTATAACTTTCCAAAGAATTTACCAATGAGATTGTTTTCCTTAGAATATATTAGACAGATTATGAACTCAGATTCAGTAAATTTCTTGGCTGCTAAAAAGAAAACCCAATTTAAATTGAAAAACCAAGTGGGTCCCTTCATATGCAATAGCAAAGAAGTAGGTACAAAGGCTGCAAAAAAAAATTTAGAGTATAAATTCAGTGAAAGTTTCCTTTGAAACTATGATCCATGTGGTATAATAAGTAAGATGAGGGTGAATGTAAATTAACCCCTTATATCCATGACAAGAAGCCTGACATTGAGAAGTTTTCTAACCAAACAGAATGGTTGGAAAATACATTGATTGAATCTGTCAAGCAAAGTGATACTAGTCACATTCTACAAACATCAAATCAGGAAGATAGAGGTATAAAATGAAAAGAGAAGAAAGCTCATATACTGCTGAAACTACCATAGAAATCAAGTTTAAGCTAAGATACACCAAGAAAACAAAGACAAATCTAGCAAATAAAGAAAAGGAAACAATTGAGGTTTTAGATGAAGAAAATCCAGAGAAATACACTATGACCACTACAGTGATTAAAAATGAGCAACAACCTGCTACTTCCAACACACAAATGATTCAGAAACAGCAAAGTATGGAAGAATCTTCATCAAAACAAACCAAGGATAAAGACATGGATATTAAAGAAAGATATAAAGAGATCAAAGCTAAAAATGAGGAAATCAAGAATGAAATCTATTCTCAATATTTGAAACAGACTCCAGGGATTCAAAATAGGCCGCTTTCAGCCTTTGATTATACAAATAAGAAATTTTTTATGTCAGTACTTCAACCTACAGTGCAAACACCTAAAACAGCAATTGACTATAAAAACATGGATTTTGAAGTACAAGTACAAGACATTCATCCCTTGAATCAGATTGAACTCCACAAGCAGAGCTCAAAAATTCTGTATTCTACCATGACCACAAAAGCAATGAGTGTCCAAAAACTCCAGAATGCTTTGACAAATATAAGAGATCAACTTAAGGTTCAAAAATCTTCTTCATATGCTAAAGACACTAGAATCAAGTCTTTAGAGGAATTATTAATTGAAGTGGGTTATGACCCTTCTAATGTGAAAGCTGCAGAAGAGCTAGTGAAGAAGAAAAATGTTGATATTGCAGCACCCGGAAAGCAACTGAAATTACCCCCTACAGAACATCCACAGGCTAAGGAAATTGTATAGGAGGCAAACCAAAAGGATGAGATTATGAATCTCATATTACAGATGACAGCACAAATCAAGGAGATGGAAATTGAGATGGAAAAGCTAGTCCAAGAAAAAGAAGCTGCAAAGACATAAAATTTCCCTCCTATAGTAATTCCTATGGTGACCACGGAAGTTCCATCCACTTTAGAAGAAGAATTAGCTCCAAAGGTTCCATTAGCCACAACAGTGCCAGTAACTTCCTCCACCACTTATGCCACTAATTCTTCTACTTCAATAGTTCAGCAATCAGATGAGGTCAGCAAGTTGATAAAGGCAACAGAAGAAATGTCCATACAAACTAATGAGATAAACAGATTGAAAGAAAAAATCAAGAATCTTGAAGATGCCAAGAAATTAGCACAGATAAATGCTAAAACAGAAGAACAAAAGGCTAAAAGGTTAAGTGAACAACTTAAAAAGGTAGAAACAAAGTTGACCTTTAAAGAGCCCATGGCATACATCAAAAATCAACTATGGTCCAAAATAATTGAGTCAATCAATGATATTTGGTCATCAATTCAAGTGATATATGAACAGAAGGACTTAATAAAAGTAGCTAGAGAAGAAATACATAAGACTAAAGATGAATTGGGCACCAAGCCCGAAGAAGCATTGGAAATAATTAAGTTCCTCAATACTAAAAACAATCAAGAATTGGATGAAATAGGAATAAATGACAGGACAGAAACAATTCTTGAGGTAAGAAAAGTAATTTCCAAGAAAAATCTAATGAAACAGTTGGAAGAAAAGTGCCAAAATATGGATGTAGCCATCACAAGATTCATGGTGAAATTTGACACTTTAAGGTAAAAAGGACTTCCTAATATCCTACTTCTCAATGACAAATTGATGAAACAAGAAGATTATGATAAAAATATAAGGTAATTTTCCAGAGATCAAGTGAACAAATTAGATTGGCAAGGTATTCCAACAGGTAAAGTGTTACTTAAAAGCATTGAAAATCTGTGTTATTTACAACATGAGATAAAAAACCTTTTTGTGGTCAAGCCAAATTTTGTAAGATACACAGAATCAGATGAAAATTTCAGGAAACTAATGAAGATCAAATTACTAGAGGAAGAATTATGCGAGAAGCTTATAGATTTGCTACAAAAAATCAGTTTGCAGTAAGAAAAGAGGAAAAACAGAGTTGTTGTTTTTACACAATAAAATAGATATTAGGCAGTAAAATCAGTCAAAATCAAAATTTAAAGAGTATCAGATGAAATATGAAGTTTTAAAACAAATTGAAGATCAATTACTAGCGTGAGGTACATCTCAACTAGCCAACTGTAGCCTAAATCCAAACAGCATACTGTTTAATTTCAATAAATATGACAGATTGCAATTTGTGTTGGGTGTGGAGCCTGATTATCTTGTTTATTTTGTATCACATCATTGGACCCCAGTACCTTAATGGGGGAGGCAATGCCGCTCGTAATTAAACGCTACCTGGGGGGTCTAGGTGGAGGCCCCCCCAGGCGGGGGGTTTCGGGGGCAGCACCCCCGAAGCTAAAAACAGATGTAAAATTGCCTTGTAAAAGTATAGTAATTTCTAGTCAATCTAGGCCGTTAATTAGGCGGATGATCTGACGATATAAGTTATGTTTAGTTTAGGGTTTTTTTCCATAGAAGGCAACCCCTCGCTTTTATGAGGGTATTGTATTGCGGCTGTGTATTGTATGTGTATTCTCAGAGCAAGAAATAGATAGGGAGACTGTGAGAGAGAATAGAGGATATTACAACGGATCTGTTGTAGGTTGTGTCTCTTCATTTTGTTGGATAATAGAAAGGAAGAACTGGTTGTTCGAGGTGGACATAGCCCAAACTGGGTGAACCACATATATCTGTGTCTCTCTGGTTTTATGTGTTTCGTGTGCTTGTGTTTTCCGCATATTTTATGTGTTGCATTTCTCTATAATATATAATTTTCTAACAACTGGTATCAAAGCCGAAGGTCTATTTGGCTGATAAACTTGCAGGAAAGAAGGGTTCCTGGTTCGAGTGGGAGCAATGGCGAAAGATGGTAAGTTTAGGGTCAAGAAATTTAATGGCCAAAACTTCCCGTTGTGTAAGATGCAGATGGAAGATTATCTGTATTAGAAATATTTGTACCTACCATTGAGTGGAAAAACAAAGAATCTGACGACTATGATAGACGAATAATGGGAGATTCTCGATAGAAAGGCACTTGGAACAGTACGTTTATGCCTCGCGGCATCGGTAACCTTGAATATTTCGAAGGAAACAACAACAGATTGTTTTATTAATGCATTGACGAAACTATATGAAAAACCCTCGGCCTCAAACAAGATATTTCATATGAAATGTTTATTTAATATGAAGATGTCGGAAGGTGGATCTGTTGCAGACCATTTAATTGATTTTGATACAGTTACCAGTCAGTTAAGTTCTGTAGGGGTAAAATTTGATGATGAAGTTAGGGCTCTTTTATTTATGTGCTCATTGCCAGAAATATGGAATGGTTTAGTTATGGCCATTACCAGTAACTCTGTCTCTGGATCTAGTACTTTAAAGTTTGATGATGTTGACGGTGCTATTCTTAGTGAGGAAATGCGACAAAAAAGCTTCGGTGAGACATCAGGTAATGCTTTGAGTGCAGAGTCTAGGGGAAGAAAAATGGAAACAGGAAAGAGCTCAGGATATCGCAGTAAATCAAGGAAAGGCAGATCCAAGTCCAGATCAGGGATAGTGTGCTGGAAATGTGGAAAGAAAGGAGACCTGAAGAAAGACTATAGATATCGGAAGGGAAAAGGAGACGCACAGCAAGAAAACAATCATGAATAAAATGTGACAAGTGATGTGTTACAAGATGCTTTGATTCTTTCTTTTGAAAATGTTACTGATTCCTGGGTGGTAGATTCAGGGGCCTCATTCCATGCCACACCTGATAAGAAATATTTTCATGACTACGTTCAAGGAGATTTTGGAAAAGTTCGTTTGGGTGATGATAAACCCTGTAAAATTGTTGGAATGGGTAAGGTTCTTTTAAAACAACAGAATGGAAACCAATGGTTATTAAATGAGGTAAGGCATGTTCTAGATCTGAAGAAAAATCTAATTTCAATAGGGTAGTTAAGCGGTGAAGGTTGTGTGACAACTTTCACAGATAAAACTTGGAAGGTCACCAAAGGAGCCCTGGTAATAGAAAAAGGCAAAAAGGTTGGTACATTGTATTTATGCAATGGTATTTATAACTCTATTAATGCTTTAACTTCCAAAGGATCAGATGCAGCATTATGGCATCATAGGCTCAGACACATGAGTGAGAAGGGGATGAATATTCTTCACTCAAGAAATTTGTTATTGGGTTTGAAGAATTTTGATGTAGATTTCTGTGAGAATTTCATTTATGGAAAATAGAAGAGAGTCAGATTTCTCAGAGTTGGGAAAGAAAAGAAGAGCGAAAAATTAGAGCTTGTGCATACAGATGTATGGGGACCTTCTCAGGTATCATCTCTCAGTGGCTCTTGTTATTATGTTACTTTTATTGATGATGCAACTAGAAAGACTTGGATTTATTGTATTCAGAATAAATCTGATGTATTTGATACTTTCAAGAAATGGAAAGCTTTGGTTGAGATTGAGACAGGAAAGAAGTTGAAGTGTCTCAGATCAGACAATGGAGGTGAATATTGCAGCAAAGAGTTTGATAGGTACTGTTCAGAGCATGGAATTTGTAGAGAGAAGATAGTTCCAAGAACACCACAAGAAAATGGTGTGTCAGAAAGGATGAACAGAACAATCATGGAGCGTGCAAGGTGCATGAGATTGCATGAAGGATTGCCTTTACAATTTTGGGCAGATGCTGTAGATACTGTTGTTTATCTAATAAACAGAGGGCCTTCAAGTTCCTTGGATGGTGGTATTCCAGAGGAAGCATGGACAGGTAAAAAGGTAAAATACTCTTTTTTAAAGCCTTTTGGTTGTGAGGCCTTTGTCCATATTAATAAAGAAAATAGAACAAAGCTTGAGGCAAAATCAAATAAATGTACCTTTATTGGATATGGTGCTAATGATTTTGGTTATCGCTTATATGATTATGAAAATCACAAAATCATTAGGAGCACAGATGTAATATTCAATGAAAAGGTCTTGTATAAGAATCAGCTGCAGGAAAAGAAACAGGAAAAAGAAAGCAAGGAATACACGGTTCTTGATGAGATAACTGAAAAAGTAAAGGTGCCTGAAAATAATAATAATCAACAACCACAGTAGCAGCAACCACCACAACAGCAACAGGCACCTCAAACACCTGAAATTGGTGTTAGAAGATCTACCAGGATAAGTAGACCCCCTGAACGATACTCTCCTTCATTATATTATTTATTGTTGACTGATTCTGGTGAACCTGAATGTTATGAAGAAGCAATGCAGGTTGAAACTAGGAAGAAGTGGGAGCTAGCCATGGAAGAAGAGATGGACTCCTTAATGCATAACCAGACTTGGGACTTAGTCAGGTTGCCTGCAGGTAAAACTACATTGCAGAATAAATGGGTTTACAGGCTGAAGGAAGAAGATGGAGGAAAACATAGGTACAAAGATAGACTTGTGGTGAAGGGGTTTGCACAAAAGAAAGGTATTGATTTTGATGAAATATTTTCTCCTGTTGTTAAGATGACTTCAATCAGAACTATTTTAAGTCTTGTAGCAGCGGAAGATTTACATCTTGAACAATTAGATGTAAAGACAACATTTCTCCATGGAGATTTGGAGGAAGAGATCTATATGGAGAAACCAGAAGGATATGAGGTCAAAGGGAAAGAAAAATTAGTGTGCAGGCTAAAGAAGAGCTTGTATGGCTTAAAACAAGCTCCAAGGCAGTGGTATCTAAAATTTGACAATTTTATGTCTGAACAAGGTTATACTAGATGTCACTCTGATCATTGTGTTTATCTAAAAAGGCAAAATGATGGCAGCTATATTATATTGTTATTGTATGTAGATGGCATGCTTGTTGCAGGGTCTAACATGCAGGAAATAAATGTGCTCAAAATAAAATTGGCAAATTCATTTGCAATGAAGGATTTGGGAGCTGCAAAACAAATCCTTGGTATGAGAATAACTAGAGACAGGAAAAATCGCAAATTAACACTGTCTTAGAATGAGTACATACAAAAGGTGTTGAAAATATTTAATATGCAGAATGCAAAACCAGTTAGTACACCTTTTGCTAGCCATTTCAAACTTAGTAAGGAGATGTGCCCCAAGACCCAAGAAGAAATTGATTATATATCAAAAGTTCCATATGCATCAGCAACTAGAAGCTTAATGTATGGAATGGTCTGCACAAGGCCTAATATTGCACATGCAGTGGGAGTTCTAAGCAGGTACATGAACAATCTAGGAAAAGAACATTGGATGGCAATAAAATGGATTCTCAGATATTTGAGAGGTACCACAAATCAAGCATTATGCTTTGGTGGTTCAAACATTGCTCTACAGGGATATGTTGATGCAGATATGGCAGGTGACAGAGATAACAGGAGGAGCACTATAGGATATGTATTTAATGTAGGTGGAACAACTGTCAGTTGGGTTTCAAAAATCCAAAGTGTTGTTGCACTTTCAACAACAGAAGCAGAGTATGTTGCTGCTACAGAGGCTAGTAAAGAAATGATTTGGTTACAAAGGTTTATGGATGAATTGGGTAAGAAGAATGATATGGGCACGTTATACAGTGATAGCCAAAGTTTCATTAATCTTGCAAAGAACTCAACATTTCATTCCAAGACTAAACACATACAACTCAAGTACCATTTCATACAGTCAGTATTGGAAGATGGACAGTTGAAGCTGGAAAAGATACACACTAGCCAGAATCCTGCAGATATGCTAACAAAAGTTGTAACCAGCGAGAAACTAAGATTATGCTCAGTTTCAATTGGTCTTCAAGGATGGCGATGAAGATGAGAAACAGCCAGGTCCAAAGAGGATTCATTGTCCAGCAAATGAATCAGCGATGGAGTTGCTACAATCAGTCTCCAAGTGGGATATTGTTGGGTGTGGAGCCTAATTATCTTGTTTATTTTGTATCACAACGTTGGACCCCAGTACCTTAATGGGGGTGTCAATGCCGCCCGTAATTAAACGTTTCCTGGGGGATCCAGGTGGAGCCCCCCCTGGCGGGGGGTTTCGAGGGCAGCACCCCCAAAGCTAAAAATAGATATAAAATTTCCTTGTAAAAGTATAGTAATTTCTAGTCAATCTAGGTCGTTCATTAGGCAGATGAACTGACGGTAGAAGTTATGTTTAGTTTAAGGTTTTTTTGCCCTATAAGGCAACCCCTCGCTTGTATGAGGGTATTGTATTGTATGTGTATTCTCAGAGCGAGAAATAGATAGGGAGACTATGAGAGAGAACAGAGGATATTACAGCGGATCTGTTGTAGGTTTTGTCTCTTCATTTTGCTCGATAATAGAAAGGAAGGACTGGTTTTTCGAGGTGGATGTAGCCCAAACTGGGTGAACCACGTATATCTGTGTCTCTCTGGTTTTATGTGTTTTGTGTGCTTGTGTTTTCCGCATATTTTATGTGTTGCATTGCTCTGTAATATATAATTTTCTATCAATTTGTTAGGCAGTTGCCACTATATTTTTGTAAAAAGATATTTTATTTTCCAAAAAACATACTTAGGACTATTCTAGGATACTTTTTATTACTTTTTGTATAAATACATCATCATTTGAAGTATTAGTGTGGATTAATTGCTGGATATTTCTATAGCTGGAACATTCTGAACCTAAGGGTTTTTGTAATCAAGTTCAAGTCAGAAGACTGGATCTCAAGCAATAAAGCATCATATTACTGGATTCATGTGTTGGGCCACTGAAGTGAAGTATTCTCTTATGTTATTTGTCAATTTTCTTATGTCTTTCATCCATTCATAAATGTCTTCTAAATTATAATGTGAAATTAGGAATTGCCATATCAGAATCTGTTAAAAGCACTCTGTTATTGACCGGTTTTCATTTAAATGTTTTCTACTGATATCCAGACTAGGGAACCCTTAATTTCTCCCTAATTTCGATTGACCTCTCCCATTTCACTCCTTATCCAGATCAAAGAATTATTAATTTCTCTTTATCCCGATTAAAACCATTTCACCATCAACCTTTTAATATCAGAAGTGACTCTACTATCTTTCCCAGTGAAAATTTGACTTTAGACCTTGATCCTGATCTATCTGCTTGACACATCGACTCCATCTGCCCAATGGATTACAGATTCACAACTATCCATCTCATTAAGTGATTTTCCCACCAAAACAAATCAAAACCCCAAAACCAATTTCCCTTATATAACTAGCCTAAAATCAGATATAAAAACAAAGTTAAATATTATAGAGAGAGCCCTCTCTGAGCCTTAAGAAGGCTAGATCCTAAAGCTTAAAATTAGGTATGTGGTTACCTCTGATATTCTTTGAACTATAAATCAAAATCTCACAACTTTGGGAATTATTAGAGTGACAACACAATCTATCCCCAGCAAAGCAGGATAGGGATCCTTGTCTCCCATGATGTCTATTACTTCAAAGTCTGTATAGGTTTTTACTCCCGCGACATCAACTTCAACTTCTTCCAGACTTCTTATTTGTACAATACGGTATTGATTAGCCATTCTGAGTTGTATTGGTGAGTATGTCAGCTTTGGTTTTCCTAGTGCTTCCCATGTCTTCCGTGGAATAATGTTGACATCTGATCCAAGATCAAGCATTGTATCTCTGATTTGAAATCCCGCGACCTGGGTGTTCACACGAAACTCCTTTCCATTTCTTCTCTTGTTTCTTTTCACCCTTCTTATGTACTTTTCCATTGAATTCCCTGAGTCTCCAGGTTATGCATTTCCTTGCACGACTAATTCTAGATTTTTCTTTAGTTGTTCCATCATTTGTCCATTGTTTACAATCTTCAGGAGCAATCGGAACCATTCCTCGATCAGTGTACTTGTATGGATTCCCTTCTCTCTTTCGCCGGATTGTTTTGGAATTTCCATACTCTGATGTCTCCCTATCTGGGAAAATGTTTCTAATGCTTCTTTAAAATATTGCTTCTGTCAATCTGGGTTAAAATATTTCTTTGGAGATGCAGGTTTTCTTAGCTTTACCGGGACCATGTACCATGCATCCTCTCTTGTTTTCTTCCCTCCCCGCGTTACTATAGCTACACTTTGCATGGGTTGAGCTTCTACTATTCTTGGTTATGTGTTAACCAGGTTAGCTCCCCTTTGTCTGGCTCTTTCTTCCCATCTTTTAATCATATCTGGGTAGTCTTCAGTTGCATGTGCATTAACTCTGCATTGAGAGAACCATGGTCTCCTGGGTAGCGGACATTCCCTCACTACATGCCCTTCCTAATCACAGTTATAACATCTTATTGGTCCTTTTCCTCCAGTTCTGCTACCTCTCATTCCTCCTCCTCGCCCCCTTGGAGTTTTGTTTACTCTATAATATGGTCTGTCTAATCGTTCTGCCAATGCATCATGGGCTCTGCATTGCTCCGTATTATGGGTTGTAGAGGCACAAAATTCATAGTAGATATTGTTCGGAATATTTGAGTATTTCTACAAAATTGGACTCAGTCATGGAGGATGACCAATATGTTTGCATATTGCACAGCATTCTGTTTTTGTTTGATTATGTTGATTGGGGAACCCCTGGAAGTGGGGTTGCAGTTAGTATAGTCCTTGAGTGTTTATCTGTGCAACTCCACTAACTGGTGGGGCCCCCTGTATTCCGGCAGCCAAATTTCCAGCATTTGCTCCTCGCAACCTCAGACATTTTGTGGCAACATGTCCTTCCATCAGGAAATGTGTGCACCACAAGTTGGCCCTTGCAGGTCGTACCAGTTGAATGTCTTTCAACTTCTCCATTAAACTGGCTATTTGATGTTGTAGTCCTAGTATGGATGGATCTTGTACTGCTTCTCCTCCTCTGAATTCTTGCGGGTAACCCGTTGTTACTACTCCAATAATTCTCAAGGGTTGTGTATATTTTGGTTTAAAGAATATTAGAGGTAACCACAAACCTAATTTTAAGCCTTAGGATCTAGCCTTCCTAATGCTCAGAGAGGGCTCTCTCTATGTGATTTATCTTTATTAATTTTAGTTGATTTTATGCTAGTTATGTAGGATTACTTGGGATTTTGATTTTGGATTTGTTTTGGTTTGGTTTGGTGGTGTAATCGCTAGTTCATATGGATATATGTATGTTTGTATTCCATTGGACTAATTGAGTCAAAGTTTCAAGCAGCAGGATAGAATCAAGGTCAAAAGGAAATGTTCACGGAGCAAGATAGTTAGGTCAATTCAGATCTTTAGGCTGAATGGTGAAATAATTTTAATCGGGATGAGAGAGCAGTTAAGGATTCTCATATCTAGATAATGAGTGAACATACAGAGGTCAATCGAAACTAGGGAGAAATTAAGAATTCCCTAATTTGGATATCAAAAGAAAACATGTAAATGATAAACAGTTCAAGAAAAAGTGTAATTAAACATATTTTGTAATATCATTCATGTTATATCATTTAGATTAAGCAAACATATAAGCATGTGAAAAACATAAGAAATTGACAAAGAAAAAGTGAAAATAATTCACTAAAGTGGCTCAACACATGAATCTTGTTACATGATGCTTTATTGCTTGATCCAGTCAGCTGGCTTGAAAATGATACAAAGAACCCTCAGGCTTCAGCTCAGTACAACTATATAAAAATTTAGCAATTCATCCACACTCAATACTTCGAAATGAGAAGTATTTATACAAAAAATCTTACAAAATATCCTAAAACAAACTTTAGGAATTATTCATGGAAAAATAAATATCTTCATGCAAGAAGATAGAGACAGCTATCTAACTAATGCAAGTTGTCCCTGCTTTTATTGAATTTGTTGTTTGTTGTCTTTAATTTTTTATTGATTTGTCTCTTTGTTGTTTGCTCAACGAAGGTTGTTTGTTAGGCAGTGGAGTTTCCTTTACACTGGAAATATTTCACTCTAATTTATCATCTCTAATTTGACTTTAACTCTGAATTTCACCTGATACTCTTTAACTCTAATACACTTTCACTGTCTCTGTTTTCACTTGAAATTACCACTATTGTTTTTAATCTTTTGACTGCCCTATTTACTGTCTTATCTTCACAGTAAATCAATCAAATTTTCCTAGTCTTCAGTATTTGGTAATTTGATCTTCACCATCCTTCTAAATGTTTCATCTGCCTCTGTATATTTTGAAAATGTAGGCTTGTTGACAAATAGGTGTTTTACCTCTTGTTGCAGGTAAAAAAGATTTTCAAAATTCTTGTAGAGAACTTTCCCTGTTGGAATTCCGTGTGAAGAATGAAGGTTGGCTTGATCCTTGGCCACTTCTCTCATTTTCTTATCATAATCCTCTTGTTTCATTAATTTTTCATGAATAATCAGAGGATTTGGAAGGCCTTTCTATCTTAGAATGTCAAACTTCATCATAAATCTAGTTATGGCAACCTCCATGTTCTGACATTTTTATTCTAACTGTAGCATCAAGTTCCTTTTTGAAATTACCTTCCTGACTTCAAGAATGGTATTTTTTCTGTCACTAATCCTAATCTCTTCTACTTCTTGTTTATTCTTGGAATTAAGGAATTTGATGATTTCATTAGCCTCTTCAGGTTTCTTACCAAGTTCTTCTTTTATCTTCTAGATGGCTTCTCCTGCTGCGTTGATGAGATCTTTTTGTTCATAAATAACCTGAATTCCATAGTTGTTGCTTGGCTTGTGCCATTGGTTCTTTCAATGTTAGATCTTTTTCTAACTTCTTCAATTTCTCTGTCAACCTATTTTCTTTTTGTTCTTCATTCTTGTGCATAATCTAAGCAAGATTCTTTTCATCCTCCAGAATTTTCGGCTGTTCTTTAAGTCTATTGATTTCATTTGTCTAAATAGACATTTCCTGCATTGCTTTTACTAACTTACTTGCCTCATCATTAGGTTGTGTTGCTGTTGTAGATGAATCTGCTATTGAAGTTGTTGTTGAGGTGATAGGAAGTGTTGTAGCCATTGGGACTATAGGGGTTGATGATTCTGCTAGTGTAGAAGGCACAGATATTGTGACTACAGGAATTACAGTGACAGGAACTTCTTCTCTATCCTTTTTCTCCTTGACCAACTTGTCCATTTCATTCTCCATTTCTTTTATTTGGACAGTTAACTGAAGGATGAAATTCATCATTTCATCTTTTTGGCTTTGACTTTCTATAATTTCTTTAGCTTGAGGATGTTCTGTAGGAAGCAATTTGAGTTGCTTTCTTAATGCAGCAATGTCTTCATTCTTCTTTTTTATCAGTTCTTCTGCAATTTTGACATTATTAGGACCATATCCTACTTCAATTACCAAATCCTCCAGAGATTTTATTCTATTGTCTTTAGCCTGTGAAGATGCCTTTTCTAATTTGAGCTGATCTTCGATGTTCCCAAGAGTTTTTTGCAGCTTCTATACACTCGTGGCCTTTGTGGTCATTGTAGAATATATCATTTCCCCTGCCTGCTTGTGAAACTCAATTTTTTCCAAAGGATGAATATCATTGGCCATGACTTCAAAATATGTCTTTTTGTAATCATAAGATGACTTAGGAGTTTGAACTGTGGGTTGAAGAAATGCCATCTGCATATTTTTATTCTTATAATCAAAGGCAGAAATTAGCCTATTCTGGCTGCCAGGAGTCTATTTTAGATATTGAGAATATATCTTAGTCTTGATTTCCTCATTTCTGGCCTTGACTTCCTTGTAAATTTCTTTAATATCCATCTCTTTCTCTGTTTGTTTGTTGGATGAGGGCACTTCAACACTATGTTGTTTCTGAATCATTTGAGTGTTTGAAGTTGAAGGTTGGTGTGTTTCTTTAGAAACTGCAGGAGGAGCATTGTCTTTCACATCAGTATCAATTACTTCAATTGTTTCCACTTCCTCATTTACAGGATTTAATTTTGGCTTCTTCCTGTACATCAATTTAAATTTAGCTTCAGTGGTAGTTTATGTAGTGTATGATCCTTCTTCTCTGATTCTTTTTCATCTATCTTCTTGGGCTAGAATTTGCAAGATTTGACTAGTATCACCTTGCTTCTTTGCCTATATCAAAGTTTTCTCCAACCATTCAGATTGATTGGAGCATTTCTCAATGTCTGGTTTCTTTTCATGTACATAAGGAGTTAATTTTCATTTAATCTTTAGTTTTCTTATTACTCCTAGAGGATCATAATACCACTGAAAGCTTGGACTGAACTTAAAATCCTGCAAATACTTTTTTTCCTATGGACCTACATCTCTATTGTTACAAATAAAAGGGCCAACCTAATTCTTAATCTTAAATTGTGTCTTCTTTTTGGCTACCAAGAAATCGATTCCATCAGAATTAAGGATATGCCTGATGTACTCAAGGGAAAATAACCTCATTGGGAGGTATTTGGGAAGTTTATATGGAAGAAGATTTGATCCATATACCATAATCTCTATATGGTTTTGATACAAGTACCAATCTCCTATCCTAATATGCTCTGATAACTACAGGACCTTCTTAATTTCCTCATTGATTCTTGTTTGATTGCTACTGCTCAGCATGTTGACCGTAGGATGAATGAAAGAATCAATGAATTATGTGTAGGTGGACTGTGTGGAGTCTTTTTTGATTAATGGAGTCCAAAACATAACTGATTGTGGGTTACCTTCAACATCAAGCTTTTGAAGGTTGATGGAAAATTTCGCAGACTGAAAGTACGGAAACATGTGGAATAAAGCTGAAGAATACTTGAAGACACCTTCTTCAGGAATTTTGACCAACTGTTCATGAATATTAACAGCAAGGTACTGGGAAAAATTGAAAATGGTAGTAAGAGGCTGACCAAGTGTGAAAGTAGACAGGAAACCCAGGATTGAAGCATCAACATTATCATCAGTAAAATAACCCAAAATGCAGGACAACATTGTGATAATGTGTCTGGTTCTTTCAAAAAATATTGCAGATGGGTAAGGAGGATTTTTCTAGGGAATTTGTACTGATGAAGGCATGAAATTTTGGAATATCTGGAACCTTTTGGGGAAGTCCAGATTTAGATACAATTGGGTAAGGTTCTTAATAGAAAAAATGGTTTCATCTGGCCTAGGTTGGATCTACGGCATTTGGTTGATAGACTCAGTTGTGGTGGTGAACAGAATTTCTTTTCCAGGGATAATTAGGGCTCTCTGGTCAGGGACATAGCAATATTGACAGAGTCTAATCACTTTTGGGCACTGGCAAGTCTGTGGGAGAAAATACTTTGGAAAATTAGACTCCAAAATGCAAACCTCATATGCTTGATCAATGGATTTGTCATGGGTCCAGCAATGGAGCTCAAGAAGATTAAATTCAGTGGTTGTGTCATTAACCTTAAAGTCTCTATCTGCTAAAGGAGTGTGTTCCACATCTACAACTGGAGGTTTCAGGGGATTTACAGTTACAATACCTTTGGAAGCCATTATTTATTTTATTTTAATCAATTGATTATTCTTTTGACTTGGAAAAAATGATTTAGGCCTTTAGGAGCACCTCAGAACCAAAATTACAGTTTGCAGACTGATTTAGGATGAAACAAAGGCTTACCTATGGTCTGCAATGGTTCAATTGATTAAATATTCAATCTTTGTGATTAAAAACAGTCTTAGGACCTCATAATTCTGTGAAAAAAAAAGACTAGGGTCTGCAAAAAAGGATTAGAAGGCAATAGGGCTTTCTTCAGGTATGCAGAGGCTCCTAAATGATTCAATTACTTATTAATTTCTCTTTATATTAAGTACAAGTATTTTCTTTGAAGAATACCTGGATAAAATGAATATTTTTAAGTTTGCAGAGGGTTTCTGAGGCAATGAAGGTTCTCTAAGGCTTTAGGGGTCTTTATAGTGCTTCGGATGAATTTTTCACTGGCTGTAGCAACAAATGGTGTTGATTTCTGGTAATCAAAGCTTAAAATGAGGTCGGCGGTAATTCTTTAGGTTGGCAATGCTCCTTCTGTGCGAATGATAACAGAAAGTGGTAAAAATGGTTGTAAAGGGTGGTTATATGGGTTTTTAATCAACAGTGATTAAAACATTAAATGCGCGGGTCAAATTCAAATGGGCAGGGTGGTTTTCGCAACGGGCAAGAATATAGCCCAGTGGTTTTCGCATTGGCCAAATGTGGTAGGCGGTAGGTTTCGTGGTCAAGGATGCATCTGCGCAAAACCTCAATGAGGCCCAGTTTGTATAGCTGACGCGCGATCAATTGGTAGTCGGTGGCACGGACGACCAAATGTCGTTTCTGGAGCGGGGTGTAATCCTGAGGGTATTGCCCCGTGGTCAGATAGGCGGCAATGTCGGCCAAGTAATCTGGTACAGCTTCGACTCGGAAGAGGTCAGTGTCTGGTAGCTGATCATCGAGGGAGCCGTCATTCTCCCCCGTCTCCAACCTGGATAGGTGACCGGGCCCGACATTCAACCTCCCGGGCTTGATGATTACTTCGAACGTGAATTCTTGAAATAGCAGAAGCCAACGGCAAATCCGTCCTTCCAGAACAGGCTTATTGACCAGGTACTTCAGGGCAGAGTGGTCCGTGAAGAACTTGAACTTGCCCCCTAGAAGATAGTGGCGAAGCTTTTGAAGAGATTACACCATCGCCAGCGCCTCCCTCTCGGTCGTGCTGTAATTCTTCTCCGCATTGGACAGTTTGCAGCTGGCGAAGTAGACCGGGTGGTCAACTGTTGTATCGTCGGGTTGTGCCAAGACAGCCCCAAGTGCAATACTGGAAGCGTCGATATGCACATGGAACTGCTTATCCCAATCGAGATGAACTAGAATAGGCGCCGACGCCAGCTTTTCCTTCAGGGTGTCCAGGGCTACCTGACACTCCTCCGTCCACTGAAAGACTGTGGACTTCCGCAGAAGTTGTTCTAACGGAGCAGTGATCTTGGCATAGTTGCGGATAAACCTCCTGTAGTATCCCGTGTGCCCGAGCAATGCCCGCAACTGTTTCACCGTCTCGGGGGCTTCCATGTGTACGATCACCGCAACTTTGGCGGGGTCGACGCAGACCCCTTGCTTGCATACCACATGTCCCAACAATGTGCCGAACAGAACAGCAAAAATACATTTCTTTAAATTCAAGGAAATCTGCAGCTGGCGGCACCGATCAAACATGACCCGCAACAGGGTAGCGTGTTTCTTCAATAAACTGTAGACAGTCCAGTCGTCCATGTAGACTTCCGGGAACTTGTGAAGGTACTCCCGGAAGGCGGCGATGACAATCCGGGAAAACACGACCGGAGCGTTCTTTAAGCCAAACGGCATGACGTGGTATGCGAACGACCCCCATTCGGTGGTGAAGGTTGTCTTTGACTTATCTTCTTCCGCGATACGCACCTGATGGTAGCCCGAGAAGCCATCAGTGAAGGAGTAGGCTTCGTTCCCCGCAACGTGGTCCAACACTTCGTCACTGAAAGGGGTGGGGAACGGATCATGAATGCAGGCATTGTTCAGACTACGATAATCGACACAGACCCGTATCTTTGCCTTGTCCTTCTTATTCTGGATGACGATAGGGCTCACCCACTCTGCTTCCTCCACGGGAAAATTAGACCCGCGGCCAGCATCTTGTCGATTTCCATCTTAACCTTCTCTTTAACTCGCGGGTTCAACCGGTAGGGGCAGTGCTTCACAGGCTTGGCACCCGGTTTCAGCACGATGCGCATTTCGCCAAGATTGCCTTTGATGCCCTTCAGATCTGCGACCAACGAGGGGAACAAATCCTCATATTCCTGGAGGAGGCTGAAAATCTCTTTGGTCATCTCCTCGTCCTAGTAATCTCCCACTGTAGCCAACTTAGGCTTCTCCTCCGTACCGATGTTTAGCTTCTTTGTCTTCAGCGGTCGTAAATGGACCCCTTCGATGGCCAGCTCTTCGTTAACGTTCCGCTCGCCTTCCTTCTCTTCAAAATACAGGTGCCTCAAGTCTTCCAGACCGTCGTCCTCCGGATCGCCGTCAATCCTTTAGCAAACCAACTCTCGCACGGCCTCAGGACGGGCGGGCAGCGTGCAGCAGTCGATCTGCGGATCGCGGAAAAACAGTACCACCCTGATAGCGTGCAAAGCCTGAGATTCCAACTCTGTGTCTCTCGCGAAAGAGAAGCACCGCACAAATTTGCGCGCGACTTCCATCCAAGAACTGGTCCCTCGTTTCCGTTCTTCCTCCAAGTACCATGCGTGGGGAATGGTGTCTAAAGAGTGGACAAACCGATGAACCCACAGCTCTTCCGAGTATCCTATACTTCGCCACTGCTCCTCACAAGTCCGCAAGTGGTCCTGCGGATTGGAAGTCCCAGAGTACCGCTGCCTGCTTCGAGGGCCTTCATCTTCTTTGAATCGCACCTGCAACGCGTCCGCCACACTACTCCACCGCGACAAGGTATTGCGGTGATTTTTCCACCACCGAGCTGCTGTAGACTGTAGTGCGACGTCCAAAAGGGGTAGTCTGCTCCCTTCCGGCACGATGTCCTCAACCTTGGTAATAAAGGTATTGACAGCTTGCATGTTTGACAGGGTGGGGTACTCTCTGAATTCAGCACCAATCCAGCTGACGTGGCCAACATGGGCACATCTCTGCGTGCTGGTCTCGTACCCCCCCTGCTGCCAGTCTTCCCACGCGAGTTCGGATCCCAGCTCTGAGCTCTGGAAACTCCGCCAACTGACAGAGCTAGTCGCGGTTGGGTTAATATAGTCTTCCCTCTTCCCTGCAGTCATCTTGTAGAGGTGGTCCATCATCCGAGCATCCTCCCGGTTATCCACCGTTTCGGTATACCTCGGACCTTAATATGGGTCGAGAGGCTGAGTGACTCGGACCTCCCCATCTTCAAAGATCATCAGCTCCTTTTTGAGGTCGATGATAGCATAATTCTCAAAGGCCCAATCAATGCCTAACAGGACGGGGTAAGGATCCTTGTCTCCCATAATATCAATGACCTCAAAATCGGTGTAAGTCTTTACCCCCGCAATGTCGACCTCGACACCTTCGAGTCGGCCAATCGGCAGAATGCAGTACTGGTTCGCCATCCTGAGTTGGATGGGCGAGTAGGCCAGCTGTGGCTTTCCGAGAGCCTCCCATGTCTTGCGCAGCAGGATGTTGACGTCAGACCCTAAATCAAGCATGGTGTCGCTGATTTGGAATCCCCCAACCTGCGTATTGAGCCGGAACTCTTTACCCGTTCGTCGCTTATTTCGCTTGATGCGCTGCACCGATTTGGGGGTTGGGTCCCCCGGTTCCCCCAGTCCTGTCCTCCCCTGCAGTGCCCCTTCCAAAGTACACTTGAGCTGCTGCCGCAGAGCAGCACTGTCAACAATCTTGAGGAATAGCTGGAGCCATTCTTCCATCAGGGTTCCTGGGGCGTGTTGTGGCCCAGGATCTGTCGGCAAGGGTGCATCCAGGCCTTCCGCTTCGCACAGCTGAGCAAATGCCTCAACCGCCTCCTGAAAATACTTCTTCTGCGCCTCTGGTCTGATTACCTGGTGCGGGGAGGCTGGCCCGACAACTGGTGCCAGCTCCTTTCCGCGAGCGTCCTCCCCCGTTTTCTTACCGCCCCTCGTCACAATAGCGACGTTCCGCATGGCCGGGGTCACGGCCACCCATGGCTTGGCTTTTACCAAGTTCGTGCCCCTCTGCCGTGCACGTTCTTCCCACTTTTTGATGAGCTCGGGACAGTCTTCTGTCGCATGGGTGTTTACTCGGCACTGGGAACACCATGGACGGCGAGGGAGGGGACATTCGCGAGCCACATGGCCCTCCTTGTCACAGTTATAGCATTTCACCGGCCCGCGGCCCCCAGCGCGGCCTCCGCGCGCCCCGCCCCCTCTTCCTCTAGGAGCCTCATTCACCCTATAGGATGGTCGATCCAACCGGTCTGCGAGTGCGTCGAGAGCCCGGCATTGCTCCGTGTTGTGAGTCGTGGAAGCGCAAAACTCACAATATACATTGTTTGGCACGTTGGATACTTTTGTAGGATCGGGCACATCCGAGGCGGATGTCCCCCCATTCGGCAAATCTTACAATACTCCGTGGCAGCTGGGTTGAGTTGGGAGGGGAACCCCGCATACGGCTGTTGCGTCTGGTATACTCCCTGCGGGTTCAGCGCCGCGCCACCCCCCGTGGGTGGCCCCCCTTGAATTTCCGCGACCGAGGGTCCCACCCCTGCGGCATGCAATCGCAGACACTCAGTTGCGACATGGCCTTCGACGAGGCAGTGAGTGCACCAAACGTTCGGCATGGCTGGTCTGACCGGCTGTATCTCCTTGAGCTTTTCGGTCAGGCTAGCTATCTAATGCTGCAACCCCACGAAGGCGGGGCCAGCCCTCCCCGATATTCCTAAGGGTAGCCTGCCATGGCCTCGATCTTCATGGCCTGTTCCAAAGCGTCCTGCAGATTATCGATCTTTTGTTGGGTGAGGGGGGTTCGCGTCAAGGGAAGCAGAGCCTTGATGAACCAGTCCCTCTGATGGTTCGGGTCGCTCGGGTCACTGAGTTTCCCGATCGCGTCCTTGAATCGCCGCATTAGCTCCCATGCGGTTTCTCCTTCCTTCTGTTTAATTTCCCAGAGCTCGGACAGACCCTGTTGGTCCGTCGGGGGAAGCTTAAATTCCCGGACAAAATCTCGTTTCACGTCCGCGATGACGGGATTCGGGTGGGCCTCGGACCACTTGATGAACCATCGCAGAGCCCTCTCTCTGAGCGTGGTTTGGAACTCTATTAGTTTCCCTGCGTCCGGCGTATGCCGAGCCTTCCAAATGGCTTCGCACATATACCAGTGTTGCTCTACATCATCATTACCCCGGCCCGAGAACTCGGGATATCGGGTAAAAGACCCAGCCATGTTCACTTGCGGCGGGTTGACCAGGATAAATCCTCCGGGTCCTGGTTGCGTGACTGTTCCACTCGGGAACGCAATACTACTAGTGCTACTGCTACTAACGGGTGTTGCCGTCGACACTGAACTACTCTGCAATTGACTCAATGCTTGAAATTTAACGAAAATATTACTCAAAGGTTGATAAAGTACCAGGGGAAGGTAGGGATCCTGGCCATGCCGATTGGGGGAGTATGACAGGCTGGAGAACTGAATGTCGTCCGCTCTTGAAACAACTGCTGCATCACAACGTGCCATTCACCATCGGAACTTTCCTCGGGCTACACACCTCCATCATCTTCGTCAGTCACCGTCTCGCGTGCTCGCTTAGTTGGGCTCCCATGCACCCATCGTACTCCCACAGCGGTCCCTTCTCGTCCTTGAGTATCCGCGTCCATACTTCCTACCCTCTGAGGCGCCTCCTTCCGATTCTTCCTCTCGATCTCTCGTCTCTTCAAATCTCGCATCACCCTTATTCGCCACCTATCGGCAATCTGTGCCCGCCGATGTGCACGTCGCTCCCTCAGCGTCCTGGCGGCCTCAGCATCCATTCCCCACTCCCCGCGTCACACTTTACGTAGCATCGATCCCTTCAACCCTTCCCCCAGCACTGGTGGTTTACGCTTCCATACTTGTCTTGCGGAATTCTATCAACCCTTCATCCACCATCAGAGCTTTAATCCACAGCGGAATCTCCTTAAGCAGCTTCCCTCTGAGCCCGGAGCGGAAGGTAGCCTCGGCCTTCGAGAAGGACTGATAGCACTCAGCAGCAAACTCCACAATGTATCCTTCCACCGTGGTCTCCACCCAAAAATCCACCACGCGGGTCAGCTCGGTGTTCAACCAATGCAGAGCCACCAGATCTTCGTGCGCCCACCTGCGGTTTATCTTCCGCGAGCCATCTCTCGGCACCTTCGTTTGTAACCTCCGCAACCAATTGTAAAGGTCGGTAGGGAACTTTCCCCAGAAAATTTCGTACGTGTCACCAGCTAAATCTGAGAAGAGGACGAGTTCCTTGATCGCTGCCTCCCCTTTCTTAATCAACTCCGCTTGCTGAGCAATGAAATGGTCTAAATGATTATCCCACCATCGTCGTATCCCCCCTTCAAAGATCCGCAATACCATGGTCTAGATCCCCTCATATCATGCGGGTCCCGGAAACGGAACCATTTTTTGGCGAGTGATCAGGTCTCGCGGGCAAGACCCAGGTTCAGGGATTGTGGCCAACAAAGGAATCTGCTGTAGTCTAGGATCACGTCGGCATTATCACCCTACTTTGGAGAGTAGAGAGTCTCACCCGAGGCGTGCCGCGACCACATGCAGAAGGGGAATAAACCAGGGGCAAGGAACAGATCCGCAACTCATTCTCATCAGTGGTTAGATTGCATAGATAGAATCACACACGCAACATCATTCAGAGAACATACAGATATTAAGCAAATGAAATTTTTAAAGCATCTCAACCAACACACATGCATGTGAATCACACAAATAGACAGAAACCTGCAATTGTATTAAGCTCTTGGCCAAATCCCAGTTACATAGCTTTGCAATGGGCTTACAGATCTGATACATATGCCTTGCGGAACAGAGATTCTACATCAATAGACCCTAGGAACTACAAAGACCTCATCCATGCTTTGGATTTTTACTGCAGCATGCATTTCCTCTCCTTTAGTTGCGCTCTTCTCTCTTCTGCCGTGGAATCATTCCTTCTTTCATCCGGGTGACTGCTATTTATTCACCTACTGTCGCAACTGTTAGTTCTTCTTATGTCCTACTTCAGCTACTTCTAGCTTTTCTCTGATTATCTATGCGTTCTGCTTGCGTTCTTCTGTTGTATCTTCTCCTTATCTGTACTTATGCATCTAGTTTCCTCCGCTATGTGCCTGTTCCGTCGCAACCTTGGTAGCTCCGCCGTTTGATGTGGTTGCGACTTGGTTGCGGCTGCCATGTGCCCTCGTTCTGCAACCCCAAAATCTGGCTATTGGTTCAAATTCAAAACATTCAAAAAGGTTTTTCAAAACAAGGGCCCCAACAAAGACTCGAGATTAAGTTGTTGAGCTCCTTATTTATTCTCTACCTTACTACTAATCTTCCAAGATTAAACTATTTGGCTAGATCTTTATTCTCTATCTAATAACATGAAATTTAAAGCATGAAAAAGTCAAGATTAAGCTATTGACCTTCATGAATTGTGGCATTTTTGACAAGCTGCACACAATCTTATTTTGCAGTAAAAAGTAAAAAGTAGTGGCATTTGAATTTGCATCACTTTCATGATCTATTTTTATTTCTTTTTTGTTTGGGGTTCATTTTTTAGATTCTTTTTTATAGTTTTTCTTTCACTCTGATTTTTCTTTTAGGACTTTTACCCTCTTTACATTTTTTATTTTTAATGTAGGAAAAAAATTTACGAAGAAAAAGTAATATATACAAAGGCTAATCAAAGTAAATTCAAAATTCCTCATCTATCATTATAGGACCTTAACACCCGCCATAGCTTCTATCTTCATGGCTTTCTCGAGAGCATCCTGAAGGGTATCAATCTTCTATTGTGTCAATGGAATCCTTGTCAACGGTAGGAGTGCTTTGATGAACCAATCCCGCTGGTTATTTGGATCGATTGGGTAACTTAGATTTCCAATCACGCCTTTAAATCTTCTCATAAAATCCTAGGTTGTTTCTCCTTCTCGTTGTTTGATTTCCCATAGCTTAGACAACCCTTGCTGATTCGTCTAAGGTAGTTTGAACTCTTGGACAAACTCTTTCTTAACATCATCTGTTGCTGGGTTCTGGCGTGCTTCTACTTGTTTTAATGAACCTGTTGTAACTCCTAGAGACAGCCTAGAGTTGCTATAGACCAGTGCCTAGGACACCTTATAATGTATGGAGAGCAGAGGGTGCATAACAACTTTTAACGTTTGAACAAAACAGGGCTCTCATACTACTTCTTTGTAAACAGAAAATAATATTTGAGTGGAACCAAAACTTTAGACAGTTTGATGCTTAAAGAGTAATACTGGATGAATGTAATACTGAACTCAAACACTGCTGTATCAGACAACTTTAAGACAGTTCACAGTAAACAGGGCCGGATTCATAATATATGGCAGAAAAAGAAGATATATAAAGGTGGCTATTGAGCTGCATAGAACGAAAGAGATATTGACAACTATGAGGACGACACCAAGAAGAGTTTCCCAGCATATGATGGGCTTATATGACTAAGAATCCATATATGTTGGTAACTTCCATCGATAGCGTTTCGTATTGGCCAATATAGAAGAAATATGTATGAAACGGAAATGAAACACTGTATTACACCTGAGCCATTTTTAAAGTACCAGGAAGCTTATGATATAAGTACCAGAGAGATAAATTCATATCAGAAACAACGGGACACTCGCATTCCAGAATATAATACCAGAGACATGGATGTAAATGAAATGAACAACGATATTGCAATAAACAAGAGAGAATTACACACTACCATAAACCAAGGCCGGAATCCTTATTAAAGTATAACTCGTTATCATTGAAGCCCAACGGGCTCTTCACATTAGCATTTGAGTCTTCACAAAACACACACAGAAAATCCCTACACAGTCAATTTCTTCTGAAGAATTGGAACCATTCTTTCTTCTTTGATCTACCTTATATAGGATTCCTCTCCTTTCAGCGAGAAGATATTTCGGGGAAATATCTTCTTCGCATGAACAAAATTTGTTAAAAGTCACTATCATAACAAACAAATTTCATGATAGGGAATTAAGCCTCCCATCATGTGCAAACAGGCCCTCGGCCACTTTCAAAACAGAAATTTAAACAAGTGTTTGATGTAAAAAGTAAAATGCAAGAGTGGGGGAAAAACAACCCACTCGGAACTTTGAAAGAAATAAACTAAATGAAAGTGAAATAGGCCGTTTATACCATATCATGAGTTAACTGAAAAGTCACGGACGAGGCTGAGTGGAAGCCGTTGCAGATTCTGGCGGAGGCACGTTTGCGGAGGAACTAGTATGCTGACTCATGAACTATGTCAGTCTCTGCTGACTCTTGGAAGTTGGTTCTGGAATCGCTGAGAGCTTCTCCACTTTGATAAAAGCTTCGCCGAGAGTGTGAATACCTGCCTCAGTAGGGAGCCGGTGTCTGATCATGTAAAGGAGATTAAACTCCTTTTTGAGGACTGTGACAATTGTACTGGCTTTGAGCTGGGTCGCTTTCCCCATCTGGAGGTCAGTCCGATCTCTTTCCATTTGCAAACGTGCTGTGTATTGGTATAGAAGCACAAGCATGGCAGGGGCGATTGGTTCCCAACAGGAAGGGAGTCCGGCTGTGGTGATCTCATCCCATACCTCGTCAAACTGTTCGACACTGTCGGCCACCCGTTGAAGGGCCCTTGAAGCCGCTGCTCGGGCTTCCTCTTTATCGATGATCTTTGACATCTGAGTGTTTCTGTAAAGCTCCAGCCAGAATCCTGTGGCTAAAGTGGTTGCCTTAAATGCATAAAAAAGGAATGAGATGTAATCCACAGCATTGGAAACTCTGTTAGGCGATCCCACCTTATCTGCAACTTTCTATTAGAGATAAGGAATAGTGGAATTGAGCTCCCTATCATTGTCAGAATTCCATGGCTCGATTGCAGCTAGTGATTATGTACGACCCGGTTAACCACGGCCTCGAGAAGGGTGGGGTTCCCCTTTGCTCGACTCCTTCATGTCAACAATGTGGTTTGTCTTCACTCGGCCGACAAGCCTTTTTCTCTTCCTCGACTTCCCTTTGTAGCTCTTCAACTGTTCTGGCCTTTTCGGCCAGGGCGCCCTCCAATTCTGCGACCTTCTGCCTAGTCGTGGATGCTTGTTTCTCCAACACTTCGATCTCGGCTCTAGCTGTGGATAGTTGTGCTGACACTGAGCTGGTCCCGCTTGATGCTTCAGCCGTATGACAACTGTGCGAATCCCACCGGGTTTGTAACTCCGTTGCTCTATTTTCTAACTCGCCGATCCTCTTGGCCATCTTTTCCTTCTCCTCTCTCTCCCTGAGAATCCTAGCAGACAGTTCCTTTTTCTCTTCCTCTGCCTGTACCAATTCAGCAGTTTGCACAGGATGCGAAGCAGGTATGCGAGCCTTTCTCTTTGCGGCTATGATATCCTTCTACAACTTAGTTATAAGTGCTGCTTGTGTACCTTTCCCTCCGTCATCTGAGTTTCTGATTTGATCCTGGAGATCACGCACCTGATGTGCATGGGCACGACAAGAAGCCTGTTCCGCGACAAAGGATTCCCTCAGCTGGTCATATTTCTGTTCCATCTTTTTTAATGCGAGGGTAATCTTCGATAGTTTGTCCTTCATCATGTCGCAGACCGTTTGGAACAGGTTGTTCATGTCCTGGACTGGTACCTTCTTTATATCAATGGCCAATTCGAGCACCTTATAACTAGGAACATCAGAATTTGGGTCCAGGATAGCCTCCGCCATAGACAGTACCAGGCTTTCAGTGTCTGCATTGATAGAGGCGGAGAGCATGGTATGGTATTTTTCAACAAACCCCCCCAACTCAGCCTTGTATCTGTCTCGGATTGTTTTATTCGTCCGCTCCCTTTCGCCCGCCTTGGATGAAGTGGGCTCGATGATGGCTTGCGTAACCTCTGTGTAGTCGGAGGAGGCGACGCTGTCTCTCAGCATTGTTATCCCCGCCTTGCCCTTATCGAATTCGCCAAATTTCGTGAAGGGTTCCAGTAGTTTCCCTTCTCCTATTACTTCTGCTTCACTGGTGGCCACTCTCTGTCTCTTGGGCGATGGTGCTCCTCCGGAGGTACCTGCCTCTTCTCCACCTGCGCCCTTGTTCACTTCCTCCTCTTCCCCTGTAGTAGATGAGTCTGTCTCCATCTGCGAAAAAATGGGCCAAACTTCGTGGTTAGCCCTCCACTCAATAAATGGCCTCGGCTCATGAATGTAGGGCGTAGACTTGTTTCTTTTTCTTTTATTTGAAATGATTTCTTGTGGGTCATAAGCCCAGCTTTTCCCCAACCTCAGGTCCATGTTTTGTAGCATTTTTTCAGCAATTGGGAGGGCATATCTAGAGTTTACCACGAATGGGCCGATTTGGACAGGAAGCCTTAAGATATAGCCTTTCTTAGCAGGGACAAAATGAAGCTGGTCGGCTTTGAGAGCTTGCCGGATGTACTCGAGGGCGTAAACTCGTCGGACGGGGAAAACTGGCAACCGGTATGGAGCAACTTCGGCTCCATAGACCCGAATTTCAGTGTAGTCTTCATCAAGGAACCAATCTCTGGTACATTGGTATTTCCCAGCCTGCAGCCAGCGTTTCATCTCTGGGAAAACCCTAGGTGAAGGCACGTCGTGAATGATGGTGTAGGCGATGGACATGAAAGTGTTCACGAAGTTTGCATAACCCTCTCCCCTAGGTAAATGCCGGACGGAGCAATTCCAGTCGAAGACTGGTCTGGGTTGAGAATTCTCAGAATAGACTCTATCTAACCCCAAATGGGCGAACTTATCTGCATGCTGGAACAGGAAGAGGTAGAACACCATTGAGCAGAAGCGAAACTTGCGAGCTTATGCGAGCTCTTGGAATTGGGTTAGGATGGTTGAGGAGAGGAAACCCGGGATGTCCAAAATAACCCCATTCTGTGACATGAGCCATAAAAAGCAAATGCATACCATAGAAACGTCTTCCGGGCTCCCTATCCCCAAAAAGCCGGCGATGAGAGACAGAACAGGTCGAACCTCTTCGATGAACAGACTTAGTGAAAACGGCTCCAATGTAGGCAGGGCAGTCGCCTGGTCGATGGTTATGGAGGATATGAAGGCACGACGGGCTTCCTTTGACTACTTATTGAACTGGGTTAGCAAGGTTTCATCTTTGAAACTGAAGTATGTGTCGCTGGGAGGGAAACGGAGGGCATGTCTTATAACATCGGGAGAGAGGGAAAAAATCACATTCCCTTGAGGAGAGACGAAAGCGTCCCGGTGTACATCATAGGCATCCCTGAGCCAGATGATAAAATCAATACAAGAATGGACCTGGGGGGGGAATTGGTGGTAGAAGCCAGACACGATAACTCGGAAACGATCTGCATTCTTGCAATGGCGGCCAAAAAGCAGGGGTTTGATACTGCGTATGTCAAAAGGATATTTTGGGTCGCAGATACCAGACTGCAAGTCATAGAGGGGTTCAAAACCAGGAGGGTTCCTGGACTCATGGACCTGGGGAGTTTCTGGTTCGTTCTTCTTGGGCGTTCCCCTTCCCATGGCTGTCATTTTAAGAATCCGAAACAGAGAAAGGAAACAGAGGGAAAATAGAGAATGGAATACCTGGACAGAGGGTGACACTGCTCGGGAAAGCAACGCGGGGAACTCTGACAGTGATTGGGGTAGACCGGGCGCTCTTCCCTACTTGGTATTTGCCGTAGAAAGTAACCTACGTCTTTTTACCAGAGAGAAATACGGGAGTTTGTTACCACTGGAGCAGGCTGTTTGAGTTAAAGAGGTGAATGGGTAGGATGATAGAAGGCAAGTGTCGTAAGGACACTGACAATGAGACACGTGGCGCGTGGGGATTGGGGATATCAAGGTGTAGGTGCGCGCCTCGTGTCGGGTTAAAGGCTGGTACGGGTCTCAGTACCAGCTGATCTAATGAACTTACCTTACCTTTTATCGGCCATCTATGCTGTCCAACCCTTACCGCGCATGATTTCCTACGCCGAACTAACACCTGTCTTTCCCCGCTGTGCGGGTCCACCTTTACTCTGCCACATAATCACATCACGTGGCCTGTTCTTACCATCCCCTTTCAACTTTGAGTCTTTACCATGCCACGTGTCGTCAGTCCGCGGGGGTATGGGTCTCGTCCTTTCCCTGCTGCTCGACCCCCTCGGACTTTCCACACGTGCCTTCTTTCGTGGCGGCGGCTCCTTTTAATGTTTCCATTAGTGTTTAGTGTTGCGTCCCCTTTTTACCTTAATATTTCTTGTTTATTTATTATTCGGCCCTTCACCGCTTTGTGTTGTTTGCCCATTGGCTTTAATACATGCGCTTTTCACCACCTTCTCCCTTTTTGACCCATTTTAATTTAATATTTTCCATTTGATATCAAACCTTAATGCGTAGCTTTTCCATCCTTTAGTACACCCGTGGCTAATACTAAAGATTGAACAACATTGGCTCCACCTGGGGACGGCACGTTTGTCCCTGAACGTGTCGAGAACTACGCAGACCGCCTGTGTATCTTCTTTGAACACCACTTTGTCTGCTCTTGAGGCTTCTCCCTGGATAGATCATCATGACTCATGCATAACTTGGTAAGAAAAACAAAAAAAACAGCAACTAATGTACAATATAATACAGTCAGGCTTTTTCGGCCTGCTTTAGAATTGAAAATACGGTTTGAGGAATTGCCCATTTACAGGGGCTTCCAACAGATCTCCTTGCAAATTCTCCAGCTTAAAAGTATTATTTCCTCCCTGCTCTGTAATCTTGAAGGGGCCAAACCAAATGGGGTCAAATTTACCATGCTTACCTTTATCAGCCCTTCGTACATCCCACCTGAGAACTAGGTCTCCCACCTCTAGCTTTCTATCCTTGGTATGCTGATCAAACAACTCTTTCATCTTCTCCTGGTAATCCAAGGGTTTCTGGTTCACCTGAATACGCGTTTCTTTGAGTTCTACCAGCTGATTGATTCTTCTGGTCATACTATCCGGTTCTTCCTGAGTCTCCTACATGAAACGAGCAACAGGCAAAGCTAACTGTATAGGGAATACAGCTGCCCGCCTGTATACTAGTTCATAAGGAGATTTTCCAGTTTCCCTTTTACTGGTTATACTGTTTGCCCACAGAGAAAACTTCAGTTGGGAGTCCCAGTTCCTCTGGTTTTCATTTATTGTCTTCTTTAGAGCTCTGACCATCGTTTTGTTTGATGATTCCGCCAAACCATTTCCCTGTGGGTAGTAAGCTGTAGAATGGCCTAAAGTGATGTTATATTTCTGACAAAAATTCACAAATTTAGCAGATTTGAAAGCTTGGGCATTGTTAGTTACTATTCTAGCAGGACATCCAAACCTGGAGATAATGTTCTCTTCCATGAATTTAATGATTACCGTGTCTGTGGCATTTCGTGCAGGAATGGCCTCTACCCACTTTGTTAAGTAATCTGTAGCAGTCAAGATCCATTTGTGCTGCCCACTTGAGGGTGGGTGAATCTCACCTATGAAGTCAATTCCCCATTGTTTGAAAGGTTCATCAACATGTACAGGAATCAGGGGTAGAGCTGCTAACTTCTGTTTTTCAGCAAACTTCTGGCATTTGTCACATGCTCTGACCCAAGTGAAAACATCTCCAAACAATTTAGGCCAGTAAAAACCAGCCTTCAGGATTTTCTGAGCTGTGCTCCTCTAGCTATAATGCCCTCCACAAATTCCCTCATGGAATTCGGTTATTATGTTATTTACCTCACCTTCTATGAGGCATAACATCAGTATGCCTGAAGGATCTCTCCAATACAACTGACCATTGGCTACTACATACTTCTGCGATTTCAGCCTTAAAGCTTTGTATTTGGACTTATCACAGCTGGGTGGGCAGCTGAGTGTCAGGAGGTACTCGACTATTTCTTTGTGCCAAGGGCTAGTAAGATACTTCATCTGTATTTTCTGAGTAGCCATTTCCACCTCTTGCCTCCCTCTCGGCTCCTCAGCCTCGTCAGTTGCAATCATGGATAAGTGGATGCCCAAAGCTTGGTGGTTTGATTCTGACAAAATCTTTGCTAGCCCCTGTCCTTTGATTAACTTGGTGGGTCTGATATCCAGATCGTATTCCTGTATATTTGCGATCCATCTGCCCTTTCTGCCTTCACTGTCTCCCTGAATGAGGATATCCTTAACTGCTGCTGTGGGTACGAAAGCAGTAATGTGGGACTGCAATATGTACATGCGGAAGGCCTTGAGGGACTTTACCAGGGCGTAATCCTGCTTCTCCAGAATGTTGTATTTTAGCTCTGCGTCATGAAGTACTTGATTGAAGAAAGCAATGGGTTGCTCATACCCATCCCGTTCTTCTGTAAGAGAACCCCTGCTACCGTGTGAGGTGATGCAAAAGAGAAAATCATAAAAGGTTGAGTGAAATCAGGTTTTGCCAGCACGGGAGCCTCAGCAAATGCATTCTTGATCCTGGCAAAAGCCAGCCTTGATTCTGGTGCCCCTTTCACCTCATTATCCTTCTTTAACATATATGTTATGTATCTAACTATTCGACATGATTTAGGAATAAATCTTACGAGAAAATTGATCGCCTAAATGCACGGACCTCTTTCTTATTTCTGGGGAGGGAGATACCGTTTATAGCTTCCACCCTTTTAGGATCGATTTTGACCCCATCTTTAGTTACTATGTGTCCTAGGAGCTTACCCTCTTCTAATGCAAAGAAAGATTTTTGAGGATTAAGGGAAAGTCCATACCTCCTGCATTTCTCAAAAGTTTTCTGCAAATGCTGAATGTGTTCGGCATCATCCTTTGAAAAGACTGTTATATCATCTAGGTACACCACCAGAAACTTATCCTGTTCTCCAACAAAGGTTATGTCCATAGCTCTCTGAAACGTGGCCCCTGCATTAATCAGCCCGAATGGCATCCTAGCATACATAAATGTTCCCCAGGGCGTGGTGAAAGCTGTCTTTTTCTGGTCTTCCGGGAATACAGCCACTTGATTATAGCCCGAGAACCCATCCATCATGGACATTATTGAGGCCCCTACCACCTTCTGCAGAATGTGGTCCATCTTCGGTAGTGGGTAGTTATCTTTTAGAGACGCCCTGTTCAGGTTTCTGAAATCCACACACAACCTGATTTCGCCATTCTTCTTTCGTACTGGGACTAAATTGGCCACCCACTCAGAATACCTTAGTGGCACTATAATTTTAGCCTTCAGCAGTTTCTTTATTTCTTGCTCAATCGAGGGCAGCAACAGGGGATTAATCTGTCTGAGTTTTTGCTTGTGGGGTTTTGCATCTCCCTTCAGTGGAATTTTATGTTGCATCACACTGACATCAAAGGTTTTCAGGTCTTGATACGACCAGGAAAATACATCTTTGTAGGTCTGAAACAGCTTTTGGTACAATTGTTTGTATTCATCTGGGACTTTCTTGGACAGCTTCACAATCTTTGGATCTTCTTTTGTGCCCAGATTTAGATCTTCGACCTGGTCCTCAGTCACCACTTTATTTGGCTGTAAAGGAACATCGTTTTTATTGAACAGCCTCTCCAAAGGTACCAGCCCTCGGGGAATGACATTCCCTTTTAGCTGCAGGAATCTGTGACCGGCTATCTTCTCTTCCAGCTTGTCTTCTGGACTGTCCCCAATTTCTTCTTCTTCACAACTGTCAATCTCTAGGTTGGAAAACTCCCCAACAGTCTCTAAGAACCTCTTCACCTGCTCCTCATCTTCAAAAACCTGCCAGTGCTTGACATTATTTGGGATTGAAGGCCGATATCTTACTTCGATTTCATATCTCAGAAGAGGGTTCTAAGGTGGACGGAATGTACTAGCGGCCACAGCCAAGGAGTCTGCCATCCTGTTCTGTTCTCGGGGCATGAATTGAATGTTAAATGCCAAGAAAGAGTTCTCTACCAGGTCCCAAACTTCATTTCTATAGGCCTTTAGCCTAGGATGTTTCGCTTGACACTGGTTTTTCACTTGCCTAACCACCAATTCGGAGTCTCCCATCACTTTTAGCTTCTGTATTTTCATACTCCTTGCTGTCTGCAACCCCAATATGAGTGCTTCGTATTCAGCCACATTGTTTGTGGCCTCATATTCCAATTTGAATGATAGGGGGACCCATTGACCCATAGGTGAAATAAGCAACACTCCAGCCCCATTTCCTTCCCTGGAATTTGCTCCATCAAAGTGGAGTGTCCAGATTTCAGATCCATAGTCCTGCACTGATGATTCAGTATTTATCTGACAGAATGAGGGCTCATGGGCATATTCCTGATCTTCTTCCAACATCAAACAGGAGAAGTCTCCATCTCTGCTGTAGACTGGGGAATTTACTGAATCACCTGCCTTGGTGACTGTTTTAACAAATCTAGTCTCTCGGTACAATCTCCTCTCTTGGCCACCGAAGACAGGGATGGTGGCATAGGACAGGTCTAGCTTAATTGATCCTCCAATTCTGGTCCCCCAAGACCTTGACTGTAGCATACCGAAGCGGGCTGGGATGTCAGCAACTACGATATCCATCACCACACTTTTGGCAGGGATCTATGCCAGAGTGACTGCTAGATCTTTAATCATGCCCAAACACTTCACCCTTTTGGAATCAAAAGAATAGAGGTCTTTATATGGGCGAGTTATTTGGAGTCCCAATTTCTCCATGACAGATAGGGGCATGAGGCTGTGAGACGCTCCTGAGTCTAACATACAATTATGCAACAATAGATCATGGATTACTAAAGATACATAAAAGGGAGGGGTGGAGGGATCTAACTCTTCAACGTGTGGACCAAACACTACCATAGGTCTTTCTTCTTGCAGGTTAAGATTGCCTGGAATGTGTGGTACATCAGGAGTGGAAATGAAGGAGGAGACTTGTGACTGATAGGAAGGCTGTCTCAATAACTCAGACAGAGGAACTGGTATTTTTACTTTTTCGAGCTCTTTTTGTAAACAGAACACAGATGAAGGATTATCTATTGACACTTCCTTTTCTTTTGACTCTTTGTTTTGCAGAGGAAGCTTAACTTCTTTTACTGGAGGTTTATTTGCAGGGGGTACGTATACTTGTGAAGACGAAGGCATTTGACTATCAGATTGCAGAGATTGGTTAAGGGGCCTCTTACCTTTTTCTGGGGATTCTTGAGTATTGGCCTCTTTCTGTGCAGGTGCTAACTTCTGGGGTGTGTCCTCCTCGTCATCTTGAGTACGGGTTCTTTTTCTGGATGACCTGAGGTCATATTTTCTGTTAAACTGGGCTTGCATGAAATCAACAAACTGTTTACAATAGTCATCGATCTCTGGCTCTTCAGCATCCCCTTTATCCCTTACCTCTAAGTGAGCTTGTGGCTCCCCTTCCTCGCTTTCTTGCACAGGGAATTCTATGTCATCACTATCTGAGAAGACGGGGCATGCCTCATCTTGCTCGTAGGCAGAATCTTCAGGAGAAGCCTCCACTTGTCCCTCCAAGTATAAAGGATGTGGGACCTGATCTTGTTGCTCCTTCTGTCCCCTCTGCAGTATCTGCAAGGGTGGCTTCCTGTACTGAGTATTGAATCCTCTGTTTGGAGCATTCTGGAAGTTCTTTGGGGGCGAATTCTTGGCCTCCATCTCCCGCTTGACCAACTTATTTCAGAGATTCTTGATCATTCTATTCATCTCTTCAATTTTGTCATTTACCGAATCTCTATCTTGGCTTGAAGTGGATACTTCTTCTTTGCCTCTTCTTTTAGTATCATGTTCTTGTTTCCCTTTGGACTTGCCAGTTGAGACAAAGTTTGCTTCTATTTCCAATGCATCTGTCTGTGCATCGTCCAGAGTGGCTGGCTTCCTCTCCCTTAGTGAAAAACCAAACTCAGAATCAAATGCTGCCACAAAAACGACCTTGGCAGTGGTCTGATGGGGCTTCATCTCAGTCAGGAGGCTCAGGTACAATTTGTTAAACCTTCTGATGAACTCTGATACCCCTTCATTGTGCTTCTTTTTTAGAGTGTTAAACTCGGTAAGGACATCCCCGTGATCCTTTCTTTCCCCCCATTTTTTAACGAAAGCATCTTCCATAGCCTCCCAGGTGTTGATGGAATTAGCTCCGAGGGTTTTAAACCATTTTCTGGCTTCCCCATCTAGGGATTGCACGAACAATCTTAGAACCACATCCAAATGCTCAAAATTAAAGTTCTCTGTGAAAGAGCAGAAAATTTTCACATGCTTCTATGCTTCAATGCCATTATCCCCATTGAATCTAGGCAGAATCTTTAAATAATCCTGTGGCATGTCATTTAAAACTGTAGGTAGCTGTAAAGGAGCGTACCTGTTTTGTAAGAAACCAGGGATATTCGCCATTGGGGGAGGCGGAGGTAGAATGAGAGTCTGAGCAGTGAGTGGTGGAGGAGGGGGTGGAAGTGAAGTATGAATAATGATAGGGATGTAGTGAACAACAGCTTGGGGGGTTGATGAGAATCTCGGGCTATCAATAGCAGATACTTCAGTAACTTCCTTGACCTGTTCAACTTCAGGGGTAGGGTGAAAAGAGTAATGTGGAGTATAACTAGACTCAGCTTCGTCTTTGATATGGACACCTCCCCGAGGTGGGCTCTCTGAGTAGTAACCAGTATCTCTTATAAGAGGGTTAGAGCCTTGTATTTGGGCGACTTGAGAAGAAGAGGACTGAAGATAGGGGAAGTTTTCAAGGGAAAATTCAGGAATTTCGGTATGAACTGACTGCCTTTCCCTCCAGCCTCTTCTATGTAGGATTCTCTCTGGGTCAGACACAGAGGGTGTCCTTGACTGAGACGTATCTGACCTTAGGTGTGGCTTACGGGGAGCCAGGACTACAAATAGGTTTATCTGTAATATGAATGTGGAGTCGCCAAGGTGAGGGGTGCACAACTCTCAACTCTTCGTGCTCACCTAACTGAAGAGTGGATAGGTTTTGTCGAGGCCCAGGGATTTAAATTTCTTCAACTTCAGTCCCCGGCAACGGCACCAAAAAGATGTTGTAAATCCTAGAGACAGCCTAGAGTTGCTATAGACCAGTGCCTAGGACATCTTATAATGCATGGGCTGGGGATGCATATGACTTTTTAGCGTTTAAAGAAGGCAGGAATATATACAAATTCTTCACAAGCGAGAGAATTTATAATATTTGAGTGGAACCAAAACTTTAGACAGTTTGATGCTTAAAGAGTAATACTGGATGAATGTAATATTGAACTCAAACACTGCTGTATCAGACAACTTTAAGACAGTTCACAGTAAACAGGACCGGATTCGTGATATATGGCAGAAAAAGAAGATATATAAAAGTGGCTACTGAGATGCATAGAACAAAAGAGATATTGACTATTATGAAGATGCCACCAAGAAGAGTTTCCCAGCATATGGTGGGCTTATATGATTAAGAATCCATACATGCTGGTAACTTTCGTCAATAGCGCTTCGTATTGGCCAATATAGTAGAAATATGTATGAATGGGAGATGAAACACTGTATTATACTTGAGCCATTTTTAAAGTACCAGGAAGCTTATGATATAAGTATCATAGAGATAAATTCATATCAGAAATGACGGGACACTCGCATTCCAAAATATAATACCAGAGACATGGATGTAAATGAAATGAACAACGATATTGCAATAAACAAGAGAGAATCACACACTACCATAAACCAAGGTCGGAATCCTTATTTAAAGTATAACTCCTTATCATTGAAGCCCAACGAGCTCTTCAAATTAGCATTCGAGTCTTCACAAAACACATACAGAAAATATTTACACAGTCAATTTCTTCCCAAGAATTGGAACCTTTCTTTCTTCTTTGATCTACCTTATATAGGATTCCTCCTATTTCAGCGAGAAGATATTTCGGGGAAATATCTTCTTCGCATGAACAAAATTTGTTACAAGTTATTTTCATAACAACAAAATTTCATGATGGGGAATCAGCCCTCCCATCATGTGTAAACAGGGCCCGGGCCAATTTCAAAACGGAAACTTAAACAACTGTTTGATGTAAAAAGTAAAATGCAAGAGTGGGGGAAAAACAACCCACTCGGAACTTTGAAAGAAAATAAACTAAATGAAAGTGATTCTACTTTGATCTACCTTATATAGGATTCCTCCCATTTCAGCGAGAAGATATTTTGGGAAGATATCTTCTTCGCATGGGAAAAATTTGTTAGATGTCATGTTCATAACAACAAAATTTCATGATGGGGAATCAAACCTCCCATCATGTGTAAACAGGCCCCAAGCCATTTTCAAAACAGAAATTTAAACAAATGTTTGATGTAAAAGTAAAATGCAAGAGTGGGGGAAAACAACCCACTCAGAACTTTAAAAGGAAATAAACCAAATGAAAGTGAAATAGGCCGTTAAGACCATATCATGAGTTAACCGGAGAATCACTGGCGAGGCTGAGTGGAAGCAGTTGCAGATTCAGGCGGAGGCATGTTAGCGGATGAACTAGTATGCTGACTCATGGCCATGTCGATCTCTGCGCCTCTCGAAGGTTGGTTCTGGCATCGGCTGCGAGCTTCTCCACTTTGATAAAAGCTTCGTAGAGAGCGTGGATACACCTTGAGTGGGGAGCCGGTGTCGATCATGTAAAGGAGATTAAACTCCTTTTTGAGTGACAATTATGCGACTTTGTACACCAACACCCATTTTGAGTCGGGGTCATAGGTATGGATTTGCAAACGCGCTGTGTATTGGTCTAGAAGCACAAGCACGGCAGGGGCGGTTGGTTCCCAACAGGAAGGGAGTCCGGCTGTGGTGATCTCATCCCATACCTCGTCAAACTGTTCGACACTGTCGGCCACCCGTTGAAGGGCCCTTGAAGCCGCTGCTCGAGCTTCCTCTTTATCGATGATCTTTTGACACTCGATGACCTCTGTAAATCGACTAGAGATACCATGTTTCCCCAAGTCGTTTGCCCTTAGTGCATAAAGGAATGAGATGTAATCCCCGGCGTGTTGAGCTCTGTTAGGCAGATCACCCCCTGCCTCCTGCAAATTTCTATTGAGATAAGGAATAGTGGACTTGAGCTCCCCTATCATTGTCAAGAATTCCCATTGCTCAGTTACCGCCGTGATTATGTCTGACTAGATTAAGCTTCTGGCCTCGAGAAGGGTGAGGTTCCCCTTTGCTCGACTCTTCATATCAGCAATGGTTTTTTGCTGCTCAGCCGTGACCTTTTTCTCTTCCTAAACTTCCCTTTGTAGCCCTTCAACTGTTCTGGCCTTTTCGGCCAGGGCGCCCTCCAATTCTGCGACCTTTTGCCTGGCCGTGGATGCTTGTTTCTCCAACACTTCGATCTCAGCTCTAGCTGTGGATAGTTGTGCTGACACTGAGCCGGTTCCGCTCGATGCTTCAGCCGTATGACAACTGTGCAAATCCCACCGGGCTTGTAGCTCCGTTGCTCTGTTTTCTAACTCGCCGATCCTCTTGGCCATCTTTTCCTTCTCTTCTCTCTCCCTGAAAAGCGTAGCAGACAGTTCCTTTTTCTCTTCCTCCGCCTGTACCAATTCAGCAGTTTGCACAGGATGTGAAGCCGGTATGCGAGCCTGTCTCTTTACGGCTGTGATATCCTTCTGCAACTTAGTTATAAGTGCTGCTTGTGTACCTTTCCCTCCTTCATCTGAGTTTTTGATTTGATCCTGGAGATCACGCACCTGATGTGCGTGGGCACGGCAAGAAGCCTGTTCCGCTACAAGGGATTCCCTCAGCTGGTCATATTTCTGTTCCATCTTTTTTAATGCGAGGGTAATCTGCGATAGTTTGTCCTTCATCATGTCGCAGACCGTTTGGAACAGGTCATTCATGTCCTGGACCGGTACCTTCTGCATATCAATGGCCAATTCGAGCACCTTATAACTAGGAACATCAGAATTTGGGTCCAGGATGGCCTCCGCCATAGACAGTACCAGGCTTTCAGTGTCTGCATTGATAGAAGCGGAGAGCCTAATATGATATTTTTCAATGTACCCCCCCAATTCGGCCTTGTATCTGTCTAGGATAGTTTTATTTCTCCGCTCGCTTTCGCTCTCCTTGGATGAAGTGGGCTCAATGATGGCCTGCGTAACCTCTGTGTAATCGGAGGAGGCGACGCTGTCTCTCAGCACTGTTATCCTCGCCTTGCCTTTATCGAATTCGCCAAATTTCGTGAAGGGTTCCAGCAATTGCCCTTCTCCTATGATTTCAGCTTCGCTGGTGGCCACCCTCTACCTCTTGGGTGGTGGTGCTCCTCCGGAGGTACCTGCCTCTTCTCCACCGGCGCCCCTGTTCACTTCCTCTTCCCCTGTAGCAGATGATTCTGTCTCCATCTGCGAAAACATGGGCCAAATTTCGAGGTTAGCCCTCCACTCCATAAATGGCCTCGGCTCATGTATGTAGGGCGTAGACCTGTTTCTTTTTCTTTTATTTGAAATGATTTCTCGTGGGCATAAGCCCAACTTGTCCCCAACTTCAGGTCCATGTTTTGTAGCATTTTTTCAGCAATTGGGAGGGCATATCTAGAGTTTACCACGAATGGGCCGATTTGGACAGGAAGCCTTAGGATGTAGCCTTTCTTAGCAGGGACAAAATGAAGTTGGTCATCTTTGAGAGCTTGCCGGATATACTCGAGGGCGTAAACTCGTCGGACGGGGAAAACTGGCAACCGGTATGGAGCAAATTCGGCTCCATAGACCCGAATTTCAGTGTAATCTTCATCAAGGAACCAATCTCCGGTACACTGGTATTTCCCAGCCTGCATCCAGCGTTTCATTTCTGGGAAAACCCTAGGTGAAGGCATGTCGTGAATGATGGTGTAGGCGATGGACATGAAATTGTTCACGAAGTTTGCATAACCCTCTCCCCTAGGTAAATGACGGACGGAGAAATTCCAGTCGAAGACTGGTCTGGGTTGAGAATTCTCAGAATAGACTCTATCTAACCCCAAATGGGCGAACTTATCTGCATGCTGGAACAGGAAGAGGTAGAACACCATTGAGAAGAAGCGAAACTTGCGGGCTTGTGCGAGCTCTTGGAAGTGGGTTAGGATGGTTGAGGAGAGGAAACCCGGGATGTCCAACATAACCCCGTTCTGTGACATGAGCCATAAAAAGCGAATGCATACCATAGAAATGTCTTCCGGGCTCCCTATCCCCAAAAGGCCGGCAATGAGAGACAGAACAGGTCGAACCTCTTCGACGAACAGACTTAGTGAAAACGGCTCCAATGTAGGCAGGGCAGTTGCCTGGTCGATGGTTATGGAGGATATGAAGGCACGTCGGGCTTCCTTTGACTGCTTATTGAACTGGGCTAGCAAGGTTTCATCTTTGAAACTGAAGTATGTGTCGCTGGGAGGGAAACGGAGGGCCTGTCTGATAACATCGGGAGAGAGGGAAAAAATCACATTCCCCTGAGGAGAGACAAAAGCTTCCTGATGTACATCATAGGCATCTCTGAGCCAGATGATAAAATCAATACAAGAATGGACCTGGGGGGTGACTTGGTGGTAGAAGCCAGACACGATAACTCGGAAACGATCCGCATTCTTGCAATGGCGGCCAAAAAGCAGGGGTTTGATACTGCGTATGTCAAAAGGATATTTTGGGTCGCAGATACCAGACTGAAAATCGTAGAGGGGTTCAAAACCAGGAGGGTTCCTAGACTCACGGACCTGGGGAGTTTCTGGTTCGTTCTTCTTGGGCGTTCCCCTTCCCATGGCTGTCATTTTAAGAATCCGAAACAGAGAAAGGAAACAGAGGGAAAATAGAGAATGGAATACCTGGACAGAGGGTGACACTGCTCGAGAAAGCGACGCGGGGAACTCTGACAGTGATTGGGGTAGACCAGGTGCTCTTCCCTACTTGGTATTTGCCGTAGAAAGTAACCTGCGTCTTTTTACCAGAGAGAAATACGGGAGTTTGTTACCACTGGAGCGGGCTGTTTGAGTTAAAGAGGTGAATGGGTAGGACGACAGAAGGCAAGTGTCGTAAGTACACTGACAATGAGACACGTGGCGCGTGGGGATTGGGGATATCAAGGTGTAGGTGTGCACCTCGTGTCGGGTTAAAGGCTGGTACGGGTCTTAGTACCAGCTGATCTAATGAACTTACCTTACCTTTTATCCACATATGCTGTCCAACCCTTACCGCGCATGATTTCCTACGCCGAACTAACACCTGTCTTTCCCCGCTATGCGGGTCCACCTTTACTCTGCCACGTAATCACATCCCGTGGCCTATTCTTACCATCCTCTTTCAACTTTGAGTCTTTACCATGCCACGTGTCGTCAGTCCGCGGGGGTATGGGTCTCGTCCCTTCCCCGCTGCTCGACCCCCTCGGACTTTCCACACGTGTCTTCTTTCGTGGCGGCGGCTCCTTTTCATGTTTCCGTTGGTGTTTAGCGCTGCATCCCCTTTTTACCTTAATATTTCCTGTTTATTTATTATTCGGCCCTTCACCGCTTTGTGTTGTTTGCCCATCGGCTTTAATACATGCGCTTTTCACCACCTTCTCCCTTTTTGACCCATTTTAATTTAATATTTGCCATTTGATATCAAACCTTAATGCATAGCTTTTCCATCCTTTAGTACACCCGTGGCTAATGCTAAAGATTGAACAACATTGGCTCCACCTGGGGACGACACGTTTGTCCCTGAACGTGTCGAGAACTACGCAGACCGCCTGTGTATCTTCTTTGAACACCACTTTGTCTGCTCTTGAGGCTCCTCCCTGGACAGATCATCATGACTCATGCATAACTTGGTAAGAAAAACAAAAAACAACAACTAATGTACAATATAATACAGTCAGGCTTTTTCGGCCTGCTTCAGAATTGAAAATACGGTTTGAGGAATTTCCCATTTACAGGGGCTTCCAAGAGATCTCCCTGCAAATTCTCCAGCTTAAAAGTATTATTTCCTCCCTGCTCTGTAATCTTGAAGGGGCCGAACCAAAGGGGGTCAAATTTACCATGCTTACCTTTATCGGCCCTTCGTACATCCCACCTGAGAACTAAGTCTCCCACCTCTAGCTTTCTATCCTTGGTATGCTGATCAAACAACTCTTTCATCTTCTCCTGGTAATCCACAAGTTTCTGGTTCACCTGAATACACGTTTCTTCAAGTTCTACCAGCTGATTGATTCTTCTGGTCATACTATCCGGTTCTTCCTGAGTCTCCTGCATGAAACGAGCGACAGACAAAGCTAAATGTATAGGGAATACAGCTGCCCGCCCGTATACTAGTTCATAAAGAGATTTTCCAGTTGCCCTTTTACTGGTTATCCTGTTTTCCCACAGAGTGAACTTCAGTTGGGAGTCCCAGTTCCTCTGGTTTTCATTTATTGTCTTCTTTAGAGCTCTGACCAGTGTTTTGTTTGATGATTCCGCCAAACCATTTCCCTGTGGGTAGTAAGCTGTAGAATGGCCTAAAGTGATGTTATATTTCTGACAAAAATTCACAAATTTAGCAGATTTGAAAGCTTGGGCATTGTTAGTTACTATTCTAGCAGGACATCCAAACCTGGAGATAATGTTCTCTTCCATGAATTTAATGATTACCGTGTCTGTGGCGTTTCGTGCAGGAATGGCCTCTACCCACTTTGTGAAGTAATCTGTAGCAGTCAAGATCCATTTGTGTTGCCCACTTGAGGGTGGGTGAATCTCACCTATGAAGTCAATTCCCCATTGTTTGAAAGGTTCATCAACATGTACAGGAATCAGGGGTAGAGCTGCTAACTTCTGTTTTTCAGCAAACTTCTGGCATTTGTCACATGCTCTGACCCAAGTGAAAACATCTCCAAAAAATTTAGGCCAGTAAAAACCAGCCTTCAGGATTTTCTGAGCTGTGCTCCTCCAGCTATAATGCCCTCCACAAATTCCCTCATGGAATTCGGTTATTATGTTATTCACCTCACCTTCTATGAGGCATAACAACAGTATGCCTGATGGATCTCTCCAATATAACTGACCATTGGCTACTACATACTTCTGCGATTTCAGCCTTAAGGCTCTGTATTTGGACTTATCACAGCTGGGTGGGCAGCTGAGTGTCAGGAGGTACTCGACTATTTCTTTGTACCAAGAGCTAGTAAGATACTTCATCTGTATTTTCTGAGTAGCCATTTCCACCTATTTCCTCCCTGTCTGCTCCTCAGCCTCTTCAGTTGCAATCATGGATAAGTGGATGCCCAAAGCTTGGTGATTTGATTCTAACAAAATCTTTGCTAGCCCCTGTCCTTTGATTAAATTGGTGGGTCTGATATCCAGATCGTATTCCTGTATCTTTGCGATCCATCTGCCCCTTCTGCCTTCACTGTCTCCTTGAACGAGGATATCCTTAACTGCTGCTGTGGGTATGAAAGCAGTAATGTGGGACTGCAATATGTACATGCGGAAGGCCTTTAGGGACTTTACCAGGGCGTAAGCCTACTTCTCCAGTATGTTGTATTTTAGCTCTGCGTCATGAAGTACTTGACTAAAGAAAGCAATGGGTTTCTCATACCCATCCCTGTTCTCCAGAATGTTGTATTTTAGCTCTGCGTCATGAAGTACTTGACTGAAGAAAGCAATGGGTTGCTCATACCCATCCCCGTTCTTTTGTAAGAGAACCCCTGCTACCGTGTGAGGTGATGCAAAAGAGAAAATCATAAAAGGTTCAGTGAAGTCAGGCTTTGCCAGCACGGGGGCCTCAGCAAACGCATTCTTGATCCTGGCAAAGGCCTGTCTTGATTCTGGTGCCCATTTCACCTCATTATCCTTCTTTAACATATCTGTGATGTGTCTAACTATTTCAACATAGTTAGGAATAAATCTTCTGAGAAAATTGATACACCCTAAGAATACCTGGACCTCTTTCTTATTTCTGGGGAGGGAGATACCGTTTATAGCTTCCACCCTTTTAGGATCGATTTTGACCCCATCTTTAGTTACTATGTGTCCTAGGAGCTTACCCTCTTCTAATGCAAAGAAAGATTTTTGAGGATTAAGGGAAAGGCCATACCTCCTGCACTTCTCAAATGTCTTCTGCAAATGCTGAATGTGTTCGGCATCATCCTTCGAAAGACTGTTATATCATCTAGGTACACCACCAGAAACTTATCCTGTTCTCCAACAAAGGTTATGTCCATAGCTCTCTGAAACGTGGCCCCTGCATTAATAAGCCCGAATGGCATCCTAGCATACATAAATGTCCCCCAGGGCGTGGTGAAAGTTGTCTTTTTCTGGTCCTCCGGGAATACAGCCACTTGATTATAGCCCGAGAACCCATCCATCATGGACATTCTAGAGGCCCCTACCACCTTCTGCAGAATGTGATCCATCTTCGGTAGTGGGTAGTTATCTTTTAGAGACGCCCTGTTCAGGTTTCTGAAATCCACACACAATCTGATTTCGCCATTCTTCTTTCGCACTGGGACTAAATTGGCCACCCACTCAGAATACCTTAGTGGCACTATAATTTTAGCCTTCAGCAGTTTCTTTATTTCTTGCTCAATCGAGGGTAGCAACAAGGGATTAATCTATCTGAGTTTTTGCTTATGAGGTTTTGCATCTCCCTTCAGTGGAATTTTATGCTGCATAACACTGACATCAAAGGTTTTCAGGTCTTGATACGACCAGGCAAACACATATTTGTAAGTCTGGAATAACTTTTGGTACAGTTGTTTGTATTCATCTGGGACTTTCTTGGACAACTTCACAATCTTCGGATCCTCTTTTGTGCCCAGATTGAGATCTTCGACCTAGTCCTTAGTCACCACTTTATTTGGCTGTAAAGGAACATCGTTTTTATTGAACAACCTCTCAAAAGGTACCATCCCTCGGGGAATGACATTCCCTTTCAGCTGCAGGAATCTGTGACCGGCTATCTTCTCTTCCAGCTTGTCTTCTGGAATGTCCCCAATTTCCTCTTCACAACTGTCAATCTCTAGGTTGGAAAACTCCCCAACAGTCTCTAAGAACCTCTTCACCTGCTCCTCATCTTCAAAGACCTGCCAGTGCTTGACATTATCAGGGATTGAAGGCCGGTATCTTACTTCGATTTCATATCTCAGAAGAGGGTTCTGAGGTGGACGGAATGTACTAGCGGCCACAGCCAAGGAGTCTGCCATTCTGTTCTGTTCTCGGGGCATGAATTGAATGTTAAATGCCAAGAAAGAGTTCTCTACTAGGTCCCAAACTTCATTTCTATAGGCCTTTAGCCTAGGATGTTTGGCTTGACACTGGTTTTTCACTTGCCTAACCACCAACTTGGAGTCTCCCATCACCTTTAGATTCTGTATTTTCATACTCCTTGCTGTCTGCAACCCCAATATGAGTGCTTCATATTCAGCCACATTGTTCATGGCCTCATATTCCAATTTGAATGATAGGGGGACCCATTGACCCATAGGTGAAATAAGCAACACTCCAGCCCCATTTCCTTCCCTGGAATTTGCTCCATCAAAGTGGAGTGTCCAGATTTCAGATCCATAGTCCTGCACTGATGATTCAGTCTTTATCTGATAGAATGAGGGCTCATGGGCATATTCCTGATCTTCTTCCAACATCAGACAGGAGAAGTCTCCATCTCTGCTGTAGACTGGGGAATTTACTGAATCACCTGCCTTGGTGACTGTTTTAACAAATCTGGTCTCTCGGTACAATCTCCTCTCTTGGCCACCGGAGACAGGGATGGTGGCATAGGACAAGTCCAGCTTAATTGATCCTCCAATTCTGGTTCCCCAAGACCTTGACAGTAGCATACCGAAGCGGGCTGGGATGTCAGCCACTACGATATCCATCACCACACTTTTGGCAGGGATCTGTGCCAGGGTGACTGCTAGATCTTTAATCATACCCAAACACTTCACCCTTTTGGAATCAAAAGAATAGAGGTCTTTATATGGGCGAGTGATTTGGAGTCCCAATTGCTCCATGACAGACAGGGGCATGAGGTTGTGAGATGCTCCTGAGTCTAACATACAATTACGCAACAATAGATCATGGATTACTAAAGATACATAAAAGGGAGGGGTGGAGGGATCTAATTCTTCGACGTGTGGACCGAACACTACCATAGGCCTTTCTTCTTGCAGGTTAAGACTGTCTGGAATGTGTGGTACATCAGGAGTAGAAATGAAGGAGGAGACTTGTGACTGATAGGCAGGCTGTCTCAATAATTCAGACAAGGGAACTGGTATTTTTACTTTTTCGAGCTCTTTTTGCAAACTGAAGGCAGATGAAGGCCTATCTATTGACACTTCCTTTTCTTTTGACTCTTTGTTTTGCAGAGGAAGCTTAACTTCTTTAACTGGAGGTTTATTTTCAGGAGGTACGTATACTTGTGAAGAAGAGGGCATTTGACTATCAGATTGCAGAGATTGGTTAAGGGGCCTCTTACCTTTTTCTGGGGATTCTTGAGTATTGGCCTCTTTCTGTGCAGGTGCTAACTTCTGGGGTGTGTCCTCCTCTTCATCTTGAGTACGGGTTCTTTTTCTGGATGACCTGAGGTCATATTTTCTGTTAAACTGGGCTTGCATGAAATCAACAAACTGTTTACAGTAGTCATCGATCTCTGGCTCTTTAGCATCCCCTTTATCCCTTGCCTCTGAGTGAGCTTGTGGCTCCCCTTCCTCGCTTTCTTGTATAGGGCATTCTATGTCATCATTATCTGAGAAGACGGGGCATGCCTCATCTTGCTCGTAGGCAGAATCTTCAGGAGAAGCCTCCACTTGTCCCTCCAGGTATAAAGGATGTGGGACCTGATCTTGTTGCTCCTTCTGTCCCCTCTGCAGTATCTGCAAGGGTGGCTTCCTGTACTGAGTATTGAATCCTCTGTTTGGAGCATTCTGGAAGTTCTTTGGGGGCGAATTCTTGGCCTCCATCTCCAACTTGACCAACTTATTTGAGAGATTCTTGATCATTCTATTCATCTCTTCAATCTTGTCATTTTCCGAATCTCTGTCTTGGCTTGAAGTGGATACTTCTTCTTTGCCTCTTCTTCTAGTATCATGTTCTTGTTTCCCTTTGGACTTGCCAGTTGAGACAAAGTTTTCTTCTATTTCCAATGCATCTGTCTGTGCATCGTCCAGAGTGGCTGGCTTCCTCTCCCTTAGTGAAAAACCAAACTCAGAATTGAATGCTGCCACAAAAACGACCTTGGCAGCGGTCTGATGGGGCTTCATCTCAGTTGGGAGGCTCAGGTACAATTTGTTAAACCTTCTGATGAACTCTGATACCCCTTCATTGTGCTTCTTTTTTAGAGTGTTAAAATCGGTAAGGACATCCCCGTGATCCTTTCTATCCCCCCATTTTTTAACAAAAGCATCTTCCATAGCCTCCCAGGTGTTGATGGAATTAGCTCTGAGGGTTTTAAACCATTTTCTGGCTTCCCCATCTAGGGATTGCACGAACAATCTTAGAACCACATCCAAATGCTCAACATTAAGGTTCTCTGTGAAAGAGCAGAAAATTTCCACATGCTTCTGTGCTTCAATGCCATTCTCCCCATTGAATCTGGGCAGAATCTTTAAATAATCCTGTGGCAGGTCATTTAAAACTGCAGGTAGCTGTAAAGGAGCATACCTGTTTTGTAAGAAACCAGGGATATTCGCCATTGGGGGAGGCGGAGGTAGAATGAGAGTTTGAGCAGTGAGTGGTGGAGGAGGGGGTGGAAGTGAAGTATGAATAATGATGGGGATGTAGTGAACAACAGCTTGAGGGATTGATGAGAATGTCGGGCTGTCAACAGCAGATACTTCGGTAACCTCCTTGACCTCTTCAACTTCAAGAGTAGGGTGAAAAGAGTAATGTGGAGTATAACTAGACTTAGCTTCGTCTTTGATATGGACACCTCCCCGAGGTGGGCTCTCTGAGTAGTAACCAGTATCTCTTATAAGAGGGTTAGAGCCTTGTATTTGGGCGACTTGAGAAGAAGAGGGCTGAAGATAGGGGAAGTTTTCAAGGGAGAATTCAGGAATTTCGGTATGAACTGACTGCCTTTCCCTCCAGCCTCTTCTATGTAGGATTCTCTCTGGGTCAGATACAGAGGGTGTCCTTGACTGAGACATATCTTACCTTAGGTGTGGCTTACGGGGAGCCAGGACTGCAAATAGGTTTATCTGTAATATGAATGTGGAGTCGCCAAGGTGAGGGGTGCACAACTCTCAACTCTTCGTGCTCACCTAACTGAAGAGTGGATAGGTTTTGTCGAGGCCCAGGGATTTAAATTTCTTCAACCTCGTCCCCGGCAACAGCGCCAAAAAGATGTTGTAACTCCTAGAGACAGCCTAGAGTTGCTATAGACCAGTGCCTAGGACATCTTATAATGTATGGAGAGCAGAGGATGCATAACAACATTTAACGTTTGAACAAGACAGGGCTCTCATACTACTTCTTTACAAACAGAAAATAATATTTGAGTGGAACCAAAACTTTAGACAGTTTGATGCTTAAAGAGTAATACTGGATGAATGTAATATTGAACTCAAACACTGCTGTATCAGACAACTTTAAGACAGTTCACAGTAAACAGGACCGGATTCGTGATATATGGCAGAAAAAGAAGATATATAAAAGTGGCTACTGAGATGCATAGAACAAAAGAGATATTGACTATTATGAAGATGCCACCAAGAAGAGTTTCCCAGCATATGGTGGGCTTATATGATTAAGAATCCATACATGCTGGTAACTTTCGTCAATAGCGCTTCGTATTGGCCAATATAGTAGAAATATGTATGAATGGGAGATGAAACACTGTATTATACTTGAGCCATTTTTAAAGTACCAGGAAGCTTATGATATAAGTATCATAGAGATAAATTCATATCAGAAATGACGGGACACTCGCATTCCAAAATATAATACCAGAGACATGGATGTAAATGAAATGAACAACGATATTGCAATAAACAAGAGAGAATCACACACTACCATAAACCAAGGTCGGAATCCTTATTTAAAGTATAACTCCTTATCATTGAAGCCCAACGAGCTCTTCAAATTAGCATTCGAGTCTTCACAAAACACATACAGAAAATATTTACACAGTCAATTTCTTCCCAAGAATTGGAACCTTTCTTTCTTCTTTGATCTACCTTATATAGGATTCCTCCTATTTCAGCGAGAAGATATTTCGGGGAAATATCTTCTTCGCATGAACAAAATTTGTTACAAGTCATTTTCATAACAACAAAATTTCATGATGGGGAATCAGCCCTCCCATCATGCGTAAACAGGCCCCGGGCCAATTTCAAAACAGAAACTTAAACAATTGTTTGATGTAAAAAGTAAAATGCAAGAGTGGGGGAAAAACAACCCACTCGGAACTTTGAAAGAAAATAAACTAAATGAAAGTGAAATAGGCCGTTTAGACCATATCATGAGTTAACTGAAAAGTCAGGGGCGAAGCTAAGTGGAAGCCGTTGCAGATTCTGGCGGAGGCACGTTTGCGGAGGAACTAGTATGCTGACTCATGAACTGTGTCAGTCTCTGCTGACTCTCGGAGGTTGGTTCTGGCATCGCTGAGAGCTTCTCCACTTTGATAAACGCTTCGCCGAGAGCGTGAATACTTGCCTCAGTAGGGAGCCGATATCTGATCATGTAAAGGAGATTAAACTCCTTTTTGAGGACTGTGACAATGGTACTGGCTTTGATTTGGGTCGCTTTCCCCATTTGGAGGTCAGTCTGATCCCTTTCCGTTTGTAAACGTGCTGTGTATTGGTCTAGAATCACAAGCACGACAGGGACAGTAGGTTCCCAACAGGAAGGGAGTCTGACTGTGGTGATCTCATCCCATACCTCGTCAAACTGTTCGACACTGTCGGCCACCTGTTGAAGGGCCCTTGAAGCCGCTGCTCGAGCTTCCTCTTTATCGATGATCTTTTGACACTCGATGACTTCTGTAAATCGACTGGAGATGCCATGTTTCCCCAAGTCATTTTCCCTTAGTGCATAAAGAAATGAGATGTAGTCCCCGGCGTGTTGAGCTCTGTTAGGCAGATCACCCCCTGCCTCCTGCAACTTTCTGTTGAGATAAGGAATAGTGGACTTGAGCTCCCCTATCATTGTCAAGAATTCCCATTGCTCGATTACCGTCGTGATTATGTCTGACCAGATTAAGCTTCTGGCCTCGAGAAGGGTGAGGTTCCCCTTTGCTCGACTCCTCATATCAGCAATGGTTTTGTGCTGCTCAGCCGTGACCTTTTTCTCTTCCTCGACTTCCCTTTGTAGCTCTTCAACTATTCTGGCCTTCTCGGCTAGGGCGCCCTCCAATTCTACGACCTTTTGCCTGGTCGTGGACGCTTGTTTCTCCAACACTTCGATCTCAGCTCTAGCTGTGGCTAGTTGTGCTGACCATGAGCCGGTTCCGCTTGATGCTTCAGCCGTATGACAACTGTGCGAATCCCACCGGGTTTGTAGCTCCGTTGCTCTGTTTTCTAACTCGCCGATCCTCTTGGCCATCTTTTCCTTCTCTTCTTTCTCCTTGAAAAGCCTAGCAGCCAGTTCCTTTTTCTCTTCCTCCGCTTGTACCAATTCAGCAGTCTGTACAGGATGCGAAGCCGGTATGTGAGCCTATTTCTTTGCGGCTGTGATATCCTTCTGCAACTTAGTTATAAGTGCTGCTTGTGTACCTTTCCCTCCTTCATCTGAGTTTTTGATTTGATCCTGGAGATCACGCACCTGATGTGCATTGGCACGACAAGAAGTCTATTCCACAACAAAGGAATCCCTCAGCTGGTCATATTTCTGTTCCGTCTTTTTTAATGTGAGGGTAATCTGTGATAGTTTGTCCTTCATCATGTCGCAGATCATTTGGAACAGGTCGTTCATGTCGTGGACCGGTACTTTCTTCATATCAATGGCCAATTCGAGCACCTTATAACTAGGAACATCAGAATTTGGGTCCAGGATGGCCTCGGCCATAGATAGTACCAGGCTTTCAGTGTCTGCATTGATAGAGGCGGAGAGCCTGGTATGGTATTTTTCAACAAACCCCCCTAACTCAGCCTTGTATTTGTCTCGGATGGTTTTATTCGTCCGCTCCCTTTCACTCGCCTTGGACGAAGTGGGCTCGATGATGGCTTGCGTAACCTCTGTGTAATCGGAGGAGGCAACGTTGTCTCTCAGCATTGTTATCCCCGCCTTGCCTTTATCGAATTCACCAAATTTCGTGAAGGGTTCCAGTAATTGCCCTTCTCCAATTACCTCTGCTTCACTGGTGGCCACCCTCTGCCTCTTGGGCGGTGGTGCTCCTCCGGAGGTGCCTGCCTCTTCTCCACCTGCGCCCCTGTTCACTTCCTCCTCTTCCCATGTAGCAGATGAGTCTGTCTCCATCTGCGAAAACATGGGCCAAATTTCGAGGTTAGCCCTCCACTCCATAAATGGCCTCGGCTCATGTATGTAGGGCGTAGACCTGTTTCTTTTTCTTTTATTTGAAATGATTTCTCGTGGGTCATAAGCCCAGCTTGTCCCCAACTTCAGGTCCATGTTTTGTAGCATTTTTTCAGCAATTGGGAGGGCATATCTAGAGTTTACCACGAATGGGCCGATTTGGACAGGAAGTCTTAGGATGTAGCCTTTCTTAGCAGGGACAAAATGAAGCTGGTCGGCTTTGAGAGCTTGCCGGATATACTCGAGGGCGTAAACTCATCGGACGGGGAAAGCTGGCAACCGGTATGGAGCAACTTCGGCTCCATAGACCCGAATTTCAGTGTAATCTTCATCAAGGAACCAATCTCCGGTACATTGGTATTTCCCAGCCTGCAGCCAGTGTTTCATTTCTGGGAAAACCCTAGGTGAAGGCATGTCGTGAATGATGGTGTAGGTGATGGACATGAAAGTGTTCACGAAGTTTTCATAACCCTCTCCCCTAGGTAAATGACGGACGGAGAAATTCCAGTCGAAGACTAGTCTGGGTTGAGAATTCTCAGAATAGACTCTATCTAACCCCAAATGGGCGAACTTATCTGCATGCTGGAACAGGAAAAGGTAGAACACCATTGAGCAGAAGCGAAACTTGCGGGTTTGTGCGAGCTCTTGGAATTGGGTTAGGATGGTTGAGGAGAGGAAACCCGGGATGTCCAACATAACCCCGTTCTGTGACATGAGCCATAAAAAGCGAATGCATACCAGAGAAATGTCTTCCGGGCTCCCTGTCCCCAAAAATTCGGCAATGAGAGACAGAATAGGTCGAACCTCTTCGACGAACAAACTTAGTGAAAACGACTCTAATGTAGGCAGGGCAGTTGCCTGGTCGATGGTTATGGAGGATATGAAGGCACGGCGGGCTTCCTTTGACTGCTTATTGAACTGGGCTAGCAAGGTTTCACCTTTGAAACTGAAGTATGTGTCGCTGGGAGGGAAACGAAGGGCCTGTCTGATAACATCGGGAGAGAGGGAAAAAATCACATTCCCCTGAGGAGAGACAAAAGCTTCCCGATGTACATCATAGGCATCTCTGAGCCAGATGATAAAATCAATACAAGAATGGACCTGGGGGGTGACTTGGTGGTAGAAGCCAGACACGATAACTCGGAAACGGTCAGCATTCTTGTAATGGCGGCGAAAAAGCAGGGGTTTGATACTGCGTATGTCAAAAGGATATTTTGGGTCGCAGATACCAGACTGCAAGTCGTAGAGGGGTTCAAAACCAGGAGGGTTCCTAGACTCACGGACCTGGGGATTTTCTGGTTCGTTCTTCTTGGGCGTTCCCCTTCCCATGGCTGTCATTTTAAGAATCCGAAAAAGAGAAAGGAAACAGAGGGAAAATAGAGAATGGAATACCTAGACGGAGGGTGACACTGCTCGGGAAAGTGACGCGGGGAACTCTGACAATGATTGGGGTAGACCAGGCGCTCTTCCCTACTTGGTATTTGCCGTAGAAAGTAACCTGTGTCTTTTTACCAGAGAGAAATACGGGAGTTTGTTACCACTGGAGCGGGCTGATTGGGTTAAAAAAGCGGGTGAGTAATATGACAGAAGGCAAGTGTCGTAAGGACACTGACAATGAGACACGTGGCGCGTGGGGATTGGGGATATCAAGGTGTAGGTGCGCGCCTCGTTTCGGGTTAAAGGCTGGTACGGGTCTCAGTACCAGCTGATCTAATGAACTTACCTTACCTTTTATCCACATATGTTGTCCAACCCTTACCGCGCATGATTTCCTACGCCGAATTTACACCTGTCTTTCCCCGTTGTGCAGGTCCACCTCTACTCTGCCACGTAATCACATCCCGTGGCCTATTCTTACCATCCCCGTTCAACTTTGAATCTTTATCATGCCACGTGTCGTCAGTCCGCGAGGGTATGGGTCTCGTCCTTTCCCCGCGGCTCGACCCCCTTGGACTTTCCATACGTGCCTTCTTTCATGGCGGCGACTCCTATTCATGTTTCCGTCAGTGTTTAGCGCTGCGTCCCCTTTTTACCTTAATATTTCCTGTTTATTTATTATTCGGCCCTTCACCGCTTTGTGTTGTTTGCCCATCGGCTTTAATACATGCGCTTTTCACCACTTTCTCCCTTTTGGACCCATTTTAATTTAATATTTGCCATTTGATATCAAACCTTAATGCGTAGCTTTTCCATCCTTTAGTACACCCGTGGCTAATGCTAAAGATTGAACAA